>JAFELO010000053.1:419114-441642 GCA_017140195.1 Eumaeus atala | reverse complement strand
ATACTACAAGGACTCCTCGACATTGAGTTTTTTTTATCCGTAACGACTTAACAGATACAGTCAATCAGATATAGTCCGAATAACACGGGCTAAAAAATCCGGGCATCACAACGAGCTGCTCCGTATGGGGTTGCGAAATAACTTGCTTGCACTTATTATCTGTCCTCTTCCTAATGAATTAATCTTTAATTTGATGTAAGTCTTTCATAGCAATTTAAAATATTATTTACACGACTGTGGCGTGGTAGACTTAATGTTATATTTATCAAAATTTAACACAATTACTGTATTATCTCGATGCGTCCATCTTTATTTATAATGGACTGGCTGTGAATCGCGATATTGTGCAGTTATAGAGAAAAAAATGTTTTCCGTGATATCGGGTATTTGTCTCCTATTTTTCTGTAATACTCAAATAATAAAAGTGAAAATACAATTACATGTTTTGATTGTATAAAAGTTTGCTTTTATAACATATTTATTATTTAAATGTTATTATTCCTCAAGAGCATTGCTCTCAGATTCTCACACATGATAACAGTTAAGGCTATGATTTTTTATCAACATAATTGTATCACATTATTGTATCACAAATATGTATACATTTGGCGAAAGCATCGCTCTTCGCCCAACGTCGGTTCTCTCATCAAAAATTTTCACTATGCTCATATAATGTCATATATTCTCTACCCCTGAAAAGCCTACAAACACATTGTTGATACGGATATCTGTGGATATCTGGACTTTCAAATAATCTGTGCATTCTACGTTGCTACAGCCCTTGTACGGCACCAAAGACGACATTTGCTATGCGTTAGATGGTATGGATAATTTCTCCCAGCTGTGGGAAGGGCATGGACTTTCATTCTTTCTATATACCACATTTTTATATATCTGATACTCATAGACTTCTTCATAATTGTTCCAGTGCCGATTCCAATGGTCCAACGAAAACATGGAAACTGTAGGTAGCTCGATATCATACCTGTGACTTTGCAGCTGCACATTAACTATAGCCAGGAATGCAGCTGACGTCCCAACAAAATTAAATATAAGATGGTGACGCGGCACAGGTGAGTTTCTACAAATAAGCTTGTGCTGTGGTGTATTTTAGCACGCATACGTAAGTCAAGGTTAGAAACTCATCATTTTAAGAGGGAAGCGGGATCGGGCCCGCCCACTGGCGGTTGCGCTGTTCGTTAAAATTATACTTAATTACGATTTAACGACCATTGGCGCTGGCCGCAGTGGTAACGTAATCGGATATGCCGAGTGTAACGCCAAACGTCGCGGGTTCGAAACCCGCCTAGATCATGGACGTTTATCTACGTATTACGTAGTGGGGATGGATACAAGTAGCATGAGATCGGTCGTTCATTAGAAGAGGGCTATGTCCAGTAGTGGAAAGCCTTGAAAAAAGTATATCTTACAGCTCATTGATTCCAACATCCAGCAAATACCAATTACCTAAACACGTAAAACCTTTGTGAAACTAGCCCCACAAGGAACAACGATAATAGCTCGCGGTCTGAAAAAATGCAAGTAAAAAATGTATAATCATGTGTGTCACACTCAGCGTAACGTACCTTTCACTCCATCGTATCTGTCGTTCTTAAGGAGTAAACTCCAGTCGCGTGTCGGAACTGACACATACAGACACACTTTGGACCCAGTGGTAAACATGATCAAATCAAAAAGTAAACATAACACCTCAAGACAGCAAGATATATTAAGTACTGTTTGAGTTAATCGGAACAACTAAAATTATAATTCTTCGGGTACTTTTAAAAACTTAGAACATCAGGACATCTGTCATCTCAGTCCACCCGTGCCCATGGTTGCTGTATTGCTTCTGAAACGTCGAACTAGTTGAATAATTAATAAACCGCAATCAAATCAGTAGTTTTATTATAATGACACACACAGTTTATATAAAACACATTGTAAATGTTTATTCCGTTAGGTGTTTTATTTCGGGCTAACACGGTTTTATTTCTACGCCTGTTGGCGAGATCCATTCCTTAACTATTGTGATGTGAAATGTAAAAAGAATTTTACAAATCCGACGGCAAGTCCAAAGATTGGCGACAAATCCACGGCTTTATGTCGGAGGTATAAATACACCAAATGTGGGAGACGTGCTTCTTGGTGTATGTTAATGTGTTTCGACGGGACCTGTGTTACTCCAGATGTAAGGAGTAATGTTGCAGCCGCATTGCAGGCGGACAGACTCGCTCAAATTGTAGGCGTGAAATCCGCGGTATGCGCGTTCTATGCGGTTCGTACAAGCCCGGATAAACCATTGGGAGCGATAGGGATCCATCATCATTATCAACCTTTATCGATCCACTGCTGGACATAGGCCTCTTTCAATGAATGCCAAGACGACCGATCTCCTGCTACTCGCATCCATCCCGGATTTTTTCATAGGGATTCGTAGGTAGCAACATTCATAGTTTTATTTTTTACAATACCTATAAGGGGACAAACGAGGATTCGTAACCTATGGATGACTTCCGACACCCATAGATATGGGTACACAAATGTAATGCAGAGCTATAAATAAAAGTTCTCCGTCAAATTTAAGAAATTGCAATCAAACTTGGCATCCACTTACGAGTATGCAATTTGATTTGTATTTGTTTTGATATGTATGTTTGTTTGTATGTATGTGGGTATGTATGCATGTAAGTTTGTGTGTTTTTATGTATGTTTGTGTGTATGTATGTACGTACGTATGTATATATGTTTGTATGTATGTATGTTTGTGTATATGTATGTTTGTGTGTTTGTTTGTATGTATGTAGGTATGTATGTACGTATGTATGTACGTATGTATGTATGTTTGTGTGTATGTATGTAAGTATGTTTGTTATTTATTTACACAAAATCTGCTGAACGGATCTGATTGAAATAGGGGACACACATGTAGATTTAAATCTGGCATAACATAGAATTTACATCCTGAAATATGAATGGTTCCCTTGGGGTCGGTATTGTCGCTGGTGATACCTTGGACCACAGCTAGTTGGCTGTAATACCTTTATTCTTTATTCGGTCCGTATCGTGGTCCAGTGGTAATCTGGTTCCACCACAGTCGTGAGGTCCTGGGTTCCGGTCCCGGGCCGGACCAAAGTGTTATTGGGATTTTACAATTTCTACAAACTTTTCGGTTAATGTGTCCTGGCAAGTTGGCTAGTCTCTATAAGGATGGCCGCAATGGCCGAATTTTGGCTAAGATGATATTATTATTTAGTTTTCTTTATTAAAATCTTATTGAAGCTATAATTCTTTAATATCGTTGGGATTTTAATGTCGTTAAAACGCAAATGCCACGACGTAGAAAATAATATTTATCTTCTTTTTCTTTCGTGTTTCTTCTTTCTTTTATAAAGTTGCACTTCGATTTAGCTTCACCTGCATCTACATTTTTATTTTCAATTGATGTAGTTTTACAACTGTGTACCAAACTTACAGGTAAGAATGTTAGAAAGTATTCATTGGGCCCTCTGCTAGCCGTCGCCACCATATTTCATATTCGCAAACAAATCACAAATCACAACACGAACACTATCCGCGGCCGACTGCCAAGTGTGATAACACTTGGCAGGCACAAATTGATTTATCACAAACGTTACAATAACCTAAATCATTAATTATTCACTATTTAATCACTTCATTATAGTAGAAAACGTTAATCACTACTGAGAATTTAAGCTATTTTGGAAGTAATTACGTCATAATATAGTCTTACTATTTGTGTCTGTTTCGTAAAAGCTCGCGAAAACTAATTTAAAGCAGTCGACACGTGTGCCCGGTCTGAAGACGTAACCCACTGTTGATAATTTCAGCTGCTACAAGGACTCCATCGCGCGACCGCTTATAGCTTCCGTTATATCGTCGACTCTTTTACTGAGTTTATTTGAATACGATCTTTGTACTCTGAAGAGAAAGCAAACCCGCAGGCTGAATATATAGTGGCAGGTGACATAACAGTGAGAGTAGATACAGAATTGGACCTGTGCACCACACAATTGGGGAGAAAATACCTTATACGCCACAGAAGTTATACTTCTGTGGCGTAACAAGAGAAAAACTAAAATGTTGACTATAACTAACTTCAGGGTGTCGGTTTTTTGTGACGATGAGCGCCCGCATCGTAAATACTCTCACTATTTTTCCCAACATGACAAAAGAAGTATAACTTGACTATAATAATTACTGACACTATGAATGGATTGCAATGATAAAATGAATTTAGTGAAGTGAATTGATCTGAATTGAAACTTTCCAAAACTATAACAGCTCGTCACTTTGAAGGAATTCGTGTATATCACAGCCTATAGAGCATCTATAGGGTTTTTATTTAAGAAATTGTAGTTGATAATTACGATAATTTATTTCTTCATATATTTTAGACAATGTATACAGCCAAGACGACACTACCAAGAACTTGTTTCTAGGCCATGCTAGGATGAAAGAAGAACATAGTGATCGACTGCACAGAGATCGCCCCTACCTGGTGGGTGGGTAATGGGGAGATGATCTCTGTGCAGTCTGAACTGGAGATGGGTAATTGCGCCGAAACATGCCCGTATTATAAAGATACGCCCAAGGCACAGAAACACAAAAATTAGATGATTGAAATAAATTATTACATTTCTAAATTAAATATTTGCTTACACGATCCGATAAGTCGTGAGGTACATCCACAACTGTATTCTGCGCTTCAATAACAGCGCTTGCTCCACAAATCTAGTTATTTATAAACTTTAATGATCGAAATATTTACTTTGCAGCCAATGCAATTTCTAGGCGGGTTGTCATTCAATAATTGTTATTATCACATCACAATTTATTTCTAGTAAGTCTTATGCAAAAACAAAAGCTCTCAGGATTGTAGACGCAAAATGTTAAAGCAGATTTTTTTCTTACTTTCTAAAAACATAATAAGATAGGTTTTGTGATTACCTAAATTAACGCTAAGTTTAGGTCAAACTGTCACCAATATAATTATGATAACTGAGTATTGAATTTCAGTGTTGTTTATGGCCATACGCAAACAAAGACAATCAGACAGTAAAAAATATTTACATCATAAATACCATTCATATATTATTTTAATCATTTACGATGTACAGACAGTCCAATGTCCAGTATAGGTGCGTTAAGAGAAAGAAGCTTCCTCGAATCCAACGTGAACAAAAATAATATCTGATGTAATACGCCAAGAATTTAATGTCGTTACAAGAATTCAGTGAACCTAAATATTTTTTATATCTATTCTTGAAATGTGTCTATTTTTTCGAAGCTGTAACGTTTTAACGCTAGTTTGTGGGTGGGTGGGAGCTACTGGCTCACCTTAAATGGGTCTTGAAAGAGGGGCAATGATTCATCTCGTCTATATTCTATATTAATCATATGCACTTATATTGCAGCTGAATCGGACCGCAAGGAACCACATGCATAACCTCTTGTTGTGCATTTGCATATCATTTGATTATTACTTGGTTCTATAATAATAGGTTATCAAACAGCCTAAAAAACGAAGATTTTATATGTCTCTGACTAACAAAATTAGAGAGCCGCATTATTAGAGATCGAGATGAAACATCAGCAGCCACGAAACGGCATTATCGCTACATATTAACAGCAGTTGGATAAGAAAATTTAATTTCAACGTCAAAGTTCAGACGATCGATTCATAAACCATATAACCGGGTTGGCCAAAAGGCATCAGAATGAGGTGCAGATGTGCGATAAAAAGCCGGGCCAAATAATCGTCTGTCTATAATCTTTATATGTACTAAACTGAATAATTTGTCTAGTGGAACGTGCTAATCAGCAACTCCTGGTACGACTTGATAAATTGTTTAAGTCTTAGATAGATAACTCATCTATTGAGATAACTAGGAGTGACGTCTGCGGGTTTCGCGAATGAAACCGCAGGGCGCTGCTTGTACATATAGTCTATAACATCATATTATAATACATAGTCGCCAAAAGTGTGTCTCTATGTGATTGATTTTCTTAAAACCTACAGAACTGATTTTCACGGGGTTTTCACCAATCGATAGCAATTCCCGAAGAGGGAATCAGAAAAAAGTAGTGCCATGCTGCATAGGAGGAGGAATTGGGCCGGCACGACCGGGGAGGTACCTCTGGCTCACATAATACCACCGTATAGTGACATCTTCAGTGTCGCGTTTCGTCCTGTTTGTGAGTAGCCGGTGGCCCATCGGGGGGGGGAGAGAAGGAGGGCAACGCATATGTATAGTAATTATGTGGATGTTCAAGGGCGTCGGTAGTCGTAGAAAGGCTCCGAATGCTCGTTTGCCACCCAATTCTATAAAAAACAGATTTACTATATAACTTGTTGAGGTCCGTCCCGCGTTATTCACCAGACAGCATCGATCACACACAGACATACTGCTGTAGAACACTTTGCTTTATAATATATATAGATGAATCGACTTAATTCAAATACCGAACTGCCTGCAGTATATTTTATAATCACAACAAAAAACCACAAATACTTTTATAACTCGCCAGCATTAATAACGCCAGGAAGATTCAAACAAAAGCTCTCGTGTAGCAACACTTTTCAATATTTTACGCCATAATTAAAGCCCATAAATTTCAGGCGAACCAACAAGGTCCTATTCTATTTTAGTCCACGCGCCAGTTTCCGTTTCTTTGACAAACCATTTCTCATGGGGACATCATGTCAAACTTATTTATCAGTTGGGAGATATGTGAAGACTTATCAAATCAAACTATACGTTTCCGGTGTGAAGTTGGCCCAGCCCTGATACTTCCCTGGTGATATAAATTTAGATTAATTGGTCTGACTTGTTTATCTTGTTTTATGTTATTGTTGATAATGGTGAGATTATTGAAATGAGGCGTTATTGATAATGGTTGAACCCGAGGTAAAGAAAGTATAGACGCAAGTGACGTCACGTCAGAGTAGATGTGAGACATAGACAAGTATAATTAAATTTTGTTTATGGTTCTGTTACTTCTTTACAGCTTACGTAATATCTCTTGATAGTTTGTGGTAAACAGTTTTGTGAAAGATGGAAAAAACCTTACAGTCGTGTTAGAGATTAGGAATTAAAACATAATAATGTATCATATATACCTAATGCTTCTTACTATGAACGTGGATTATAGTATACTTACACATTGTGTAGACGAAATAAAACTTGAAGAAGGAATGACTATGTGGCAGTCGTGGACCGATTCCGTACTCACGGAACCCGGGTTCATAACCCGGGTTCCGTGAGTTCATGCTAGCTTTCAAATATGCAAAAAGCAAATAACGTGTGTAATAATTAGAACTAGTCCGATGAACCGTATACAGCATCGCCGGCAGTAGTAGGTCACGCCGAAAAAAAAGAACAAATTGAAAATAATTGTTACATAATTAATTTCTCCAAAAGCTTAAATTTTTTTATATTTTTTTTTTGCGATACTGGCACATAATAAAAAATGAATAAATATGTTTTGACAAATACGTTAGCAATAATAATTAAACAATCAACGATACAGTTTAGATTAAAATTGACCTTCTTTTTATGAGAAAAAGGTTATCATTTTTAAAATACTCCCCGAAAAAATGTACAGTATACGTTGCAAATTGAATTGCTTAAATAATGTAAGTCGTAGTGCCACGCGGCATTGCACCGAAAATATGCTGGCACAACCGGGGAGGACGAACGCACCTCTCGCTCACGTTATAATGTATTTAAGAGACATCTATGTTGTCGCGTTTGGGCAGTTAGTGAGCCTCCTGTGGCCCATTATGGAGACAAAGGTAGCTTTAAATAATTTGCTACAATGTTGTAATCACGGGTGTTTCTGAGGCAACAGTTTCTAGGAAGATTTACAACATCTGGGAAGATTATTTCCCGCGTTATCCATGCATTGCACAAATGCATGTCCGTGCGTCATTAGTCATCATTACGATTTCGTGTGGTGACACAACGTATGTAAAATTGGCCTGCACTATAGTGCCGTTGGTGAATAGCCCATAGATGGAGCTAGTGTCGTATTAGGTTTACCTCTGTCACACTCAGTGCGGTGTCTAATAAATGTTACAACAATGTAGTTTGCATCAGTATCAAGTGCAATCAGCATAGCACAAACTCTTCCTACATATATATTCTAAATTGATTCTAATTAGCTAATGGCAAAATACCTTCGCACCTTAAAGGTATAACAATTAAAAAAGTACCGTCGCTGTACTCGTACTGCAAGAGTTTAAATGTTATGCGAGGCGGAATGTGTGCGTATCTTCCTTCATCAGCATTAACTTCTATACAACACATTAACAGATAACTTCTGTACTTTACACTTTAGCATGCGTTTAATGTTATTTTATAATTGTCTGTATGGTTTTGTTTTCTTATTGTCTCTGTAGGAGACTGTTACTCTGAATTCATTCTTTGTAAAAGTTTACTTTTGACGAACGCCAAAACGGTTGAACTACTTTTTGAGGTTCCGTGGCCAAACGAGAAAAATTTTGGGTACGTTATGATTTCGCCACGACCGTCTGTCCGTCCGTACGCCACAGACGGTTTATGATAACTGTATACTTGAAATTTGGATTTTATGATCAAATGCAATGATAATCAGGTAGTCCTGTTACGATTTTACTCTTGGACTTATCAAAGAAGACCAGATGCCATCACACGATGATTAGGCCATTGAAGAGGAGGACGAGGGGCAGATAACGGATCAATACAACAACACACGCATACACATCGGTAGTTCGTTCGGCTCCGATTGCTCGTTTTCCCCCACCAAGCTATAAAAAAATTGGAGGAGTTACACGGGTAAGTCTCGGCGCACTGCTAGTTACAGATAGTTGAGAAAGTTCATGTACCAATCTAAAGAAAACATTCAAAACATGTGTACACTGTGACGTCAGCAGACGTGTTTGGAACAAGGGACGCTATCCCGTGACGTCACGGGCCGTGAGAAGTTCCCGTGCGAACTGCTCTTCCAATTGTGTTAGTGATACACTTGTTCCTGTGACACCACATATGTCAATTGTTGGGGCGTTTTCAGTGTCGTGGGTTGCAAAACCGTCACGAAGCGTCCGCAACCCGCCACTACAATGTTAATATACCAAGGTGAGTCGGTAATTATTACATACACATTAACCACATACATATGTATGTCCCTGTCGGATTGTTTAAATTGCCGTGGATAAAATGATCCATTATGGACGACGGATAATGATGCGCCGTGTAACAACATCGACGGACAATCAACTACTCTAATTCAATAAGGCTGGCTTTGTTGTACCATAAGAATGTAACTAATATAAGAACGAATATTGAAGATAAAGTGAAGTAATATTGGACCAACTATATTCGTTCGTTTGTGTTGATTTAAATAATTAAGCCATCCTTACCAATTACGTTTCAATACAATTTGAATGACTCAACCACAAACTCTATTTGTCAAGGTTTCTCTACTATAAACTTTATTGTGTGACTGTAAGGTTTGATATACCTTTATTATCCA
The DNA here is from genome assembly GCA_017140195.1 of Eumaeus atala. NCBI lineage: Eukaryota > Metazoa > Arthropoda > Insecta > Lepidoptera > Lycaenidae > Eumaeus > Eumaeus atala. Next base: position 432,105 of record JAFELO010000053.1, on the reverse strand, counting down.
GGGTCATCTCTAATATTTTAAAAAATGTTGGTAATTTGTGGGGGCAAGAAAAGTATTTAAGGATCGTAGTATGAAGATGTGTTGTTGTTGCAGATAACTTAGCTGTTAGCCGCGAGCGTTCCAACATTGATTTTGTCCTTTGCGGGAGAATTCTGAACAACGTAGCTACAGGTATTCATGTAGATCTCCTACCATTTCAGTGTCCATAAATGACCAACAAACAAACAAATATTTATTTATTATATGTTGACGGGGTCTTTTTCAACAAACCAACTTCAACTGACGAAAAATCGACTCGAGAATTAATTGAACGGTTTGAATCCTCAACTTAACACTTTAATTCCATTTACCGCCTCCTTTCTCTTAACTCTTAGAATAAATCTGTTGTCTGTGGTGCACAAAGCGATGACTGAAACTGGGTTTAAATCATTCTTTTGACAAATGATGATCCGTAGAACTGACTCAGTCACATCAATTGAAAGGAACTGCAGACTTCACGAAAATGCTGTGGAGTGGACTTTTTATTCTAATACTTTTTTTGTTGAATGCTCTATGATGACGAAAGTGTTCAGTGCAGCCTCATCGGTTACTTAAGACACATAGGGGGGCTGACCCGCTCCTTTGCCGTAGATGGGATGGATATATTCTGATAGTTATTTAAGATTAACTGAAATAATTATTATCTTAGTGGAGAGGGCCTTGTCCCCCCCCTCTCTAACGACGGGGGTAGCTTACGCGCGGCAGGCTTACGAACGTCTATTAAAATACTAATGTAATTCTAGGTATATAGGTAGTTACAGGTACTTATTGTCGTTGTATGTTTTTTTTTTCTTTTCGGACCTGAACTCATGCTGTGGGAACGAAGCGCAGCCCAGTACAGCTTATGGTATGAGTGCTCGTCGAGCGACGAGATTAGCTTTGGGTTTGCAAGGGCCCCCTTCATTTCCGCAGATGGTTTTCCAGAGATGTTTTCCGATATAGGAATACTCTTATATTGGACTCTTATAGCTAACTTAATTGTATTGCAGCGGCATTGGCCCGGCACGACCTGGGCGGTACACGCTCTCAAGATATCATCGTAAAGCTGACATATTCCGTGTCGCATTTCAAGTGGTTTCAGACTAGACGGTGGCTCTTTGGATGAGACTAGAAAAGGTGGGCAACGCATCGACATAGTAAATAGTAACTATGCGGATAGTAATGGGCGTCGGTAGTCGTAAAGGGGCTCTGAGTGCCCGTTTGCCGTCTCTCAATATACTATAAAAAAAGTCTTGAGATCGTTGCATCGTGCACGATCCCAATTGACGAGTCGGATGTTTACCTCCAGCGCACGCACTCCTATGAGAGCCATGATACCAAACGGGTAGATTTTGTGACACGCTGATACTTTTTACTCACATATATGACTTCATTTTATTCTCATGCACGTGTATTTTACTTGTGTTTTCCATTTCTTTTTGTTTGTTCATGTAGTTTTTTTTGTGTGCAAGTTTAGTGTACATGTTGTGTAATGTGTTGTTTAAAGTAATAAGTATCTTCTTGTTTTTGCTCGGCTTTCACAGGCGCACTGGTGTGCACGAGTCTAAGCCCGGTAGCACATCAGGTGAATAAAAATATAAACGTTATGTCGAATGAGTGGCCAACGCTGATTATTATTATTATTATTATGCAACATGATATACGGTAGGTCATGGTTCAGTTATTTAATATCAATAATGCACGAGCTCAACCCGACGCTAAAACGAAGTAATCCGATCCTGGCTATGACAGACGTCAGCGCCGTTTCCGGCCGTCAACCGGAACCGTTTTAAAGGATACTGGTTAGAAATAGATTCTAAGTCGTCACAAATATAAGTTAGGGGTCACGTATTCGCATCCCGTTAGAACAATATGACACAACTTCACGTGTGTAGGAACGTTTGTAGTCCAATTTTTCTTTTTTGTTACTTACAACCGATCCGCCCAGGCTGCCCTTGAAGAACATGGGCCAAATTATACACCTTAACCATATTCGGGAATAGCTCTATTCTAGGATGGAAACCACCCGAAAACCCGTTTAGTAGATTTTGAGAAAATCGATTACATAAAGGCAGACAGCTTTTGGGGAATATTTATTATTTGTACTTCTACAATAAAAATATTATAACGCATCGGCATAGTAGTTGTGTTAATGGGCGTCGGTAGTCGTAAAAAGGCTCGGATTGTTCGTTTGCCCCCTATCCTACAGAAAAACGACTGTTTAATTTTATGGAGCATCGCATGACCGGCTGGTGTGTGATGATGATGTGTCAGCAGTCAGCACTCGAAGGAGACGTGTTGCAGCCACGTTTCGCTATTTCAGTGCGCTGCCCGTCCCCGGGGGCGGGAGGCGCGCCACTCGTAAACATCTTGACCCACTCCTCTAACGAATGTCGCCTCTCCGCGCCCGGAATAAATATTACAAATTATTTGTATACACTTGCAATAACTGTTATCATCTAAACCACGACATCAAAAAAATCTCTGGCGACACTAGCTGTCATCTGTGAAAACACGACATCAAAAGAAATCTTACGCCGCCAACACTAAAATCGAAAACAATAAAAATTATAATTTTTATTGTTTTTAAAAAACGCTGGCAATAAATACTAACTACCATTATGCAATCATTGAAATCACGAACGATATATATTTTATTCTTTACAAGAACGTCAGCTGTACACGGGTGTTTCTCTGCAACCGGTTTCAACCCGGTTGGCGCGTTAGATGTTATGCTTCTTTGGTGCAACAAGATAAAAATCTTTAAAAAATTATTTCGCCCTTTTCTACGTTTGTAGAAAAAACGACTCTAACAATACAACAATACATGAAACGTATTTAATAAGTATAAGGTAATAATATTGAAAGTGTCATTATGGTTACTTTTTTTTTGAAAAACTAAAATGTTGAGGGTTTTGGTTTTTCGTGACGGTGTGAGCACATATCGTTAAAATTTACTATCATAATTTTTCCATAACGGACCAGAACCAGTATGAATTGAAAGTAATGTTTGTGCAGCTCGGACGCTCGACCACAATCTCCCCTGGACCCTCGCTCGACGAGTCTTACAGTAGCCGCTGAAGTAGCACTGGCCACTTCCATCAGTATGGAGCTGTTAAGAAAAAATCTATGGTGCTAGGCGTCAGGTTTGGAAGATGAAAGACCTCTCTTGCTATGACAATAAGACTTAAATTAGCTATTGTAAACACTCTCATATCGGGATGCATCAATGTCTCATCTGCGGGAGAGTGGGAGACTACCCCCTTTCTACCCCAAACTGTCTCGTCGCCCGACGAGCACACATAGCATTCTGATGAATCCGTGTCGACTAATGGTGATGATGTTAGTGGACTAAGTTTATTTTAGGTATATTTTGAATGTTCTCCACAATAAAGATAATAAAGATTACACAAACAAACGTACGGACGCGTGCTGCGAAACGTTTAAAAATATAAACTGAAAATATAACACAATTTATTAGTAGCCAGCGGTTCTCAAACTTTTCTACGTGATTACCTACTAGCTGTTCGTGTGACCGACGTCGTAGGGTGCGACGCGAATATTTACTTAATTCGGATGTGTTTGTTTCATTATTTGAAGCCCTTATACTCTGTTAGACACAGGACTCTTTCAATGTAGCCTAAGGTGGTTGATCTCCTGGTACATGCAAGATTATAGTTTTGAAAGAGCAGATGGGAACATGATCTCCGTGCAGTAGCGGGTCGGGCGGGGACTCGAGTGTTTATTTGATGTTAAATGGTAATTTGGGAGCAACATATCTTCATAAAAATCGTAGGGATATTTATGATTATCGGTAGTCATTATAAGGCTTCGAATTCTCGTTTGCCTCCTTTAGTATACGAAGGCAAATATATTTTATCAAATACTAGATTTGATCTCCTCAAGCAAATAAAATCTATGATTCTACAAATTAGCAGGTGACCAAGCGCTGCCACTCGCATGATATTACAATAATGTGTCAGCCATGTTGTCTTGTATCGTGCTGTTTGTGAGTTTCCAATGGCCCATTAGAGGGGAGGAGGTCAACGCTTCTGTATAACAATTGTGTGGATGTCTGTGGGCATTGGTAGTCAACAAAAGGCTCAGGAAAACACTCACTTGTCCCCTAATACTATAAAGATATTCTCAGCACGAAAGATTGAGAACCACTGGCCCTACATATAAATATTAGAGGCATTGAACTTTGTTACGCTTGCCTATTTTAAACTTATCGATTCAAGTCTAGCCCGGTGTAGGCGTTAGGTTTAATGGTTGCTCGTAACGGGGCCAACTCCGGACTCGACAAATTATCTGCTGATAAAAATGTACATCTTTCATTATTACACCTTGTTATTTTATTTTATGTTGGCAATGTCTTGCCAGATTTTATGTTGGCAATACCTGTATGTCTTGCCAGATTTTATGTTGGCAATACCTATATGTCCTGCCAGTTTATATTTACGGTTATTCAGTCACTAATAATCGGCTACCGTGCCATTTCATTCCCATGCCGATTTTTTTATAATAAAGTGGGACGAACGGACACATCTACCGACAGCCATGAACACACATTTTCTACCCCATTAGGGAGCTGGTATAAAGATTAATTGTTGTTAATTTATTTGTTAAAAATTAAATGTTGTTGTTTTTGTTGACACCCATGAACATCCGCATAATTTCCCTCCTTTAACTCCAATCCTCAGTTCCTTTCCAAAGTTTTACCGGCTACTCACAAACCGTATGAAGCTCGATGCCAAAGCTGTCAATTTACGGAAATAACGTGTGAGCATGAGGTACCTCCCCGGCCACGCTGGTCCAGTTCCACGGCAATGGTAATGCATGCAGCATAGCACCACCTCTTACTAAACTCTGATTGTCCCACTCCTAAAATAAATAAACTGAATCATAAAATGTTAAGGTCCTCCCGGGTAAAAAAATAATGACATCCATACTGATGTCTTAAGCCTTCTCGAATGTTACTTATTACAATAAAACTACTTTTACGGATTCTATCGCGGTTTACTTAATTATTTAACTAGTCCGACGTTTCAGAAGCTTTGTTCACAGCAACCATGGTCACGGGTGGACTGAGATGACAGATGTTCTGATGTTATAAGTTTTTAAAAGTTTTTAAAAGTACCCGAAGAATTATAATTTTAATTGTTCCATTTAAATTCTGGCCATATTTTCTATATATGCAGTGGTCTATGTCATCGGCTGTCGCTGATGCCGCTTAATTTTTGTAAGTCGTAAAAAATACACAAAGATTCATATTTATTTTATACCATAACAAGAAAAAAGGAGACCGTCCTTTACCGTAATATGCATATTTAAGTTGCCTATCGGGAAAAACGTTTTCATTTTCCGAACTGTATTTTCGGCGATATAAACTCCCTATTTTATAGTCCAACGTGTGCACGTGGAGGCAAAATTGTTCTTTGTATAAACAAAATTAAATTCTTCCCACTGGCCGAAATGGCGACCATTTTTTACGGAGAATGAAATATTAATTTATATTATGAACACGTTTTTAAATAAGAATTCGATTAAGGAACACTTTTATATTGCGAATTGCCAGTTTTATATGATTTATGTTCTGTTTGTAAACAATTTTTCGCATCATCATATCATTCATGTTACGTTTAATTACTTAAAAGATTGCCAGTAACTTGTTACGTCTGCACTCAGTGCCTAGTGGTTATACAGACGGTAATTTGTTACGTCTGCACTCAGTGCCTAGTGGTTATACAGACGGTAATTTGTTACGTCTGCACTCAGTGCCTAGTGGTTATACAGACGGTAGTTTGTTACGTCTGCACTCAGTGCCTAGTGGTTATACAGACGTTAATTTGTTACGTATGCACTCAGTGCCTAGTGGTTATACAGACGGTAATTTGTTACGTATGCACTCAGTGCCTAGTGGTTATACAGACGGTAATTTGTTACGTATGCACTCAGTGCCTAGTGGTTATACAGACGGTAATTGTTTGAAATGTCCTGATTAATGTCTGATTAGATGCCTCACCGTCATCACAATTATGTACTAGACCTTATAACTTACAAATAATGAACTTAATTAATGTAACAGGGGTTTCATTTTTATATTCATTTTTTATAGTATATTCTATTCTATTGCCCTCCTTTCCTCCTCCCCTCCAACGAGCCAAGGCGTGAGAGGTCGTGCCAGCCCAATTCCGTAGCAATGTAGCATGGAACTACCTCTTAATAAAAATTTCATCGCTTATCACGTTGGAGTGATAACTATGATTATAATCAAATGAACATTGCAAATTGTACACTACTTGAAGTTTAGTGACGACACGTGCGTCATTCATTCGCCAAAAAACGAAAGTTTGGTGAAAATGAGGGACATTCGCAAGGTTGGTAGTTTGTTAAATACACACTAGAGAACTCTATTATTATGCGATTGCCAGCTCTGAAATAAAATTGCTATACATTTTTCTGCGAAAATAAAGTGCTATAGGGTAAATTTCCCCGCCGTCCACTAACAGATTTAATCACTTAAGCTAGTAACATTAAAAGGTTTTAATAAAAATACAGCGATGCTGCAGTAAAAGCTCCCCGGATTGAGCTATAAAAGCTAATCTATATGTTAAGTTCGGATGTTTCATATCTTGAAGTGTATAAAAGTCCATTGAATGTCATTTAACTACGCTATCTTTGTGACGTCACCACTAAGTTGTGAATTTACATGATCGTAGAATATTACGCAAAATTACAAATATTGCAGTATTATTGTACAATAATTGAATACAAGTTTAAGTTGTTTCTTTTTTATTGCGCAATTTGATTGATCGTCTAGACTGTTAAGTTTACTATACAAACACTCTCACGTCGGGAATCATCTCTTTCATGAGCGGGAGAGTCTCTTCGCACGACGAGCACTCATAGCAATCCGCTGAAGTTATATTGGGCTTCGCTTCCCTTCCACAGCATATATTGGGCTTCTCTTCCCTTCCACAGCATATATTGGGCTTCTCTTCCCTTCCACTTTATAAACTTTACTCAATCACGCGTGTGTTATTGCGTCAATAAGAAAGTGTCACGTGCTTAGGATAGTGAAAACATTTAAATAACTATTTATTGCAACGCCGAAATATTTCAACAGACCATTTGTATAAAGATTGTTTTTTTTTTGTGGAGGGACCTAATACTGGTTGGCGGCGCTAGTCCAGCCCCAACAGTTCGACTGACTACGAAGACTTTTTGTCTTCAGGTTTAGGGAGAGGATAGGATAGTGACAGACCCCCTCTTTTCCCGCAGAGCTAATAAAGATTGTTATCGCCGTAATTACTTTATATTGCGCGGAAAAGCACCGTCACCGGCCCAGGGTGGAATCCGGTGGAGGGTTAGGCAGTGGGACTCGTGGCGTCGTCACGTCGTCGTCGTAGTGTCGTCGTCATGTCATCGCCGTTAGTGCCGAAAACCCACTAAAGCTGGGGCTGATGGCGCTGATGCCTTACTAGTCATCAGCGCCATCAGCCCCGCCATTGATACCCTAAAGATGTTAATCACTGGCACACCTGAACGGTTAGCCAATCCCCTAAGGAACCAACCTCATCTCCACAGTAAGCTCTTGCACCACAGCACAACCCAGTATACACGCTCGCCCCTTGTGTGTGCAAAAGCTCTTCATATGATAAGATTTTAGCTCACGTATGTCACGTCTATCCTATTCATTCCTATTTTCAGTAATAAAATAATTTATGTTATTCCCATAAACCAGACAAATTGTTTCAGAATACAATCAGTCAGGAACATCATAAAAATATTTTGTATATTCTTTTTAAGTCTTTATCTGTGCGAATTCGTTCCGAAGTTTATGCTCTACGGAAAAACAAACATACATACAAAAAGAAACATTAGTAGGATTTAAAATAAGCCATTTTTTTCAGCCATGTGGAGAAGTGATTATAATAGTCAATACTGTTAAATGTCAATTATTGTTGCATAAATAATCATGAAAGTTATATTGAATCCATTAGTTCTAATCTCCGTTCAAAACCGGTCCAGATTGATACGAACCAGGAATCTTATAAATAGTAAGGAAACCCACGAAACGTGAACAAACACACACCTAACACAACTCGCAAAATGGCCCTTACCACACCAAAAATTATAATACGAAAGTGAATACTTGGCCTAGACTCGTGAACCAGAGTCTCGATTCCCGTCCTTGTGTCGAGTTAAAAGGAAGGTCTTTTTTCCATAATAATAATAATTATGTCATTATTGCACTCCAGAAATTGCTAACAAGAATAAAATGTAGAAAAGGCGATCTTTTTTCTTTAAAGCGATACCTTCCAGGCGGATTCATATTACCAGGACTATAAATGCAGACATTAATTAAATTATATATTTAAATAATCATTGACAAAAGCATATACACCATTGTCCCGGAAACAAGTTCCAACAACCCAAATATACTATTCCCGAGTTAATTATTTCGAGTTACACAAACAAAGGTTTTCTTCTGAGAATGTCACAGACAAAGGTCTCGGAAAACGCTAGTGTCGCAATTGACAAATAAAACGCTTTGTGCGCGAAGTTTACGTGCAAAATCAAGGAAACCGCCTCGAAACGAACTCGCGTCGATTTTAGATTCGAAATTCGAATATTGAAGGAACAAAGCTTTTTTATGCCCGTTAGAAGAAGTCCATTTGCCAGTTGAAACACAGGAATTGTTTCAAAGGTTCCAACAAAAAAAGCAATCTTTCTTAGGGAAATGTTGAAAAAATATATTGAAGTATACGCAGAGGCTTGATTATTTACGTTCAATTATTGTGGCGTTGTCATTAAAGGAAAAATTTAACTTATGCGGGCCATGAAATCATCAGGTAGACTTTGTATTTTCTAAAAAAGCTTTCTTAACATTTCGGTAAAAATCGGCAAATACCACTCTGCCCTTTAAGTCCAATAGCGAGAGCTTCAAAACTATGACAATCAAAACAGTAGAAATATTAAGTCTAGTGCCGGATTAAGCTAGCGGGATCTGCAGTATGTGTAAGTACACCTGATTTGCTATCTTTTAGAGAAGAATGTCTTGCTTGATGGTCACGACTGTGAGCATTGGGGAATCAACGCAGAGCGAGAGAACAGAATCAACGCAGAGCGAGAGAACAGAATCAACGCAGAGCGAGAGAACAGAATCAACGCAGAGCGAGAGAACAGAATCAACACAGAGCGAGAAAACAGAATCAACGCAGAGCGAGAGAACAGAATCAACGCAGAGCGAGAGAACAGAATCAACGCAGAGCGAGAGAACAGAATCAACGCAGAGCGAGAGAACAGAATTTCTTAAGAACGTCACGGAATATTAAACAAAATTATCCAATTCTATTGTATCTTGTCAAAGATATTTCGGTTAAGAAAGGAAAACAAGCTCTATTTACTATCAACGACAAGGCGGATATCTTAAACGTCTAATTCACATGTTACGGACTCCACTTTGAAAAGCCCTGATTTTGAGTATTGAGATTACATAGGCCATGTAGACTTACATCATAGGGCAGCCAGAAATTACTACTTCTTCAACTTGGTTAACCCTTCCATGATTAGTGCATGAGGCCCAAGTGATGGACAAGGAGGGCTTGATGATTATAAACATACTCTCTAGTATGTGCTTCTACTGATAAAGTATTGTACAATATTTTCTCACTGGAGCATTCCCGGGATTCTTCCATTGCGTGTCGTGGCTCAATGCGAGGCATTCCAATAACTTTTCTACTATAATGAGGTGAATTCCCGAGGCCTTGATGTCGGGTGCAAACCTCATGGTCAATGCTCATGGTTGGCTCAAGCCAGATTTTATATAGGGGAAAAGGAGCAGCCGAAGCCACCCCTATACATCCACATGGTGTTCCATTCACTCTTACTCTCTAATAGACCACCGGAAACTCACAAATCGCAACAAACGCAACGGCATATCTGTCACCTTACGAGGGTATCGTGCGAGCGAGGGGTGCCTCCCCAGTCGTGGAGGCGCGATTTCTCTACTTTTACGTCATACATGACAGTATATGTACTGTATGCCTCAACATTTTTCACGGGAAATTACTTCACGATAACTATCAGAAATGATCTCAGCTTACCTGTAACAAAAAAAAAGAAATTACCTATCGGATATTACAATTATCATTTATATTTACATCCTATCTGTGATTATACCCACGCGGAATAAGGTTTGGAAGCACGGCAGTGCGCTCGCCAAGTCGAGCAAAAAAGGCGGTACGGCCGTACCATTCTTTGTCACAAAAAGGCCATTTTAGATAAAATGTCTTTTCCTGTTACTCCTGATTTCAATATTTTTAAAATTTCATTCAAATCCAGCCGTTTCTTACGTGAACGAAATAACAACATGGTTACACAAACTTGCGCAATGATAATATTAGTGGCATAAAATATATTACCTTTGATCAAATATTCATAGCATGAAGAGCAAGAGGTACTGACATGCTGCGTTGCAGCGGAAATAGGTCTTCACGACCGGGGAGGTACTCTAGGTCACATGACACCGGTGTAAAGAGTCATCTTCGATGTCGCGCTTCGTGGGACATCGACGGTGTCGCGCTTCGTGGCCCGTTTCGTGGTGGTTGAGGTGAAACAGAGGCGTCGGCAAAATAATTATGCTGATTTTCATGGCTCTGATTGCTTGTTCGTTGCTATACTTTAAAAAATAGAATATTGTATATTTGATGAAGTATAATACAGATAAAGTTTTCATTTCAACTAATATAATCAACTGGTTGTCTACGGTTTCACCCGCCTATAATTTGGAAGGAATCGCTGAGTGTATCATGTAATAACGAAGTTTCATACAAACTATTAACCCTAAAAGTACCTCCTTAGTGGTTGAATTCTAAAAATCCTTTTGTAACGCCCACTTCCATCATGAAAGGAAACTCCGTAACAAATATCAAGTACATTCGTTTATTAGCAACGGTTGTGCGTTGAAGTACTCGTATTAGTCAGTCACTGTTCCCTTTTATATGGATACAATCTGTAGACCAAGTGCACCCCGTGAGCCTGGGGTCACGCGCCGAGCCAAGTACCTTAAGGAACCATAGCATCACGTAACGAAAATATATTTAGTAGAATTTATAAATTTAATTAACATCCTTTTCGTTCAGTCGGGTGAAACACAAAGGCGGTGTTGAAACCGCGATTGATTGCGTATCATCATGCACTTTAGAGTATCAATTTTTTTTTATCGCCGCTTCTCCGGCCTGGGCTACTCCTTGGACCACTGCAAACCCCAGTAAAGCCCTCTGCCGTCTTGTAGGATGAGGTGAGCCCGAATCTGTTAGCTAACAACAATTAAAACAATAGTTATAAACGAATAAAATTAATGGTCCATTTTGATTCATATTGATCATTTAGAAATTAATAAATAGTATTTAAAAATATCCTTAGTAGTATTGATCGGAAAACTAAACACAGGTGAATCTCATGTCCTGGTGGGTTCTTTTAAAGTGTCACTTTGACTGGGTGAAAAATGCGCTTTTCACCCGCAAAATTTCGTTTCCTATTTAACACCCAAAGGAATATTAATTTCATAAAATTCACGCATTTTTAAAATGCCGCGTACACGTACAGAATAAAGAAATTCCATTGTTTCTGGAAATGGGTCAGGGCTACCATTAGAGTTAATTAAAGCGTTCGTGTGGGCGGCGGCTGGGTTATGTCCAAGGGCAAGAAGTGCCCACACCCATGTGCCAGTGTTGACGCAATGGGTATACCTTTATCATCATCAGCCAATATCAGGCCACAGCTGGACTTAGACTTCAATGAGTCATAAGACAGCCGATCGTCAGGCGTTTTATCTTAGATGCAGTTACCATGATCCTTGTTATACCTTCTTGGTCCATTGGGTATCTTTGTTTTTTAACACCCGACGTAAAAAGAGGGGTGTTGTAAGTTTGGTGTGTGTGTGTGTGTGTGTGTATATGTGTCTGCATCGTGTCGCCCAAACGAGTGAATCGATTCGGATAAATATTTTTTCTTAGAAAGTCGACTTAATAGAGAGTGTTCTTAGCTATGTTCATGTCATCATCGATGTAATCCCATTTTAAAGTACTTTTTTAATATAAATGTCTGGGTCCTTCGTTTTTAAATTTCCTTCTGTCTGGGTCGAACTTAGTAGATATTGCGTAAAACATAGGCTCATAAAAGTAGCAGGGTCAGTGCCGCGCTGTGTTGCATTCCAATTGGACTAGCACGATCGGGGACGTGACAACCGTGCGGTCCTTGAAGGGGAGAGAAGGGCAACAATTGTATGTAGCGTTTAAACACATGTCTTGGTGTATTCATGAAAAGGCTCCGGATTCTCGTTTGCCCCCTAAAGTTGATAAGTTAGCAGTGGACCACATACTCGAAACAATTTTATGTCAAAATTATTTTTTTTTCAACAGAGGTTAGTGAGTACTAAGATGTGAATTTGTAGAGCCTTGCATGTGTGCGCTATCTCCTGAACGCGTACATATGCATATGATGCATATGTATGTAACAGGAGCTCTCCTCGTGGCTTTTGATTTACTATTCTAGTCTCTGAGTGACTCTGCAATCTATTCTCGGTTACTGTACGTATACGATTAACTCTTGGTACAAAAGGCTCCTTTTTAGTGTTCCACGTAAAGTAGAAGGTTTTTGTCCGTCGACTTGTGTATCCAGATCTTTTTATAATTATAATCTTACAGTATGATTACAACCTCGGGTCCTTTGTAAACAATATTTGCTAACACTGAAACTGCTCTTTGAGTACACAATTTGCAATCATGGTGAAAGGTGTGACGTCACGCGATCCTTATCTATGTGTTAAGTAATCGGGGAAAATATTTTTTAAGTAAAATATATATTTTTTTATCGGGCATGGCCCAACTCAGCACGGGGGGTGCTCCACATACGCTGCTACTCCTGTGTCTCCCAGATCGACAAAGGCCACCATTTTTGACAC
>JAFELO010000053.1:373034-418949 GCA_017140195.1 Eumaeus atala | reverse complement strand
CGGGCATGGCCCAACTCAGCACCCCCCCTCCACATACGCTGCTACTCCTGTGTCTCCCGGATCGACAAAGGCCACCACTTTTGACACTTTGATATGATCGCAGGGAGCCCGAGGGAATGCTAAAAACTGCCTTGGGACCCGAGGAATTGTTCAGAAGGAAATAGGAGTAGTAGGATTTCTTTTCAGTTTGTGTGTGTGGGGAAATTATAGACCAGATATAGCTTTACCCTTTATCCCTTTATACAGGGGGAGGAGGGGAACGAAGACGATGATAAGGGAACAAATCTCACCAGACCAACTGGACTGATGACCAGGTCATCGGTCTAGTTGGTCAGTCCAGTCAGTCATTCAACACTGCGCCTTCAAGTGCGAGGCCCCCACTCGAGAAGCTTTCTAATGCCTATCGACCTCAATAACTATCTTATAGCACTGTAATTTATGCATACTAGAATGAGCATATTGAATTGTACTGTACATTGTGAATTTCATTGTATCGTTTTATTACATATGAAACGATAACTAATTGATCCTTATGGAGACCCTCCAATGAAAGTTTCAGCTTAACAAGGAGTCAGGAGTCTGGAGTGCTCTGGAGCCTAGCTTCAGACGGACTTATAGCATGTAAATGGGACATTAATAATGGACCTAGAGGACGTCTTTTCTAGCACTCGCACGCTACGCCGGCTGAGGAAACAGAAACCATCCGATCAACCTGATCACACATCCTTTCATGTTCGCATATCTGTTTGTTATATTTTCATGTTCGCATATCTGTTTGTTATACTTTCATGTTCGCATATCTGTTTGTTATACTTTCATGTTCGCATATCTGTTTGTTATACTTTCATGTTCGCATATCTGTTTGTTATATTTTCATGTTCGCATATCTGTTTGTTATACTTTCATGTTCGCATATCTGTTCGTTATACTTGCATGTTCGCATATCTGCTTGTTATACTTTCATGTTCGCATATCTGTTTGTTATACTTTCATGTTCGCATATCTGTTTGTTATACTTTCATGTTCGCATATCTGTTTGTTATACTTTCATGTTCGCATATCTGTTTGTTATACTTTCATATGCCATTCAAATGAAACCTATGGGCACGTTAATATAAGTAAGATGTCGTGCCATGCTGCATAGCAGCGGATATGGGCCGGCACGACCGGCGACGTACCTCCCGCTCACATGATACCGGCGTAAAGTGACATCTTCGGTGTTAGTTTCGTGCGGTCTGTGAATACTGATGTCCGCCTTTGCAGCATAGTAATTATGCAGATGTTTCTGGACATCGGTAGTCGTATAAAAGCAACGATTTCTCGTTTGCCCCCCCCCCCATAACATAAAAAAGTACTAAAATGGGCTAAGCTCCTTTAACATCTACTGCATGAAATGCGTATAATTGAATCTTATTAAAACCCTCCATGAAACTTTCAGTTCCTGTCTAGAGTACTTTGCAGCAATTCGCTATTTTTCGGAGCCCCGGCTATTCTCGATGTAATTGGGGCCGTTTAGACTCGAGCGCCTCACGTATTCTTTATTGACTGCTCAGACCTTGTTGGGTCTTATGTACCTTTATTGCATATTTAGTAGTAGGCAAGGAATTCTATATTGCGTAGACATCATCATCATTCTCCATATTTTACACGAGTTACATAAGTAACCCTTGAATCGGTCGTTTTGACGTTCATAGAAAGAGGTCAGTGTCTAGTGGAAGAAGCTGATGATGGGATTAAGATTACTTCTGCGTTTCTTGTCCTGTCAATCGATTATGCTAGCTGCATGCACAAAAAAGTATGTAGTCACAGTAACGTTCGGAGTCACAGTAACGTTCGAAATAAGCGAAGCCTGCGAGCGAGTGAGCGTAACAAATCGTCGCGTTCTTTCTTCACGTATCAATTGGAGAACAGTTATCGTGTAAAATTAAATTGACTTACAGACAATCATTGTTTTTAAATGGAAACACATCCAAAAGTATTAAAAATATGAAGGCTGTCTCACATTTTTCGACGTAATTACGTAACACGTATGCACGCACTCAATTCTCCCGCACTTGGTTGATCTTAACTTATTCTATCGCTAGGCTTAAGTGAAATCGCACACATATACACCATATGACAATACACCATGACATAGTTTCAGATCAGTGACGATTGTCGTTGTGTGGGGGGACACTAGGAGTCAGTTTCTCTGGTTCCTATTAAAGTGTCAGCATTAGCAACTTATTTTGCAAATAATATTCAAATTTCGGCCAAGTTAGAAGAATTTAGTAAGAATCACGTGGTAGATGAGAGTTGAGTATCGAATAGTTGTTTGACACTTAATGGTTAATATGTTGTATGTAATCTTGGGTATCATATCACATAATCTATGCGATCTTGGGAATACTCTAGTAGCGGGTTAAGATTTGGTACGAGAAGCAACTAGAAACCGCCGCTAAACGCTGATTTAGGCTGAACGTAATGATAAAATAAATATTGCAAAAGATGAGAAACAAGAGGATTAATTTAATATCTACGTGCATCTGCACACGTAAGCCCTTAGTGGTAGAGTAAAAGCCAGTTTCACAAGTTCCAATTGAATTGGAGTTTAGCCTATTTGCAAAGAGAGAGAGAGATAAGCAGACCCTGATTGAATGAAGTGCATAATTTAAACAGTTGTTTTTGCAAGGTCAACTTTACACGCATGATTGTTTTTACAAATTGCAAATTCAGTCGGACGTTTTTGAAACATCGACAGCGTATCTTGGTATTATTTATAAACCGATTTACCTTTATGATTTATAAAATCACAGTTATACACAAACACAGCCCGTTGTATATTAGTTAATGGCGTGATTCACTCGCTCGTGTGTGAACGGTCTGCTGCGGGTGCTGGCCACTAGGTGTGCCGACTGAAGGAGTAGGGAGCCAGCGGTCGTTGTGACGTCGCGTCCCCTCCGATCACATATTAGCTAACATCATTCGTGTATTGCGAACATTTTTTAATAATTTACTTTTATTTTCTTTCAGCAAATATCACGAGACGAATATAGGCTCACTGTGGTGGCAATGGGCTGGTCACACACTCAGAAGAACAGATGGTACATTTGCCATCTGTTCTTCCGAGTGTGTGTGGGCCAGTAAGAGTGGAGTGCGCGTTTAGGAAAGCGAAGTGTTGGTCGACCGTTCACGCTATACTACAATAAAGAGAAAAACGGATAACTGTGCGTTACGCGCCACGCAGCACGTTTGTCTGACAAGAGCACTTGATGAAGAAGTAAAATGGGCATTAGGTTCAACATTATTGAACGTAATTTATTATTGTCTACTACTGTCTATTGTTGTAGTGTCTGCATTGCAGCCTAATTGACGTACCGGCGTAAATGTGCAGTCGCTTTTCGTGAGTTGCCGGTAGCCAATTGCAGGGGAGGAATGCAGATAAGCAAAGTACGAGTATGTGTATAACAGTAATGCGGGACTCTATGGACATCTGTAGTCATCAAACAGCTTCGTGTACCATAAGGACTTGCGTTACAGGTAGGTACTAGAAAACGGAAATATATTTAGTATGCTTTTTTAATAAAAAAAATGTTAAATAATTAAGATTTTTAGTATAGAACTACACACACAAACATCCTATGTCACTGTATTATTCACGAAATGTACGCGAACGAATTCGCGGGCAAAAGCTAGCTTCGTTAGCTATAATTAGTCTCAGGTTCAGCTGTCAAATTCACAACGCGCCGAGTTGGCAGTTGAGCCAAATGTTTGTCGTCAATGGGCCATTGTTTTTTTTATTCCCGCCGCAGTGAGGCAAGCGTCTTACTTGCACGGCCGGCGGGAGTCTCCTTCTCATTGTTCGTCGATTTGTTTAGCCGCGCATTTTAACGGACTTCGTTCTTGTTTGACAGACTGTGCACTGTGTGTGTTTTTGTGTGCCATTAGATCCCTCTACTACTTCGTATTTAGACTATGCACGAATATTTTATGTTTACTTTATCTATACACATTATAATAAAGTCCCCAAAAACCGCGAAGGAAAGAAAGAATTCAAATCCATACTAATAATATAAGCCTTTTTATTTGAACGCGATAATCTCAGGAGCTGGCCCGTGTTTAAAAATTCATTTGTGTCGAATAGTCCATTGATCGAGGAATAGCCGGTCCTACTATTACTATCAAGCGCGTGTAACCTTGGGGCGATGCTAGTTATTCATAATTTCCTATTCTAGAGAACAGTGTTAACTTTAATCGGTGTCTATTATTATTATAATTTATATAAATTTACAGAATGAAATGAACATCTTCGTCAATCCTTTATCTGTCTGACTGCCCTTTACCTTAAAGTTACTGATGCCAGTTTCGAAAGCCCAGGCCGGGATCACATTAAAATTAAACAACCTCCGGCTCTAGAAGTTTTGTTAATTATTTATGCATGCAATAAATTTTATAAGGGCATCTTCCATTTGCAATATATATGTAAACAAAACAGTTTTTTTCTTTAACATTAGCTTGTAATGTTATGATGTTTATTTCTATAAAGTATATAATTTATTTTAACAATAATAAGAATCTAAGGTAAAATTATAAAATCATATTTTTGAAAAAAGAAACAGACATCCCGCTCTCTTTAACCGCTTCGTAGCCAAGTAGCAAAAGACGTCATGTCCATCTGTCCGTTTTGTTATACTTTTGATCAAAATCGATTATATTGGTTTGCTACTACGGAACTCTTCATAGGCGAGCCCAATTCGTTCTTGGCTGGCTTTTCTTAAACTTGTAATAGTGAACAGTCAACATACATAAGATATATTTCTTCTCATATAAAAATATTGTGCCATTTTTCTTATTATATTTGGCAAACGAGCGACAGTGCCTTTATAGGACTTCCCGCGCCCAGAAATATCGGAATAATTATGCCGATGTGTTGTCCTCCTCTCCTCCTCCCCACAATAGGCCACCGTCTACCCACAAATCGCAGGAAACGGGACACCGAAGATGTCACTTTACGCCTGTTTCATGTGTGCGAGAGGTACAGCTCCCAATTCCGATGCAATGTAGCGCTGCATGGCACTACCTCTTACTCAGTCAAATAATGATATATCACACAAAATTACACAAACACACTCACAAAATATAACCCTCCTGTTCAAAGGGTAATAAAAAGCGAGTGCCCTAAATTTCCAGCCAATGTATTACATTCTTTTCCTCCTTCCTATCTTTATAGATACCCTCTATCTTTTAACTAAGTGTCGTTCTACCTTATGGCTAAGTATCGTGGAGCATATATCGCTTTACCTTATGGCTAAGTATCGTGGAGCATATATTTAATATATGCTTCGCGAACATTGGACAGCGTAGGACTGTACGGAAAAAATCTCCCGTAACTTCCGATTTAGAACTCAGAAACATAGACCAGGCCAGCAGTTAAGATAAGGGGAATTCTAAAATTTCAACCGCAATAATGTCTCATGGGTTCAACTTCCAGGTTTATGACCACGGTGTTAGTATCAAACTCGTTTGAACACTATTCAGGCTTACATACAACGTGGATTGTGAAAGAAGGAACATGTTTGAGTTAAAGGTCCTAAGTAACCAATAAACGAAAATAGTACGTAGTAAACTTCAATGAATTTTGTGTCACTTTCAGAAAATATGGGTACCGCATGACACCAATAGAAACTTGCAAAGGCCAAAAGTTTGAGTCCGGGGGCGTCAGCTGTACGGGTGTCTTGCGACCGCCTGATCTTGGGAACCGTATTTTAAAAATGTACAGTACCTGCTTTTAACATATTCGGAATCGAGTAGTTAAGATGTTCTACAAAACAGTGTTGTAAGCAACACTTAACTTGATTGTTTCTTCATTCTTTGAATTAGTATATTCAACACTTAAAATTTAATTCAATTGAAAAACAAAAACCAAGAGTTAATAATATGTTAGTGACACTCGCGTTATCATGACGAGTCTGCCAACACCTCATTGTTAAACTCCGTGAAGCCTTCAAGCCGCCAGGCTCTAGCAGGGAACGCATGAATTCAAATAAAAATAAACTATAGACAAGCATCAATACTACTTCAAGAGTACAGAGTCCTGAATCGAATCGGCTAATTCGACGTAACCGAACTTCAGAAGTAATTCTTACAAAACACCACCGTGAAGTAGCAGCTCTTATATTGCAATTTGTTATATTGGTGAGACCATAATTAGTTCTGTAAAGGGCAGTGATATGGTGCATCGCAGCCGGCTTCTGTCGACATATCCAGGGAGGGAGACCTCTCTCGTTCACATGATGCCGCTGCCATTTTTTTTTTTTATTTATCGCCTTAAACAAAATTACAAACTGTTCATTAGTAGATAACATTATAAATTACAAACTGTTCATTAGTAGATAACATTATAAATTACAAACTGTTCATTAGTAGATAACATTATAAATTACAAACTGTTCACTAGTAGATAACATTATAAACTAATTAGGTTTGTGGGTCTGTCGTCAGTCGTCAGTGTTGACATAAAAAGTGCTCAGGAGCCAAACATTCACGTCGGCGCCAAAACCATTTTAGCTACCGCGCGCGAGCATCCCCCGACGTCAGAGTCGGGGGCGGAGGGACCTCACGGTCCCTCTGGCGATGATAATAATAGTTCTCCTGTCTGCGAGAGAGAGAGGGTGGGGTCCTTCTTTCGACCCTAAACCTAGTCTCACTCATAGCAATCCGATGAAGCTGTATTGGGCTTCAATTCGCTGCCACAGCAAAAGTTCAGGTCCGAAAAAAACCGTTGACAGTACATCCGAATCTCGACTAACCTAAACAGTCGACAGCGCCTCAAGCGAAAGAACTCTCGCGCTTGCGCATAACATGTACCTATAAATTTACAATTTACTATTTGAAATTATGGTATTTTTTGCTTTATTCATACAATAGTATTGCATTTCTATATGGAATTATTCATTGAAATAAATTTAAGATTTTTGCGTATATTTTAATTTTTTTTATCCATAGGTACAATTATTATTATGCAACAACACACACTATACACAAAGTCTTTACTTGTCTTAGCTTATTTCTTATTTGTATGAAATAAGCTAAGACAAACCTTTGGTCCTTAGAAAATATTAAATAAATTATATTTCACATTAGGAACATACTACATACATACAAAGATATTGCGGTTACAATTTGTGTGCGAACTGTCGCCGATGACACCTACAGTTACCTAGTGGTTAGTAGGTACAGATGCAGAACACTATGTTATAAAACCCAGCGCAGAAATGAGGTAGAGCCTACTACAAACTATCAGCAGCGCACGGGCTCGCGCGCGGCTCATAGTTTGTAGTAGGCTCTACCTCATTTTCATCAGTCTGTGGGTATCATTCATCATTACTAGTATATTACAACGTTCAAATTATTTATACAATAGTAATACACTCGTATATAGATATAATACAGTGACATTTTTGGGAAAAAAAGCTAAAAACGAAAATTACGAAAGTGAACTTACTCATACAATGTAGTTATGAAAAGAGGCAGTCCGCTCATTTACCTCATTATACGATACATTAAAAAAAAGATTTTCCAGAGAAAAATATAATGAAGCAGGGACTGAAGCATGTTGTCTGGGATCGATGACGAGTTTATCTAGTTGCACCAGGAGAGCTTTAGAAAAGCGATCAAAATTAGAATACAGATACTACCAGATAGATAAATCACCTCTTGTTTCTCATACATAAATAGAAAATATAATTTTATATTACACAAAGAAACATTTCATTACTAAGGTTTATAATTACAGACATACACCTAAACACTATTAAAAAGAATAATGTACTCATGTATTATTGTGTGAGCGAGAGGTATCTTGTGTGTATAAACACACAAGATACCAAGATGTGTATAAACACACAAGAAATAATCACAAAAATAACAAGTAAACCTTATAACGACATTCATAATTTATACGTTAAGTTTACTAAAAAAGAATAGTACAGACATAAATAAATAACCACAAAAATTAAAAAAAATATATTAGTATATAGTTAATGTGTAATGAAGAAATAATATTGAGAATTATCTCAAATTTATTTTGAATGAACATTATTTTTTCGTTTCAATTAATTACGCGTCCTGTTCTGAAAAATGGCGGAATAAGCGACATAGACCCGGCACACATGTGGGTGTAGCCGTCACTGTTTATTTTTATGTCACTTAAAAAAAGTAACTATGTATAGAAAGGTTGCTATAGTGTATACAAATATAACAAATTAAGTCATTTCATTATTTAATTTGTTTGAAAAATATAATTTAAATTTAATATTAAGCGAACGTGGAACGATGGATGCGAGTAGCAGGAGATCGGTCGTCTTGGTGTTCAATAAAATGGGCTTTGTTCAGCAGTGGACCGATAAGGGTTGATAATGATGATGATGGTGATTTAAAACGTTCTGATTGCACATTTTCCACCCGCTGTTACAAAAAAAATCACTTGATGAAACTGCGTAGATAAAACTGCAATAAAAGAACAATAGTCAAATGTTATTAACTCATTGTATTTTTGAAATATTGGTACCTCTCCCCGTCAAACATTTTTGTTGGCACACATCGAGGCTTTTGGCTTGTGACCAAATGGGCAGCCCTTCCACTTGGACCGGGATATAGACAGCGAGGAGTCGTGGCAATTAGATATTAAACTCAGAGAATATCTCATGTTTATTCAACTCAAAATGAGCTTCCGCTGGCCTATAAATATCACTCCTTTGGGTGAAATCAAGAAACGATCTAGAGCCAAGGCAAGGTTTCTCTCGAAATTGCACTTTAAGTCCAGGCTTTACGGTCTAGTTCTGATCGTTTTGTTTATTCTTTAATAACAGAAATCGAAGACACACATACACTGATCGGGTCACCTTCAGAACAAATAGCCAATAGACCCTTTCGAGTTTTCGATGACTGGCTCTACAGAGACAATCTTATAAATTATCCATTTACCTTTCTAGTCAATAGAAATGCAAGTCAAAAAAGCTATCAATTTTTTTATAGAATAGGGGGACACCGACTCCCATGAACATCCAGATGACTACTATGCATATGCGTTGCCCACCTGCCCCCCTTCCAATGGGCCGCCAGCTACTCACAAACCGCACGAAACGCGTCACTGAAGATGTCACTTTACGGCGGTATTATGTGAGCGAGCGGTACCTCCCCGGCCGTGCCGGCCCAATCCCGTTGCATAGGAGGATGTAGTGTAATGCACTATGCCATAGCACTACTTCCTCCTATGCAGCATGGCACTACCTCTTCCTGGTATGGCCCTACATGTTCCTGCAGTTACCGCTGCCGCCATTCATTATATTTTGCATGTTTCTTTAGTCGAGATTTTTTTTTATTAATTAGAGAATAATACTAAACGGCTATTACAGACCAACTTATCTGAACCAAAGATGGAAGTGGGGAGAACGTTATGCAATTTAATACGAATATCTCAAGAGTGGTGTGATTAATGACACTCGTTCACACACTTTTTTATACAAATAAAATATGTTTTATGTTTTCATAAGTTACGATGGAAACAAGATGTCCGATCATAGAATGTTCCGTCCAATGTCCATAAAAAATCCGTCTCACAACACATTCATTATTGTCGTTCCAGTGCTATTTTGACATTTAAATCCAGCATCAAAGTGGTCAAATTTCTTAACCAGTTTAAAGCAGATGGTCATCATCATTTCAAGAATATTTACGCGTTCCAAGAAACTAAATTATCTGCCTCGTGCATTATTTCGTCTGTGTTCATTCACACCCTTTCTTCCACTATCGTTTCTTTGTTGAGCCAGTACACTGCACCGTATGACTACATCGAGCTACGTTTTAATGGTAAAATGGCATCGTTACTCATACTTGGAATTCCACATTACACAGATTTCACCCAGAGCCGGTAAAAACATTTCCTCGCAACGCCAAAAAGGAAAAAAAAATCCACACGCACGACAAAAGATCTTAGATGAGTTATAAGAAGGAATATTGCAGGCAAAACGTTACCCGCCGGACTAATATAAACAATATATTTCAATATAAGAGAAAAAACCCGCAAGAAAATACTCTGTCGCATCCTCTGTCATATCTTTTTTACTGTTATTTGGTCCCGCTACTTCATATGCGGCCTCGAGCCACTTACATCGATGTATCATAATATACACGATTAAATATTAATAATTTATAACAAAAAATATGAAGTACCCATAAAAATTATTATTTTTTGGTTTATATTATTATTATAGGTTATTAATAGTATATTGGTATTATTATTATAGACTAACCTATAATAATAATATAAAGCTGAGAAGTTTGCTTGTTTGTTTAAACGAGCTGATCTCGAGAACTTCTGGCACGGAATAAAAGTTCTTTATGTTTAATAGTCCACTTATCGGGAAGGCTATTTAGGCCATGACGAAACGACTAATAGAGTGAAACCGCGGTGAGATTCTAGTTATTTATTATATTCATGACAAAATAAATGTACATCAATAAAATTGCCTAAATTATTTCTATAAATTTATGAATCTAAATGCCATTAAGTATCGTCTAGAATTATTCACATAATTGTAAGTAACAGTCCAGCGTATATAAAATTAATAATAATAGGCAGGTAGCCCCATAGTAATAGGAGTTATTATGTCTAGTTTCTACGTCGTATTACTTTGTTAACTAGTATTTACAAAAGATACACAAACATCCCTCGTAAAAATCGCCCAGAAAAATGTTAAGTCGATGCCCCTCTATAGTCCCCGGTTTTACCGGCTCTAATTCAGCATGGTATCAAACCAAAGTAATGTAAATAGAAATAGAATTTAAAATACGATGAAAATATATATGAATAAAATTGATTTATTCATTGACTTATCTTAAGTTTACAGAATTGTTATGCATTACAATAAAACAAATTTTACGGATTGAGTTATTAATAATAATAGTAAAACTCTGCTACATCAGGACATAATTAAAAATAGAAACAATGGAACTCTAGAATTAGATCGAATCGTACATAACCTTAAATCATGCATTACATGAAATGATTATTCATTATTCCAAGTTGAAAAAAATTAGGACAAGAAACGTCACGTTGCAACCTTAATTATAATCCGGTTATTAAGAACTAGTGTCGAATTTTAATTTTCGCATTAGCATACAATGTACAATTTACCAACGATATCCGAACGATATATATATATATATATATGCCTTGAACAATTGACAGATCATGTGGAAAACTATACGAATTGGTGTTAGCTAAATTACTGGTAAAGATAATATTCAACAATCCGGCGTCTCAGAATTAATAAATGGTTTAAATAATTAATATAGAATATTAATATGTTACTAACATAGCGAAGGATACTATCAGAAAATAATATTTTTATGTCTAAAGTAAGATGAGATATACTAGATGTTGGAGCCTTTTGATGACTATCCTACAAATATCTCTATAATTGTTACGATTTCAGTTGTGTCGCCACTTTTCGTCGTCGTTTTGTCGGTTTCTTTTGCGGCAGTATGTGAGCGAGTACTGCGCATGTGAGGGAGAAATGCGGAATACATGCCCGAAAAGAAAATTAAGCAACAATGCACGACACGAGGAAAGAAAAGTAATTGTTGAAAAGATACATAATATTTAATAGATTGGAAAATGTTAAATAGATAGTCCTAAGGTTATTTTATAAAAAAAACCTACCGAATAGATACGAGTAATTATCTATTACACTAGATATAAGTACCAGAAATTTATAGACTTATTCAAATGAACGTTGGAGTTTTTTCAATGGCGTGTAAATAGCACAAGTGAAAGTACCAATGTAAGACAAATGGCCGATTTAAATACGCCCTCGGGAACACTAATTCGTACACTAAATCTACCATTAAACCAGTAATTTTAGAACATTCTACGATTAATGTGCTAAAACTTCGTTTCGGTTACTTCGAAAATAGGTTTTTTTAGCACTGAGCAAATGAGCACTCGACTCATCTGATAATACGGGGGTAGACCTAAAAGTCCGTGGCCTAACCTACACGGAGCTATGACATCTTTTTGAATCTACCGTCATTTGTTAGTATGTGTCATATTGATTTATTGTGCGCAGTTTCATTCCGACATTGAATATGAATTTTCTGTGATTATTTGTTTGAAGTAATCTGACGCAATTCTCAATAATGGAGAAAATTGAACGCCGTGCAGTCATTAAGTACCTCAATAAAAAAGGCCTATCACCAAAAGACAATCAAGATATGGTGAGCACTTTGGGGCAGTCTGCTCCATCGTATTCCAGTGTCAAGAAGTGGGTAGCTGAGTTTAAACGCGGTCGTGAGAGCATTAAAGATGATCCTAGGATCATGGTGGAAGGCCTACATCCTCTACCACGAAAGAAAACATCGATAAAATTTGTGATCTCATACTGGGTGACCGACGTATGACCATTGGTAAGATAGCTGAGATAACAAGCATTAGTTATGGCCGGGTGCAACACATAATAACGGAAGAGTTGGGGTTCCATAAGGTTTCTGCACGCTGGGTCCCGAGGTTGCTTTCAGCTGGACAAAAACGAGTTCGATACACAATTTCGCGAGACTGTTTGGAACTTTTTGAGACTGATCCCGAGGACTTTTTAGCTAGATTGGTTGCCATGGATGAAAGCTGGGTTCACAATCAGACTCTCCTACACCGAAAAAGGCTAAGGTCGTCTTGTCGACTAAGAAAGTCATGGCTTCTGTTTTTTGGGATGCGAAGGGCATTATTTTTGTAGATTATTTACCGAAAGGTCAAACTATAAATTTGAGTTATTATTGTAACCTTTTACGAAGAGTCCGGGAAGAAATAAAAGAAAACAGGCCGGGAATGTTGCGTAAGAAAGTTTTGTTTCATCAAGACAATGCACGTGTTCATACTTCGGTTGAAGCAATGTCTGTAATCCATGATTGTGGCTACGAATTGCTGCCCCACCCACCTTATTCGCCGGATTTAGCCCCCTCGGACTATCATTTATTTCCATATTTAAAAAAAAATTTGGGTGGCTCGAAATTTTCGACCAAAGATGAGGTGATAGTCGCAGTAAACGATTATTTCGCCGACCTTCCGGAATCTTTTTTTTTCGAGGGGATAAACAAGTTGCAGGTCAGGTGGAAGAAGTGTGTTGAACTAGACGGAGACTATGTAGAAAAATAAAAATAAATTTAGATCCAATTTTTCTTTCATTTTCTTAGTCGGGCTTAGAACTTTTAGATCCACCCAAATTTAACGTACCCAATATATTAATATTTTATGACGCATAGAGTAGTTCTCTTGCGATTTAAAGATAAAATGTAGCGATAACTGTCATCCCAGTCTGTAGCTGAGAACATAGATACAGTCTTGTGAATAGGAGTAAAAAATGTAAAATTTCATTCGATTTTTTAAAATATAATTAAGAGGCTTGCGTTTGGTCACAGCCGCATCTGGTGGTGACGTGGCTAAAGGTGGAGCTCACATGTATGGACCTGTTCACCCGTTATTTGAATAATCCTAGATTGTCATGGGACACAGCGAAGCGGGAGCTGGCAACGAATTCCACATCTTAGCCGTACGTATGCCGTTTTTATATGATCACGTACAAACGGGTAGGTAAGTAACTGTCACCGCCCATAGACATCCGCAGAATCCGAAGTTGTGCAGGCGCGTTGCCGGCCTTTGAGATAAGAGTAGGCTACTTCTTGAAGAAGGTCAGTATCAGGTCGTATCGGTTCGGGCATACAGAAGATGGAATGAAATGGAATGGAAAAAAGAATATTCGAATCTTTTGTCACATTGTGTCTAGTGTGATAGTATATCGTTGTTCAGCAGATTGATGCGCCAATCTCTGGGCTACGACATATGATTACTCCGTCACCGGCAGCATCGTGTGGGGGGGTTTTGTTCGTGCTAGCGACATCATCATCTTTTATCCCTCAAGCGTTGAGCACTCCTAATGAACCCTAAGACGGTAGACAGAACTACATAATATTTATGATCATGAAATATAAACATACTGACAAAGAACTTTCTTGAACTTTTGAGTCATCGAGTCCTTTGATGACTGCTGGCCATAGACACTTGTAATGTTGTTACCATTCAGATGCGCTACCTGCCTTTTCTTCAACGCTTCAAAGGGTCATCGGGTACTCAGGTGGTGTCATTTGAGCGACAGTTGCCACTCCGGTCGAGTCGACCCAGTTCGACATGGGCCATGGTACTATCTTTTACTAAAAACTACCAAAAAAACATCTCTACAGTCTGAAGCTACACTTACTTTGCCCTCTTTCACATTCATAAATGTGCCACCGGAAACTCAAAAGTATTTTCAGTGCCTTACTATCCTGTAGCATAGATGTCACTTAGCTCTTATACGAGTGAGTATAAATATAAGATGAATAATATATATTTATTTATAAATACTATATATTTTATATAGTGAGTTATACGCTACCTTCCCGGTTGTGCTGGCCCAATTAGTTTGCGATGCAGTAATGACTCTTACTCTGTAGCCATTGCTGCCATCATGTCAAGGCATCAGGTGCTCCGTTAGTCAACAATAAACTTTATCTTTGTCACTTTCTAACAATTTTATTATATGACGCCCTCCATCCATCACGCCTTAAATCCAAAAAATCATTTATATTCATCAAACGATTAATTGGACGTCACAGTTTACGAATTCAACCGTAAGAAACGCCATTAATTTGCAAAACTTCATGGAAAAAGTAGGTTACTTCGACTGACAAACGTTTCGCGTCCGCAACAGGATACTTAACCAGAAGGCCTCTAGATATGAGGTAAAGGTGGACGGGTCGGCTGCGCCCGCGTAATTGGCTCTCGGT
This sequence comes from Eumaeus atala, assembly GCA_017140195.1. Classification (NCBI taxonomy): domain Eukaryota; kingdom Metazoa; phylum Arthropoda; class Insecta; order Lepidoptera; family Lycaenidae; genus Eumaeus; species Eumaeus atala. The sequence continues at coordinate 404,093 of JAFELO010000053.1, read as the reverse complement.
TTCAACACCATAAGCGATGTTTCATGTGCGGCCAAGTGCAGTCGATAACGTACGAAATATACCCGTTTATGAGGCGACAGATGAACAGTTGGAGTCTTTTTTTTTATTTGCCCAATTTCCTCGGTCTTTGTATTTCCGTATGCGCATACGGAAATACACAAACCGCACGAAACGCGACGGCATAACAGACATTAAATGGCGGTATGCAGAATCATGTGAGAGATGCGAGCTTATTCTTCGCGTAATGTCGTGATACTTTAGTTCTCTGACTTATGACTTCGAGGAGAATTCTATAGGACAAAGATACACCTAACATAGCACGTTCAATAGCCCGCTGAGCTACCGCAAACTTGCGGACGAGTGCTAAATTAAGTGGCCATGTGGAGTGGCCCGTAGGTCATCACGGGGAGAACGCATTGGTTGAGGCTTTTGTCTGCAAGCTCTGCGGTATAGGCGATATCAGAATGTGACACACTCAGAAGAACACATGGCAGATGGGCCATTAAGTTCTGGAGTGGAGGCCGCGTTTAGGAAAACGAAATGTTGTTCGACCGTTCACCAGGTGGGAAGACGATCTCCGTGCAGTAGCCGGTCAGGGATGGATGAAGTAGCAGGAGGTCGTCTTGGCGTTCATTGAAAGATGCCTACGTCCAGCAGTGGACGATAAGGGCTGATAATCATGATGATTATAAAGTAGGTACCTACTTCTAGGTTTTCTTTACAGACAGAGTGACAACAAATTGGTCCTATTAGATGTTTTTTTTCTTTTCAGGCACTGTACCCTAAGAAATCAGTATGCTCGTCACTTTCACGCGCCCTTTTTGATATTCCAAAATTGTATTAAATCGTGTACCGTAGCGCATCGGATGCTGATATCAAAAGTAATAAAATCACGGTGGGCGCCGCGTCACGCCACGTCACGTGGAATACGTATGTGACAGGGTGGGGCAAAGGATCACCCCAGCCCTGTCACATATCATAACAATAAACGATCACTTGTCACATGTTATGGTATTTGTACCATGAGGTAAAGAATTGCATCTTTTATTAAGATACTCACTGGAACAATGGTGAAATATGTGATAATATATCTGACCCTCACAACCGGGAAAAAGTATGTTGTGCAGATAAAGGGTATATTCCAATATGTAATTAATGAAATGATATAATAAAGCCTGGGGACTAGGAGAATAAGACCTACTTGACTAGGGAACTGGTCTGAGCATGTGTTGTTCTTGTTGTCGTAGTCATTGCTGCAGTGCAAGCAATCCTGACCAGTTTATCGTTACATACGTTGGCATACATAAGAGCATATGGGTACGTTGGCCTTCGAAATCCTTTCTTCCTATAATTATGTACCCAATTTGTAAAGGACCATACAGTGAAAAAATATATTTCTGTTGGAAATCAGATAAGCATAGATGAATATTTTTGATACCGATCAAGAGATAGTGCCATGCAGTGTTCTCTTACTCGATTAGTCACTGCTTGCTTTTTTTTTATTCGTCGTCACAATCATGCCAGCTCCAGATACAATGCTTGTACATTGTACGAGACACTATAAAAAACTAGACAAGTCTAGTCTGACTAGTTTTTGTAATCACTTTGACGTATTCAAACCCCAACCAAAAAGACGCGGAACGATTCATTATCGATGATATCGACTGGCCAGCGAGAGGTCAATGGATTCTTAAGGGGAGGACACAAGGAGAGCAACACAAATGAACAATTGTGCCGATATCTATACAGGGGTCTGTTTCGACACATTTCTCCTTTACCCACTTACACTTAAGTTAAAATAATTAGTGTGCTTTATACCACACGGCCAAACTAATAGTTCTTTAGCTGTACGAAACGTAACTGTACATGAGAGAAAAAGAGAATTATAATGTGTACACTTCTCTCTCTATTACCGCTACAATATACGAAACTTTACTCTGTCTCTTTCTGACTTCTCAAACTTATTTTTTTATCATTCGGGAGATTTACAGCAAAACATTTTCAATAACATTAGATATAGACAAGAGATGGCTATTTCGCATCTAAAGAAAAGAGGGCCACTTCTCGTAACGATCTCATCACGCATTCACCAGTTTACACCCCAAGTCGCACGTGCTTAAAGAAGTCTCACTTTAAATATTGTAGTTATGGCACGTCGTCTTGAAACCTCAGCCAAACAATATACAATTGAGTATTAGAGAGAGCTTTACGTTCATAGAAATTAATACGTAAATGGTTGCCACTGGCTAGTGAAACTAGAAGAAAAACCGTATGTGGGGGCATTAAAGGACCACTTGAAACATTTCCAGTTTCCATCAATATTTAGTAAGAGAATTACATAAAAATACATCAATTTGATTTAATGAGACTTTCACAGTTGTATAGCTAAATATTATAAGACTGTAATTTCGATAATCGTTTGAGACGCTTTTCGCGTTTGCACACCTTGTAGCTACCTTACGGGTAACACGATAATTAATAATGATTATTAAGCAATTATTAATAATGATTATTAAGCAATTATTAATTATTATTCAATTATCAATTATCATTAAACTACAAAATGTGTAAATACGATGCAGTAAGGCGTTACATAGACCAAATCAACATACCTACAGAGATAACAATTCAACATACCTATAGAGATAACAAATCAACATACCTATCGAGATAACAAATCAACATACCTATAGAGATAACAAATCAACATATCTATAGAAATAACAAATCAGCATACCTATAGAGATAACAAATCAACATACCTATCGAGATAACAAATCAACATGCCTATAGAGATAACAAATCAACATACCTATAGAAATAACAAATCAGCATACCTATAGAGATAACAAATCAACATACCTATAGAGATAACAAATCAATATACCTATAGAGATAACAAATCAACATACCTATAGAGATAACAAATACACAGTCGCATATACATATTTCTTACGCCATTACTGAGCTTTCCCCGACTTCATTACTGTTTGGATTGGCTTCGACCATTATGTTCTCTTGCTCACCATAGTCACTGTGATTTTATGACTTGTCTAGTCCTGTCTGGCCCAGACATACTGACATCGATTTATAATTATCCTGTAATTTATTATAGATATATATTATAGAGAAAACTATATTTTAAGATTATTTAATTAATCGCCTCTGTGGTGTAACGGTGCGGGTGTCGCCTGTTAGGACCGCTAGCCGCGTGGGGTCTTGGGTTCGATCCCCAGGTCGGGCAACTGTTATTAAATGTCTCTCAGATAACTCTGAGCACGCATAAATTGTCCGGGATTGGAATGTGCCCGAAGTGGCTATAGGCTTGCCATCTATGACATCATGGGCCTCAGTACCTTGGCTAATCTTGGGTGTTCTAGTATATCTACTTACGAGTTGCAGATATACTAGCACACCTCTGCCTACCTCTTCGGTGATAACAGGCGTGAAGGTACTTTTTTTAATTAACTTCGTCGAAAAATCGGAACGTTTTTAATTTACTTAATTTAATTCGTGAAGAAGAATTTCAATTTTATACCCCAATCGATGCGGCAATATAGTTGTCATTTCACGCGTGTGGAGTGCTACATAAAAAAAGTGTCCTCCATCTTTTTGAAAGATTACTCAAGGATTTGTATACTTAGATGCAAACCTATACCGGTTTAAAATAATAAAGTTTAATAATTTACGAATGCAATTCAAAATGAACATTTTAAGGGAGAAGAAAAAATGAAGAACGAACTATGGACATATGCTTTATGAAACAATGAAAGTAATATAAAATACTAAAGACGAGGCGGTACGGTCATATGATCCTAGCCTGTCCGTATGGACGAGTCTTATAACAAACAACAACGATTTAAAATAAATCGAATGCATTTATAAATTAGATTTGTGTGTAACGCGACAAGGACGGCTTTGTATAAAGTTATTGTAAAAGGTTAAGGAGTCCAAATGCCCCAAGATGTAACGAAGGGATTGGAATATTCTAGTAACACTTCTACACTCAATTTTATCGTTTTCCACAAAATTTATATTTAAATTTTAATGCAATGGCGACATATCTCTTGGTTATAACATCGGAGGTTATGAAACGCTTTAGATTACGTATCTATGGATGCTTTCCGATCTAAGGGGACTTGTGTGCTTACTAGCACCAGATTCTGGGGGTCTGTAAATAAATAAATAAATATTAAGGGCCCGTTTCACAGGCTACTATTAAAGTACAAAATAGCTCTTCAATTCTCTTAATTACCAATTCAACGCTTCATAGTAATTACCTCTTACCATATAGAATAGGCGAAGGCCTTTTTTATACTATACCTGAGGTGTAAAACGAGATTTTTGATGATTACCAACGCACATCAGTATAATTATTACGTAAGACTTGCAAACCGCACGAAACATGACAGTATGTAATAATTATGTAATAATGTTACTTTACGGCGATAGCATATAAGCGATGCAGCATGGCACTACGTCTTATTGCAAACTGAAACCGTCACTAAACAGGTGAACTGTCAGTTTGTTTGCTTTGTTAGTACGGAGTAAAAAGGTTAGTAAACGAAAAGTGTTTCGGACTTTTACTATTGATTCGGACTTTGTATAAATCTGTGTCTCCTTGCGCTTTATGTACAAAATGTAAATTCAAGTTTTAACACTATGATGTTACTGTTTAGATTTAAGGTTCGTGGGTTTTGTAACAAATGAAACGAAAATACAAAGTTCGATGTGTAACAAAAGTCCAAAACAGCGAAATCAGTTTCACCGTATCTAAAGTGATTGGGAGCCGAACAAATAGGCTTCAATCAAACACACGTACTCACTTCAAAGAATTTGAACAGGCTCTTTTGACCTTGGAGTATTGTGAGCCGTTACCTTACGGCTGAGGTCCCTTTTTTTGTTGTACACAAGAAAGTACCTATATAACAAGACCTCGTTGTGTTTCGTATTGTAAACTGATTTGAAAAAAGGTTTTGCTTAATTTTGGCGGAGTTTACTCATAAGGAACGATATATGGCCGACGGTATGTATTATAATGTAAATGATAAATGCATTATTTTACATTTTTCGGACCTGAACTTTTGCTGTGGAAACGAAGCTAAGCCCAATACAGCTGGCTTCAATGGATTGCTATGAGTGCTCGTCTGGCGACGAGACTAGGGTTGGGGTCGAAAGACACCTTCCGACACGCATCTCTCCAGCGGATGGGAGAGATGCATCCCGTTATGAGAGTATGTGTAACAGCTAATTTAACTATGGTCAGAGGGAATATGGATTCTGCGGCATAGCTGTGCTAAAGCATAGTCATCACTTTTAAGGGGCTATCATGCGAGCGATAGGCCGAACCGAAGGGTAGAGATGATGAAAAAAAACCCTCCCTGATCGTGCCGGTTCAGTTTAACTGCAATGCATCAAGGCGTTATATCCTATTTAATACAGTTCTTAACAAGAGTAAATATATAAACAAAATCTTTATGAAATTTGTGGATTCATTAAGTGTCTGTGTCATGTTACCAGTATCATATTCCATTCCAAGGGTAAGGGGTGGCAGACAAGAAAAGGGAAAAGGGCGATTTAAAATGCATTACACACTTGAACATTCCGAACAATAGCCGGGGAGAGCGGGTAAAAGTGGGAAGTTCTGTGAATATTAGAGCAGGCATTGTTACGTAAGAGAAACTAATGAATCTGCCGCGGATTAATCGCAGGTTTATATCCGATTGCACGCTAATCTGGATTATAAAACGGTGTAAACAAGGTTTTATTTAGCTTAGAGTTTTCTTAATATTTATTACGATTTGCATATTTGGCATCGGGTAGGTGCATAATTTTACTTCTACTGCCAAACGTGTTTTAAATTATAAACCTACTTAGTCTTAACTTAAAACCTTAATAAAGTGTTAAAATATAAGTAATTTTCAAAACTTCCATTGGATTATCCTCGATACAAATAAAATATTAAAATTCAGATTTTTTTTTTTCAGGAAAACTATACAGTACTCAAAACTATAGATAGTAAACCTGAGAGATAGATAATATATTCGAGGCCAGTCAAGAAACTGTATTGGTCGACCATTCACCATGTGACGAGCAGCAGCTGGTCCAAGACGGAGGCGAGTGGCAGCAGATAGCTCGTCTTAGCCTCCTTGAAAGAGGCCTCTGTTCACATGTGGACCGATAAAGGATGTTGACCGGCGAGGGTAGACCAATGTGTTTCCTTACCTCCCTCTACACACAAAATTTCAATACTATGATAGTCTCAGGTAAAAGCTGTTAATACTATGAAAGATATGTGTTATATTCTGTACAGATCGCGTTGACCGTTGACTTAGCCAAGGTTCATTGTGTTCCGTTCAGTATTTATAATGTGACTGCACTTGAGATGCAGATTTACTCTCCGCGTCACTGATCTGCCGTCGAGTGGGCGTCGCTGCATCATAATTAATTACATTAACGGTGCTCCTGATGCTGGAATTGAAAACAGCAATCTTTGTCGAGACTAACCAAGTACGAATATTATTAGTGCATCAAAGACGTATAGCACTCTCTACCCCTCTTTTACCTATACCAATGAGACGACAGCTCGACATGACCGGAGAGAAGCTCTTCGACACCAACAATTTCCAAAATATTACTGTTCCTCAAGATTTGAATAATCGTACTCAAATACACTTTTTGCTCCAACCCGGAATTCGAACATGAGACGTGCAGGTGAACAACCCAACAAGCCATCGTGGAGGACTGTTAAAATCAACAATTAATAAATATTGTACCATTAATAAAAATAATAAGTCAGCAAAATTTCCATACGAAATATCTATTAGTAACTAGTTGCATGTGCAGGAGAAAAGTTAAGTTGACATATTAGCTAGCGCGGTCGAGGCTACTGTATAAGTTGTACTCTCATGCACTCGCTGCTAGTTATTACGTTATCAATTGGTAGTAGAACCAGCGCCCGCTTCTGTAAACTAATATAAGTCCAAGTCAGGATATGCAGGAGATATTTTGACGGATGTAGTTTCCAAAAATACGAAAGTCTAAAATACTCTTAAGCCATCCAAACTAAAATTCTACTAAGATTGCCCTCCTTTTAACAGGCCAACGGCTAGTCACAAACCGCGCGTAACGGGACACCTAAGATGTCAGTTTACGCCGGTATCATGTGAGCGAGAGGTTCCTCCCCGGTCGTGCGGGCCCAATTCCGCAGTGCAATCCAGCAGCCACCTCTTACCTGTTTGGATTAACAGGAACAGATTTGTTTAATATTTGCCACATGAAGGAATTACAACCTAAGAATATTTTTTTGTTTCCCTTGGGGTAGATTTTACTTAATTTGTGAATTAGTGATAGGAATTGATTGCTGGATCTCTGAAATATTAATGAAATTTTTCACAAGTTTGAAGTTTCATGTGTGTTGAGTAGTGATTGATATATTTTGTTTACCCCACTTTTAGAATTGCAGATGAAAATGTCTTATAAATAAAACACTACGATTAATACGACTCATACACTATTCTATTTTCCCCCTCAGGACCTGAGAACTAAGTGCTTTTAGAAACAATATAAATTATTTAATAATAACGTATCTATGAAAGGTTTTAACTCATCATCTCAAAGGACGGTCATAAGTTTTTTTAAAACTTGCAAACTGGCATGGTAGTCGTATACGGGTTGTTTTGCGATACACTGCAAAATTCCGTCTATTCCAAATTTAAAAATATTATTGGTATTGGTGTAATAATATTGGTTCCTAAGGTTTGTTTTAATTGTCTTTGACATTTCTACTATACGGTTACAGAGACCAGGCCGGCCGCTACTCGACCGGGCTTCACCTGTGGCCGTTGCCAGTTTCAACCGGTATCATGCGGTGCGCATATTTTTTGAAAATATTGAAACTAAATCCGGTTTTGCCATGAACATAAGCAATACATCCATTCTATTACACAATAAAACGAAAATATTGTGAGGGTACGGTAGGCTACGGTAGGTAGGACACGGTAGGTTCTATGTACACATAGAACCATTAAAAATGTTCCATGTTTTACAATTCACGTTGTACACTGTCGAAACCCATGACTCTTTCTGACGCAGTAGCAGACGCAGAGGCTTGAAGCCTCGGGAATCATTAATACATTAATTAAGATCATATTGAAACCTTAATTGGTAATTACCTAGACTATGATAGTGTGACGAGGAGCTTTATATTGTCACCAGCTCTTTGTTCTACCACTGCTTTGATATTTTCGTTACTTACTCGCAGTATTCAAGTCGAATAACACCGATTCTTCGAAATATATTTAAACTCAAGAAGTTAAATGATTTATTAGGTATGCTATGACTATCATTGTCATGCGGTTTTAAGAGGGGAGGGGTAAAGGTGGGCAGCGCATCTACATGTTAATTTTGCGGATGTTCATGGGTGCCGGTGGTGGTCAATCTGATACCGGTACCGATTGCTCGTTTATCCCCTATACTATAAAATAATAATAAATAAATAAATGCTATTAATTTATGCTAACAATTTTCCAACTCAATTCGCTAGTCAAATCAAAGAACACAGCAAAATGGATTAAAACGCTATTACATTAGAGACTGAAATAGAGGGGACGTCTGTGTCTGTGCTAGTGTTAACTGTGCTACAGACTTTCAGTTCATTAACTATTTGCAGCGCTGTGCCGTATACGTAACTTATTACAATCATAAATCGTAAGATTGATACTAAACACTAAATTAAACTTATTATTAGCAACAAAAAAAAGGAGTTTGAATGTGCGTGTATATGTGTGCGTGTTTGTATTATAAGTGGCTGCTAAGACTCAGATAGCTTTACCTCGCCAGGACAGTTTTGGTAGTGAGCGGTGGACATACAGGACTTTGCTGTAGTTTTGTTGGATCACGTGCCAGTGACGAGTGTACACCAAAAACAATGTGAAGTGCACAGAGCTGTCGCACGGTGAGTACAGATGTGTATTTGTAAAGCTGGGTAGTCGGGTGTGCCCTTTCTAGGCGAAGTGTATTCGTTTTATGTGTGTGGTACACAGGCAGATGTGCAATACATCAGAGGGGCTGGACTAAGGTAAAATAAATAGTTTTTAACAACCGGTCTGGAACCTCTCCTCTAAGTTTTTTCATAGGAAACAGTAGTTTACGAACACGCGCAGCTGTTACACTGATATGCTTCGGCCAACTTAGTGTACTATCAATGTGCACGCCCAGATATATAACACTACAACTTCTGTATATATTTTGGCAACTGCAATTGAACAATTTATCATGACAACTATGGGCTTTAATATCTGGCATACGAGGTTTTGTGGCACTGTTCGCTGATAAAGGGATGTAGTGACTTTTAGATACATTTAGCGTGAGTAAATGGATTGAGAGCCAATCCATGACTATGCCAAGAGCATTTTCAGCCGCATGGTGAGCCGATTCATCCGTGAATAATGCAGTATCATCCGCATACACGAATATCTTGCAGTGAGGGATGGGCAGCTGATACAATTCTGTTTACAAATAGAAGAAATAGGGCGAGCTCAAGCACACTACCCTGTGGTACGCCAAATGTTAGCTTTGCATCGTCACTAATGTAGTTCTCTACATTAACTTGTTGCTTACGGTTTGTAAGATAGTCCCGGAAGAGATTTAAAGCAAGATCTATTATTCCTACGCTATCTAACTCACTCATTCAGGAGGACGGGAGTAGAGACCGCGTCGAAGGCTTTGGCTAAATCTAGATATATTCCTAGAGCTTTAGTACTAGAATCTAAATTTATAACAATTTCACTTGTCAGCTCTAGAACAGGTCTAGTTCATCAAAAATAACGTATTCAATTGTAATAGGTACTATCGCGGAGGCACCTCTTGACTGCATAATAGCGCCGCAGTGTCAGCTATGTTTTCTTGTTTGCGATTCACGTTTGCGCAGCTAGGTATTTTCCAGTGGCCCATCGGAGGGTCAGCGTTGCGCTCATTTTCTACACCTACATGACAATTATGACAATGTCTATGGGCATCGGCAGTCATTAAAAGGCTTCGGCTGCTTCTTTGTTCCCTTATACTTTAATAAAGAAACAGTGATATTAATTTCTCTGCGACTATTACAGACCGGAAAACCAGTACAGTTATAAAGTAGACCATACACACTCGCCGGTATAGTAGAGTTAAAATAAAGGATTTATGGCACTCAATTGTGGTTCAAACAAAATAATTTTAACTCTATAAAGGTGTGATAAAAATCACAATATAACATTTCAGCGCTTTCAAATCTTAAAAAAGTGCAATTAAATTTTTTCGCTGCCGAAAAACCATAAAAATGTTTCAAAAATAAAAGAAAAGCAGTTATGTGCGACAGCTAACATGACCCAACAGAAAGGAAATAATAGTTTCATCGGCCCATAAAATATGAAGACGTGGGGCATGACCTGTCGTGTATATTTTTATATCTGTAACTTGTAGCTGTGCTTACTGGCACTTGGCCGACGTTGACTGTTGCGACTGCTGTTTCCGCGATCGTGGCGCGATAAATTACGTTTCACTTCCTACAGCAGCTTTACCCGCTTAAAATGTACTACATGCTTGTGGTGTTAATTCTTACACAACGAGTAAGTTTTTTCATATAAACAGTACCTAATTTAGAAAGTACAAAGTCATAAAAGCACGTTGAGCTATTTTTGGGTGAACAAATCCCATGGAATTCGAATCTTCGTCACGCTGTGCGTCGTCCAACGCTACGCGCCGCGTAGCTGCCTTATATATACAGTTTTAGGTTTTCACTTCTACCGACGGTCCTTGTTCTTGGCTTGCCTCCCTCTGGCTCCTGATATTACTCCAGATTGTAATCTACATGAATTCCGAATTTCAAACAAAACGTATCAGTTGCTTTTGTGCTAATGAATAACCAACACATATAACACAAACTTTCGCATTTATAATGCTAGTAAAATCAGTAGGATTTCATGGGGATCAAACGAGCAATGAGATTATCTGCTGTTAAGAGAACGACACCCATCAATATCCGTTTATCCCGAGGTTATACAGTGTCTTTTTATCCTTAGCTCAACTGTAGTCCATTGTCTATTGTTTGTATATCATACTATGAAAAAAACTAGCCAAGAGTGAGTCGGACTCGCCTATAGGGGGTTCCACAACAGCAAACAAAAAAAAATCCCATATCTTTTTAACTACCAAACTGATTTTTTTATTTAAACTGAATTAATATTCGCTAAACCCTTTCATTTAATGCTATAATCCCTTTTTTTTTTCAATCAATTTTCGCCTCGGTAATTCAATAGGTAGAGGGACACACACTTTTTAACAGTTTAGAAACGAATATCTTAAAAGTAACAGCATAATACAAAATAATTCTTAGAAACCTCCACATCATATAAAATACCTATTCAGCGACTCCCCACAGACCTATCTATCGAAAGAAAAACTTCATGCTCCATTTTGATTTGTGTTTTCAATTTTATTTTTCAAAATCATACTGCATCACTTTATAACGATTAATAAAATACTAATTAATAAAATAGAAGGACTTGACGAAATGGCTATGGAACCAGCCGAGAAAACTTTTTTTTATCCACGAAGTATCAATTCTAATTCTGTTACTTAGTCTATATACTTAATTGTGTTTTAATTATGCTAACGTCATTCGAGACAATCGTAACAATTCAAGATCATTTATAGATTTTCCTTGAATAGAATAATACTAAGGTTTCTCACCCGTTCAGTTGTAAGTGCTACAGTTTTATCAGCACACCGCGGTTTCATCCGTGTAACTCCGGCTCTATTAGTCGTGGCGTCATGGTATATAGCCTATAGTCTGCTTCGATAAATGGACTACTCAACACGAAAATAATTTTTCAGATCAGTAGTTCCTGAGATTAGGGCTTACAAACAAACAAACAACGCTTCAGCTTTATATTATTAGTATAGATATTGAGAAAACACACGTGAAATGTTTTTAGAATAAAAGTAAAAATTTCAAGAAGTAATTTATCCTACATATATTATCTTAATCAAAAAGTCTGAGATGTAATGCGAGAGGATGTGGTGTACACGACATACCTCAATCATCACCATCGTCCCCATCATCATCATCAGCCGGACGACGTACGCTCCTGGACATAGTCCTCCCCCACAGAGCGCGACAGGTCACCTTAACCAAGTCGTTGGTTCACCGGGCAGGAAGCCGTCTCCGTCTTGCGGTGCGGAGCCGCCACTGAGAACCTTTTTCCATCAACGGTCACCAGTTCTGCGAGCCATGTAGCCTGCCCATTGCCTCTTCAGCTTGCTGTTTTTCTTATACCTCCATGCTCGTAAATAATAACGAATAGCTTTATTTAGAGTATGCGTCTTTATATTCCTAATGGGATTATTTTTAGGTAATTCTACAGCGGTGTGTTTGATTTATTGTTTGAACCAAGATAATAACGACACAATTTTTTCGTCGCGTTGATAACTTTGCGAATATACGGTTCACGATATATTGTAGAAGAAAATCATGTGTCTTATTAGAATCAGGTTATATTAATAATTCAGCTGCCCTGACTTCGAGATCTAACATATGCTTGGGTATTCAGATAAAGTTTTATGTTAGATGACGGTTTCAGTAATAAAATTGACGTATGCTTTTTGATATAGTAATATAAGTTTTACTGTATAATATAGAATACAAGATGTCTACTCTTCTCTTTCTATTTTCAAACAAACATCGAAAGGGTTTTATCGCTTGTCTACTATTTCGCCCGATTAGTACCAATTAAAAGAAATACTCAACATTGAATACAGCTTCCCTTACTCACAATACTCAATATGAAAAACTTTTAACTCTACATGAAATTTAATCTTTATTGAATAAATGATTAATTGTAAGTACATAAATTGCATGGGTACTGTCAAGTTTTCTACTCTTGGATTTGTAGCAGGCGACTAATCTTGCTTATTTCATTATTGGTACAAAACTACCAACTAAAAAAGAAGTAATATTCATTCCTAAGAGGCCGTATGTAATATAAGAATGCGTAATATTCATAACTGTAACAGAATAATGTTTATTCAGAGAAATAGTCCACTATAATTGCTAATATATAGTTTGGCATGCCTCAAGGCGAGGTCGAAGAACATTCACGGACATATGGACTTTATCTCGAAGGCTTTTGAAGCTATACTTCTAGCCGGCAGCCGCGCGTGGGATGACCAAGGAAGATTCGCTGACTGCCATCTCATATTGGACATGTTTGATCAGCTAATATCAATACGAAACTTCGGCAACGCGAGATGTGCGCATTGCTTCGTAGAATGTTTATATTACCAGCAGAATCCGCGAGGGTGAATATTTTCTAATATTAGTATGTGAATATTATAACATCCAGTTTAGTGACCTAACTCGTCAGTGGTATATGCCTGTATACGGGAGATATATTTTTGCCCCGCCCCCCCTCCCCACCAATGGGCCACCGGCTACTCACAAACCGCACGAAATGCGACACTGAAGATGTCACTTTACAGAGATATTATGTAAGCGAGAGGTACCTTCCGTGTTGTGCCGGTCCAATTCCGCTGCATAGGAGCATGCGGTGTCATACACTATGCATTGCACTACCTCCTCCTATGCAGCATGGCACTACCTCTTCCTAAAGATGTGTAGAAAACAAAAGATGTTAGAATGAAAGAAATAATTTGATGGATCATAAATATCGCCACCATCAATAGTTCTGATCTTTAATTTACATTGATAATGTTACCACCGGAGGTAGCCAGCAACTGCCTTTTCAGTACAATGACTCTCATTTTTCCTCGTTTGAATTACTTTCGTTAGTTTGTATTAGTTTCAGGAAGAGTTGGTGCTGTGCTGCATAGGAGGAGGTAGTGCAATGCATGGTGCATGACACTTCATCCTCCTATGTAACGGAATTGTGCCGGCACGACCGGGGAAGTACCTCTCGCTCACTTGATACCGGCGTAACGTGACAGCGTCGCAGGCGCGTTTCGTGCGGCTTGTGAGTAGACGGCGGCCCATTGGGGTGGGGCCAACACATCTGCGTAACAATCATGCGAATGTCCATGTGCGTCGATAGCCATCAAAGGGCTCCGATCGTTCGTTTGCCCCCCTTATGCTATAAAAATATGTTTAATTGATAAGTACCTAGTAGTAGTAGACTTAGTTTAGTTATAGTGGTTAGTAATTGCAGTAGGAAATTTAGTTCACTTTCTAAACTAAATTATGGCGACAAAACACTAGAATGAAACATGTACACAATTACTATATACATCACAATGTTTCTGAGCAGTTTTGACTATAACAATTTTATGCACAGAGAGATGGTAGGTACAACTAAAAATGCTCACTTGATATCGCCGTAAAGCATTTTTGAGTTTGCGATAGCCCATTGGAGGGGAGGAAGCAAGGAGGGATCATACCTGCTTTACAATTAAGCGGATGTCTGTACATGGTGGTAGATCAAAACGAACCGACTGCTTGTTAAACTCCATAATATAGAACAAAAATATCGTTCCTCTAGTTATCGGTCTTCATGCGTAACCCTGTCCCAGAGCATATCCCTATACGCGTGGACAACAGATGGGGATAACAATCGCTAAACTTTTATATATGAGACGTAGATAAGACGATTTTTGCCTTCGTCATAAAAATTTCGAATAATTTCATGAAAGAGCAATAATTCCGATTACAATGAAACGTTAGTCATAACATTTTAAAGAATTAGAAACAGTACGCAAACAAATATTGAGCAATCCGCAAAGGAAAACAACACTCAAGTCAACCTATTTTTAACACATGATGTTAGTAATTGGAAGTGTCATGCTGCATTGCAGCGGAATTAGGCCGGCACGACCGGAAAGATACCGGGGTTGGTAGTTGTTCAACGGTTCTGTCTCAACATCAGAGCGTATTAAGATAAGTGATGAGACGTATATCAATTTGAAAACTTTGACTTTCAGAAACCGACGATTCAGAAGCTTTACAGCAACCGCGGCCCCGTGTCTGAGATGTTCACATGGCAAAAGTTATTAAAAGTACTTAACGTAATATATCTAACGTATATGAAATGTCGTGCTAGTTATATAACAAAATAAACCGCGATAAAATCCGTAGAAGTAGTTTTATATATTATTTATTTAGTCTGTAAAGTAATCTTAGACTTAGATAACATATTTAGTACTACTTACCTACTTTTAGTCCTATGTGTGACTGCCTCGTGGTCTATTGGTAAGCACGTTCAACTACAGTTGTGAGGTCCTGGTGTCCAGTCCCGGGTAGGACCAGTCAGTGCGTTTTTTCAATCTATAATAATAGTCTGAAGTGAAGTCGGGAAGTTGGCTGCGTTACACCCCCGTGCCTCAGAGAACACGTTTAACCGTCGGTCCTGCGCCTGTTTTCTCCTCGGATGTGTCAGATTGCCATCCTTCGGAATAGGGAGTGCACTCGTGCCTGCACACGCTAGTGCACCATACAATGTTCTGCGCAGTTGGCTAGCCGTGGCCGAAACTCGGCGAAGGACGACGTTCTTTTATTTATTATTACTATGTAATGATGTACTCAGCACCCACATGCGCCTCAATGTCAGACGGTAAGGCGAGCATAGATATCACCAAAAAAGTACCGCTCCTTTTGTCTAACGCAACTGCTTTATCATGGTGAGGTAATGCGACCGCCATTTATAGTTTTCCTGGTAGTAGCAGAATGTTCGCAAGCTTCTTTGATCGCATTAGAATGGGGGCGCAACGACAAGGTAAGTCTTGCTTATGATATTTAGGTAAATTTCTGCCGCCATCTTCATTGAGACTAGCCAACTAAGCTGCATATATTATTGCGGTGTACTTATACCTGTCCGGGTATAAGAAGGTAATCTAATTCCAGACTAGACAGTAATCAAGCGCAGAATCTGTTCAAGGCACAGGACTGAAAAACCGCCAATTTCTTGACTTCAGACTGTGAATAGAAATAAAAACAAAGAAATAACTCTTTTTGGTCCGATCGGGGACTTGAAACCGGTACTACTGGATCGACCTTTAATAAAACGACAACAATAACACATCTTCACGCCAGTTCCCTACTGGCCGAGGCAGAGAACACCGTGAACCACATACCTTTAGTAAAAGACAATAAAAAATTCATTTCATGATTCTGCGTTTCGTTTTATTTCAAGATTATTTAAGTAATCAACTCCAAATCTAAATTTGAAATTAGTTATCGAGGAGTCATATTCTTGTTATGTTGATCGGCACGAAGTGTATATTATCACGACCTCGGGCGTCAGATATAAGATATCTCAATACCTAGACTTATCTGAGGCCTACGTAATTGGATGATGGATGAAGGGCGCTCTCAACGAGATATATCCTCATCTAGATAAAGTGGGACAACACTCGAGGAATTTCTTCGCAGCTCATAGCGGTTATTGTCTTAAGAATCTATATATTAACACACGAAGAAATATAACAAGAATTGTGTGGAGGAGTTTGAAGTTTGGTACGGATGAAGATTGTCTGGAGAAATCTAACACTTTAACATAATATGCATAACACTTTAACATAATATGCATAACACTTTAACATAATATGCATTACACTTTAACATAATATGCATTACACTTTATTATTTTATTAACATAGAACGTTACACATTATTACACTGCACTACACACGCATACAATTGTGTGACGTGTTATAGTGAAAGTGTCAGCTCCTAAACACAATAATCTGACTTCGTAAAAGAGTGCGGATTTTTTTTACATTTTTTATAAATGGAATTGAATTTCGTCACAATCATTAATAAAAGTATATTACTTATGATTGTATGCCTGTATGTACTGTCCATTCATACGTTTGAATTGGAATGCCATTAAATATTAAAGGAGTTATTGATTATTTATATGCTTAACTAACACCCAGAACACTTATTTCAATACACTTCAAAACGCCAAATACCCTGTTTTAACCAAGTTTTCTTTATCACGGAATAATCTTAGAGATGTTATATTTGTTAACGTGATTACATTTTGTAATTCAATAGTGTTAGCTGCTTGCATGAAAAAGAGTGACGTCGTAGTAACGTTGAGAGTAATAGTGATGTTCCTAATCGGAGCCAGAGAGCGTGAGAGCGTAACAAGACCGTTGCGCAAAAGTATATTACATATACAGCCAGTTGTATAGTATCGGAGAACGCAAATGTGACTTATATTTACTCTGCATTTGTTTTGCGTGAGGAATAAAGCATATGCGGAAGGATTTATTTACCAGGGAAGGCTAAGACTGACATACCATGATCAGAATGATCGCGTATTGTCCAAAGGTCGAAGATAGTAAGAACCGTGATGTGCAGCATTCCGTTCTCGCTACCTACTCCATTAGGAAGCTGGTGTGAAGATATGTTGTTGTTGTAGTAAAGCATATTTTATTTTACATCATATCAGGGTCATCATCAGAGGGTATCATGTTATGCCATCTCACTAATACAAATCAGTAAACTTATTACAGAACATTTCAGCTTATTACATCTGTGTAAAGGTCGTGACGTATGCTGCGTCCCTCTGCCTAATCTGTAAGAGATCTGGCGAGTTGTTGTGTTGTTGATATCAATTACTGTCAGCTGGCGTGACGTGTAACCGCCAGTGTAATCGTGGCAGGGCCGTACTCAGGTGTTCGCGCGTACTAAATCATGGCTGTCAAATCAATGACGGCGCCAACTCATTCTCATCACAGCCCCATCCGTTAAGATTAATGTCCGCGCCGGGAATCTTCGTGCAACTTTGTTTAATATGGGAACGACTAAATTGAGCATTCGGCTGTTTATATATAACGGTAAGCGGTTACGCAAGAGTGATAGCAAAAAAGGCAATTTAATATTTAGACAGGAACAACCCTCGTTTTAGAAATTTTCTTACTTATGTATGAATTTGTAAAATTGCAAAAAGCATATATTCACAGAAAACTGTGAAGTAACGGTGTTCTAAATACAAAATTGTTCCAACATCTGATACGATCCTTCCGCCCCCGTATCGCACATATACTTCAAGAAATATGCTAAAAAATTGATTTATAAACACATAAAAATTGAGAATTTTTATTTAGGTCTTGTGAACAACACGTTACAATGACAACAAATTAAATTTATGACAGAACAACGTCTGTCGGGACAGCTAGTTGTCAATAACTTCTGCAGCCGTATAAGGATTTGCTACGATATTTTTTTCACATTTTGATTACATTATTCAATGTTCATCAAGACATTTTAGAAAATTTTATGTACTTTATCACTGATAATGTAGTATTGTATCGCAAAACAATTTTTCTAATTTGTCCAGTAGTTTCGGAGCCTATTCCATGGAAACAAACAAACAAACATATTTCCTCTTTATAATATTAGTATAGACAAATTGGTAAAATTGTCGTATCATAGTGTTTATAACCAAACTACTACGAGATAAGATGGCTTTAGCGATTTTTACGCAATTTTCTGCGTTTATCGGTCATAAATATTCATCTTTTCACCTCCTACTTGTTTGTCCCAAGTTTCCACGGGATCCATACTTATGGGGATAAATTCGGGGGCACGTATTATAAGAAAAAAAGAAACGGTGACTAAAAAACTGTCACAAGGTGCTATTTACAATGTTAGCTATTATTTAACTTGTATAGTGTTTGTTATATAAAAAGTGTAACGTGGATAGCCTTAAGCTAACTGCAGGTCAAATATGTAAGTCAAGGTTAATAGGGACCGTTCGCCATTATTGGCTACTGTAAGTAACTTAATTATATGATTACCCGACAGCTCTGCGAAACTATTAGGGGCATGCAGCATTGCTGCAGAATTGGGCGCGAGGGGCCACGTGCGTTTTGAGTTAAAGCAGTAGAACCAGGTATGGCATTCACAGCATTACACTTATCAATACAAATTAGTTTTAAGCATATCGAGGAGTGCCAACGGAACTCTGTTTCGTCACGAGACTTGCCGAAGATGCTCAGGAGATCAGTCAGCAAAAACACAGAATACATAATATTTTTTAATCCTTCTTTGTTT
This sequence comes from Eumaeus atala, assembly GCA_017140195.1. Classification (NCBI taxonomy): domain Eukaryota; kingdom Metazoa; phylum Arthropoda; class Insecta; order Lepidoptera; family Lycaenidae; genus Eumaeus; species Eumaeus atala. The sequence continues at coordinate 385,042 of JAFELO010000053.1, read as the reverse complement.
CGTGGGTTAAGTTAATTTAATGGAAATGAATTATTTTGCTGAAAAAATTATATTGCTGCTTGGTACATACTTTTACTTCAGATCACAACAAATCCAAAATTACTGCTACCACAAAATGACCGACTTTATGCTATTTTGAAACATACCATTTGTCATAGTCCATAGATGTCAAATGAAAGGCTAGTAGAATATGGCACAGTATAAAAAATGCATTAAAAACGGCAGCCACTGCAAAGTGACGGACTAAATTTTTTTTTATAACCCTGTCAACATGGGTAACAAATGAAAGGGCTTCGTCAATGAATGAAATAAAAAAAATATAATTATTTATACACTTAGCAGCACTGAATCTTGACCAAACTCAAACATGCGATAACATGTTTTTAAGGATGTCTAATTTGTTCTTATCGTGTAGGTGGGTGGAAAAAATGTTTACGTTAATCTCAAGAGGGTAATTCACTTGTCCGACAAAATCGAAGTTTTTAATTGTGCTCTGAAATTTTAAGTTTTGATTTGACCAAGACTTTTGTTGTTATTGTGATCAGTAATCACCTAAAGGCCCTATAGGGTCCATAACAATGCCTTTGTCACCAAGTCAGGTAGCACAAGCAGTGGCATTAGTCGAACAAGGTTTGATTCATCGTGAAGTGGCTATTGTCCTAACTTGCCGCATTTTTCGATGCAATATGCACTAAAGCGGTGTCAAGAGGCCGTCCGCTACACCAGAAGACCAGGTAGTGGCGGTGTGCGATGCACATCTGCTCGTGAGGACCGCTTTATTGTGTTAGAGATTTTAAGAAATTGCTTCCTGACCTCAGTCGAGATCCGTCAGCAGCTTCATATCTCCAGAGGTGTGAATGTTAACGAGCGTATGGTGAGAAGACGTATGGAGGAAGTTAATTTGAGAGCAAGAAGACCAGCCCGTGGTCCACAGCACCGAGTGGCTCGACTTTACTTTGCCCGCGAACACATTAACTGGACTCCTGAGCAGTCGGCAAGAGTTTTGTTTACAGACCAGTGCAGGATCGCTTTAAATGAAAAGAAGGAAAGGGGAACGGTATTTGGCAATGACAACCACTCCGACGGTCAGTTTTGGGGGAGGCTCTATAATGGTATGGGGTGGCGTGAGTCATCATCAAACCCACCACAAACCCTTAACCAGCTTCGAGATGCTGCACTAACTGCCTGTCGCGACTTATCACAAATCGATATCAAGAGCGTCATCCATAGCATGCCAGACCGTATGCAGGCGGTCATAAGGGCTAAAAATGACAGAAAGCGACAAAAAATGAGACAATTTTTTTTTCCGAAAAAGGAACGTGAACTGGATAGACTTTAATCACATTTTGCCAAAATTTGTGGAGCGAAGTAAAAAATAAAGGAAGTTGTCATACGTTTTGTACTTGGCCAAGTTTCCGTGCCGGTGAGTTTACATAACGTTAAGGAATTCCAAAAATGCCTGACCGAAAATATTCGTCGTAATTGTCTGTATACGAACACATGACCCTTTTCATGTATTTAATGTTTACAGTGCATCCATCCATAAGGTCATTCTTAAGAGCAATTTCTGAGAAGCAAGCCATTATTTTCTTACAAAAAATTATGATTGCTTCATCTTTCTGCTTAAGGAAGAGTCCATGCTTTATTGCAACCGAATGAGACCTGCTCGACTGGGGTAGCTCTCGCTCACATGATACCACCACGAAGTTATGCTCATGGGAATTGGTATTGGACATCAAAATTACACTGCCCGCTTGCCCCTTATACTATAAGAAAGGATCGAGGCAATAATCGAAACGATATAATTCGTTTCGATTAATGTCTCTGACGAGTTTCATTCGTTTTGTCTCAACACTCGTAATTACTTTTCCAGACTCGCCGCTATGTGTCCATACATAATTCGTATACAACTACGAATTATTTGTATGGAATTATTTATGGGGTCTGTTCAGGAGTATATATTGAATGTCTAAATAACAACATGAGGGTGTTACGCATTTCCAGTATTATCTCATATAATAGTAGCTGGGCCCATTTTTCATCGTATCAAATGAAAGTTTTTTTTTACATTATCTGTGGATATTTATGTAAATACTAAGTAGGTTCCACGGCATTACTCGGTCATGTATAATTGGGATAATATCATTTAGCTTTCGTAATGCACCTTATTCTAGGACCCATAAGTCCGTTAAATAAAAGTTGTTCTTTTTAACTACGGGCTTCAATTCTTTTATTTTTATTTGTTTTAATATTTAGAGGCAAACGAGAAATAGGAGCCTTCCGACGACTACCAACGCCCATACACATTCGCATTATCGTCATGGTGCGTCACCGGCTACGCACACAACGCACGAAACGCAACAGCATATCTGTCACTTTAATTCGGTGTCAAGTGAGAGAGAGGTGCCTCCCCGTTCGTGCCAGCCCAATCCGGTTGCAATGCAGCATAAAAATCTTCCGTTACGTTTATTTTTGAAGTTAAGAAAACTATATTGTAGAGAAGTAGCACATAGTACTTGGATCTAGAACATACTGTGTTTAGAACATTCGAGAATATTTTCCTACAAATTGTATAGAGTACACATTTGCGTCGCGCCAGCTCTCTAAGAGTTTCAAAACCTTTCCACGTTGTTTGTAAGACAATTGATGCAAAGTTTAGTTTCCTTTTCATATCCTATCTGTTATAGGCCAACATAAAAAGATAAAAGTAAAACATAAAGACCGACTGCTTAAAACATATTTTAATGTGCCATGTCTAGTTTAGGAAGACGATAGGTGACAGACCCCCACCCTCTCTCTTTTCCAGCAGAATGCACTTACGCGTTAGTTAAGTCTTAAAGTCTTAAGCTCCGATTGCCCATTTATCGAATAAGGCTCTATATCATGAACGCTACGTCCAACAGGACCGGAGATAAGCGGGTCAAGCCGCGGGATGATAATCGTATTAAGATATTACATGTCCGATGTTACACGTATGTATGTATGTACTGTAATTTAAGTACGTTTACCACCTACAGGCGGCCAAACAAAAACGAAACCCTCTAAATAATAATTGACAGTTCAGTCAAGTTCAGGCGAATATAGTTTCAAAACTCGCGTCACCATACGACTTCACAACAACAATTTGCCAGTTCAGATTTGATCTCATAGAGAATATTAAAACTTTTATACTTTATGTCAGTTGCAGTTGTTGGTGAAACTTTTATAGCTCGCTCGCTTGATTGGTTCCTTCACATGCACACACTACTCTCACAATAGTAATAATAACATCCACACAGGCACCTGTGCACTCCCTATTCTCTCATTCTCCTATTCCCATGGGGAGGCAATCCGACACGACCTGAGAAAAATCAGACGCTGGACCGACGTCTTTATGTGCTCTCCGAGGCACGGGGGAGTAACCTCGCCGACGTCCTACCTTCAGACTGTTAGTAGAAATTGAAAAATGTTAGTAAAACTTTGGTCCGACCCGGGACTCAAACCCAGGCACTCACGACTGTTTAATATGCTTACCACTAAACCACGAGGTAGACAATAATTGTATTGTTTAAAACCCCTTAAATTTAGTATTATTCCAGTTCAGTACATATATCAAATAACATTGAAAAGTTTTTTAATTTTGCATGGAAATTGTACAATTTGCAATTATGTTAATTTTCATTTGTGAGAATAAGTATTATTTTTATTTTGCGGATTCTCATCCAATTACTATGAGTACTCGTCTAGTAACGAGACTAGGTTTGAGGTCGAAAGAGGAGCCGACCCCCCCCCTCCTATCCGCAGATGGGAGAGATGCATCCGGACGTGAGATTGCTTATAACAGCAAATTTAACTAATAATAGTGTTTTTTCTTCTTATTCATTTATCATGACCAGAGGGACCTCTCGGTTCCTCTTCCCCCGACTGTGACGTCTGGGCTAGCTCGCGCACGGTGGCTAAAATGGCCGCGGCGCTGACGGGAACGTCTTGCTTATGGAGATGATCACGACTGAGGGAAAATAAAATGTGTTGATCGATGTACTTTTATAGAATCATCTGGTAGACTCAGTCTGCTGCGGTGACTCAGTATTTTTTTTTACTTTTAGGTGTGCTTAGCAGGGACAATTTCTGAAATTTACCAAGCTGATATTCATTACAATAATAGTAGGTACTGAAAGCGGATTATATTCTCCTGTAACTATGACTGTTAGCTGAGATGCAGTAGACTTAATAACTGACCTGGCGACTTTAAACTAATAGTTAACACAATCTATTGCACTTTTTCTTTTTGTTGACGCGGGGAAACGCATTTACGCGCCATCACCGTCCCCCTGGGTGGGGTCCAGTGGTGTGTGGGACTCGCGGCACATGATAGTGCCGAATACTCACAAAAACCACCGCGAGTGCCATCAGTGCCGCCCTGGGTGTGGTGCCCCGGAACAACAAATCATCAGGGCACCTCGATGACTAGTCAGCCCCCTAAGGGACCAACTCCACCTCCACAAATGGTGTTGCCCCGCACTACAGAACAACCCCACTGACTTTGGGGCAGTGCAATGTGGTGAGGTTCCCATCCTCGCCCTTGCCCCGTGCGCAAAAGCGCCACCTCCAGTTGCTCTTAGGGCCCCTCTTCTTATAAGAGGGGTGCAAATATCCCCCTCGGTTCAATTGGCGTCGCCTGGGTTTATCCCAGGCTACCAAGCCCCACCGCCACGACAAGGCTTGAACCATGGTGGGGACACTATTGCACCTAACCTAGCCCTGTAGTGCAAGTTTGGTCCGGACAATGTTTTCACTAAGCATTTATTTCAAAGAAGTTTATTACTCTGGTATATTTTTAATCACTAAACACTTTAGATTATCTGTGTTGTTGCCCTCACTGCCTCCTCCCCTCCCCTTAAAATCCACCGGCTACTCCTAAACAGCACGAAACGCGACAGCGCATCGCTTTATGGCGGTGAAACGGGATCGAGTGGTCCCGGGCATACCGACATAATGTGGTAAGCGTCATGGCACTACCTCTCGCTTTACCTCGCCTCCTGGTATTTCACTATCTAGTCGGAGACCATTACTTGTTATTGCCAACACGTGAGAGGCCGCGGTTGGCATGATAACAATGACATTATAATATGGCACTATAACCCTATTGCGCACGTGCCAGGGCCTTCATCACCAGAGAGCCCGTGAAAGGTGTAGTAATAGTAAACATAACAGATTCAATAAAGGAAAATTATTTTTTGTCTGGGACATGTTATTGCCATTTTATGAGTATATGGCCACGTTACGTTTTATTGGCGAGGCAATTTTACTAATTTCATTTCATTTTCTTACCTTTACATGAATAAATACCGCGTGTTCTATTTATATTAAAGTGGCGATGTGTCCCGCCTTCGCTCGAGAATTATTTACACATTAAAATCTTCCTCGCGAGTTGCTCTATTTATGGGTGGAAATTTGAGAAAATCAGTCGCATACGTTTAGACAGCTTTAGGGGCTTGTGTTTTAAATGTAAGACTAGCGATCCGCTCCGGCTTCGCTCCTACACCAAAACCTTCCGCCGGAATCGCTTTATAAACAGAGTGGAAATCTGTTGAGTAGATTTTGACAAAATCAATCACATACAAACAGATAGTTTTTGTGGACTTTGTTTAATGGCTATAAAATCCGTTCTAGCGCGAAGATGTTCTCAGAATAAAAATTATAATGAGAGACTTTGTATATACGTTTATTTTTCTATAACACAAAAATAGACGAATGGATTTTGATGACATTTGGCATAGATATAGAATACAACTTAGAATAACAAAAATATTACTTTTCAACCCGAAACATTGTATGAGTCCTTTGCGATGGATTTCTACGCAGACCGCAAGACGCAGATAATTTAAAATATTTAGTTATTAAAAATATACCAGAGTAATGAAATTCTTTGAAATAAATGCTTAGTAAAAACATTATCCGGACCAAACATGCACTACAGGGCTAGATTAGGTGCAATAGATTGTGTTAACTATTAGTTTAAAGTCGCCAGGTCAGTTACTAAGTCTACTGCATCTCAGCTAACAGTCATAGTTACAGGAGAATATAATCCGCTTCCAGTACCTACTATATATTCTACATCATGGACAGCCTCCTAGTCTAGTGGTAGGTATGTTCAATGCTGTGAGGTCTTGGGTTTCAGAGGGGACAACTCCAACCATGTTGTAGAGCATTTACAGTTGTAGCAAGATCCTTGTTCCCTCTCTAGTCGCGGGTGTCGATCTGGCGTCAGTCGGATCACGTCCACACACTCCGCGGAAATGTCGCTGGATTACGTGACGAAACGGCGGAAAAACTACACGACGAGAAGCTCTTAAAGATGAAACTTCAGACAAACACCACTGAATGTTGCGGGTTTTCTAACATCTTCGCCCTGTGGTTTCCATTGTGTTTCGGTGTGAATATTTCAAGTCGCTCCACCAGCGGGAAGGATTAGCGTGTTGAATCAAACAGACAAACTCTTTAGTTGTATAGGAGGCTAGCTGCTACTCGCGACTTCGTCCGCGCAGACTACAGGCAAAATCACGTGCATTCTTTCTATAGCCAATGTGTTATTCTGGTCTATAAGCTATATTACTGTAAAGTTTCGTCAAAATCCATTCGGTAGCTTTTACATGAAAGAGTAACAAACATCCATCCACAATTACACACTTTCGCGTTTATAATATTAGTAGAATATTAGTATAGATGTTTACTGTTGCGCATATTTTGAATAAGTTTTTATAAGAGGTAGTGCCATGCTCCATAGGAGAAGTGTCATGTATGGTACATGACACTACATCCTCCTGTGCAACGGAATTGGGTCGGCACGACTGGGTGGTACCTCTCGCTCACTTGATACCGCCGTAAAGTGACACCTACGGTGTCGCATTTTGTGCGGTTGTGAGTATCCGGTAGTCTACTGAGGGGACGAGAAAAGGAGGGTAACGCATCGGCATAACTATGCTGATGTTCATGGGTGTCTGTACTCGTTAGAGGCTCCGATTCCTCGGTTGTTTCCCTATATAAACAAAAGTTTTTGAATATTATTTTTTAGTACAAAGGGGCAAACGAGCAGTTGGACACTCGTACTATCAACACCCATAGATACAGCTGCTAGAGTAAAGCAGTAGTGTTGCTCTCTTTCTGCCATTTCCCCACTGGCATACCGATCCCAATAGGCTGCAATGCAGCATGATACTACCTCTTGTTATATTTTTTCAAATACGACTTCTCGTTTGTCCCACTATAGTGGGACAAAAAAGAAGTCGGAGCCTTTTAATGACTAACGACACCAATAAACACTTGGAGTTGCCATTTCCTCCTTCCTTCCAATGAGCCTCCGGATACTCACAACCCACACAAAACTACCAACGATGCATTTTACGAAAAAAATACTCTAATAACCTCTCAAAAATCTTAAACGAAGACTGAGAAGGCTTTATCAACTTTTACGAAGACTGAGAAGGCTTTATCAACCTTTACAACTACGTTTCCAGTCGTCAGTAAAAGCATAGCCATAATTAGCTTAGACTTTCTTTGTCGTAACAAGATAAATATGACGCCGAGTGTAGAAACTTCCAGACGTGGCGATTTGAAAGCGAACCCGTGTTTTTCTACGTGCAATTTCCGCCGCACGGACGGACCGTTGCGCAATTCTCACATAAATAAAGAAATTTTAAATGTTTTTAAGATAACAAATGAATGAATATTTTATAGCAAAGGAGCCAGGGGGTAAACGGCTGCCGACATCCATAGACGACCAGAGGACATGACACATGGGCCCTTCAACCGCGGTTCATTCTTACACGTATATATAGATACATACTCTACTTTGCGTAAAAAATATTTTAAGTAAATATGATCTATTTCAAGATCATAGCAATTCAATTTAATATATATTTCGTTAATTATAAACGAAATGGGAGTTTCGTTCTGTAGCTGATGATTACGGTGACGATGAATTATTTGTGCGAGTTGAGGGAACTGTATTTTGGATATTAAGATGATAAAAACCCGATGGCGGGGTCACGGCTGCCGTCACAGGCCACCGCTCCACTAGCTAATTACTTATACACTATTATGAACTTCTACCTTATAAAATTAACAGGTCTTACCTCGCGGTTGATTTTATTTAAGCTTCGCAGAAGGACCTTGTGTACCAATTATCTGTCCACAGTTTGCCAGATTACCCTATGTTGTACAGATTCACAAGTTTAACTAAAATGTTGTTTAGTGAGACTTATAGTTTACTTGACAAATATACAGACTATCAGACCAGCTGAGAACGGTTTAACTTGTATGATTTTATTGAAGTGCTACGTGTATCATTTGCTACGCCAAGTTAATAATGCTACGTTGACGTAGAGAATGTAATTCAATTTATCATTATTGTATGGTAAATGTTTTGTTGTATCCAAAAAAAAAAAAAAAACAAAAAAAACATCGCTTAAATGCATCATTTTAAAAATCTGTTAGAAAGCAATAGCAATAGGCTTACCATCGAAAATGTCAACCCTGGTCTGACTAGAACAATGGGCCATCTGCCGATTTTTTTTTATTAGTGCTAAAGGGGAAACAAGCTGTCAAAAGTTTTCCTGAAATGGCAGGATGGCTCAAACTTGCCTTAGTTTTTATTTCGCCATCGGGTTTTTTATCGTTGCTAAATTTAATTCGCTAAATACTATCGGCTTTTATGAAATAAGGATAACTTGAAGTTATTGGTTCTTCGTCTATTCTTATCTATTATATTTTTTTAGTACTTATATGTCACAAGAAATCATAAACAAAACAAAAATCTAAGAATAGCAGATAAATAAGTTCTTATTCTATACAGTGTTTTTGTTTCTCTTTTCATTCTCAAAATATGTTTTTACTTATTATCTGTTATTGTGTAAAAGTCTCATGTCACGATGTTTGTCCAGATTTCGCCGAGATTATTGGAGATTTTAATGTAATTTCGCACTGGAAGTACCTTAAATTTTTAATATAGCTAATAGCTCTATTTTATTTCGATCAGTGACTACGTTGTTGCCACTACAACTTGATCCGGTCGCTAGTTCATTATAAACAAAAATATATTGGTCAAAGTCGGGGAAACCCGCTTCGCAATAGAACTATTTAAAGTTCCTTTATTCTACTTCGCGTAGCCGTACTATTATTCTATCTTTAATAACATAGCCGATCCCTCATGCGATTTAATCAGATCGATATAATTGTATGTATTGCGTCATTAGTGCGATGGACTAAGCCAATTGCGTCTGTATATCGGTCATTATCACTGCAAGTGCACGATAATGTGCAAATGGAACAAAGTATTACAAGTTCCAAACTTCAAAGTAAAGATTGTGTCAGAACTATTTCAGTATTTCTATCAAACATGACGAAAGGTACTACCCAAATATGACGAAAGGTACTACCCAAGTATGACGAAAGGTACTACCCAAGTATGACGAAAGGTACTACCCAAGTATGACGAAAGGTACTACCCAAGTATGACGAAAGGTACTACCCAAGTATGACGAAACGTACTACCCAAGTATGACGAAAGGTACTACCCAAGTATGACGAAAGGTACTACCCAAGTATGACGAAAGGTACTACCTACCCAAGTATGACGAAAGGTACTACCCAAGTATGACGAAAGGTACTACCCAAGTATGACGAAAGGTACTACCCAAGTATGACGAAAGGTACTACCCAAGTATGCATCACCAGGACGGTGAGGACTCGTGTTATAAATGTGTAAATATATCTCTTTGCTACAGTTTTGCGCAAAAAAAACTGAACTGGGGTTCGCTGAAATTTGGCACAGGCATAGATTACAGTTTGATATAAAGTAATAGTACTTTTAAACATAATATGGTTAAGAAGTACTTTACTTTATGACTACATTGTGACTACTATTCATTATGATTTTGATAAATAGAGAAAACCTCTAAGAATTTAATTGTTTATTTGGGTTATATTTTAAAAAGCTAATGACATAAAGGTGTTTTCAATTTTTATTACTTTCATCACGATTACCTCCTTTAGTCAGTGTATAATAAAAGTACCTTCACGCCTGTTATCCCCAAAGAGGTATGCAGAGGTGTGCTAGTACATGCATAACTCGTAAGTCCAGTAGATATAGTAGAACACCCACGTCTAGCCAAGGTACTGAGTAGGTACAAGGTATGTATAATGGATGCTCGTAAACTATTTGGCTATATATTTCCTACTTCGTCTCAGTCTACTATCTATGTCTATCTACTACACATGTTTAAGAAGATTTATAAACTGCAGAGCATTTAGCAGTCGCAGGCTCTTGGACAATATTGAGCGCCATCAGTATCAACTATGGTACATGTATGGTACTTAGGAGGTGGACAAAAAGAACACGCGGACATACACCGTGCGTGAGCGTGGGTGAACGACCTTGGACTCGGTGTGTTTTTTGTGTTATCAATTGTCGAGATGATTACATCGTCACGAGTACTGGCTCGATAGTAGGGTGTCCACGCGTGGAAAGGATCCTGGAATAGTCCTTTGTTGTATTCGGGACAAAAGGGATAGATCGCCTGATGGTAATGACTGACGACTATTGCAAGATATGCAGATTGAATGCCTTGGATGGCAGTCATTTTCAGTCACAAATGCAATCATGTACAGTAACAGATCGTGGGGGCTGGAGTCCCAGGTTTGGCCAAGTATTGGTAGTTAGGATTTTCAGTCAGGCAGTCAGGAAATTGGCGATACCAAGCCCACAAGCTTCGGGAAGCACGTTAAGCTGCCGGTCTTGCGCATAATTTAGGCCATTTAGGCCACCAAGGAGGCGATATTCACCAACAGGGCAATAAGATTGATCAGAACTGATAATACTTGACGACCGATTGGTAAAGTGGTAACACGCAGGTATGCCGAGAGCGTTGCGCCAGAGGTCGCGGAATCGAATCCTGCCCAGGTCATGGATGTTAATCTAATTATTATATCTATTTTTAAAATCTTAAATTTACTAAATATAATTCCGTTCCTGTAACACAAGTCCTCAAGGCACTTAGGAAAGGTCTATGCTAACGTGGTGTGATAAACCCACAGATTATTAATATATTATTAATTATTATAAGAGGCAAGTGAAACACAGTAGTTGCATTATAAACATGCTGGCCCAACACCCATGTCCTACTAATATAATATTAAAAACGCGAAAGTTTGTAAATAAGGATGGATGTTTGTTACCCTTTCACGTAAAAAGTACTGAATGGATTTTAATTAATCTTTCCAATAATATAGCTTATACATCTGAATATACATAGGCTATAGAAATAACGACTTTTGCACGTGGTTTTGTCTGTAGGCCACGCAGACGGAGACGCAGATAACAGCTATACAGGAGATATGGCTGCATGACTTACATTTTACCGTAGTAAATGATTGAAACTTTACTAGTAAAAAGGAATATGTTTGTTAAGACGGCTCAGGTACACAGCAATATAGTTGTTCGTTTAGAAGTCATAGTTACATGTTCAGTGTCCACCGGATGCTACTTTATGGTTTCCCTACTGAAATATTCATCTCCAGTATTTGTAATCTAATATAAATCTCTAGTAACAGTTTTTTATATACAATTATTAGAGACACGCCCTGCATCGCATGGGTACCTGGGTATAAAAACAATTTGGCGTCGGGCCACGAGTAGTGTAGGGTTCCGTAGTTTTTATAACGCCCAAGTGCGAGTCCGATTCGCTAGCTGAGAGTACGAGTAGCGAGCAGAGAGTATTGGGATCTGGGCAATCGCCGTTTGCGAGTATTGTATAATGATTTATTGAAAATAAAAAATAAAAAATACAACGCTAAGGTAGACCAAGACTGACGTACGTATCACTAGTACGTAGAACTGTAAGGATCGTAATGTATGACATTCCGTCCCCTCTGCCTATCCCATTAGTGAGCTGGCATGAAGATACGTGTGTGTGTGTGTGTGTGAGAGAGAATGTTTTATTATGGTAAGACAATATACACACCAAGGTCTA
>JAFELO010000053.1:361169-372922 GCA_017140195.1 Eumaeus atala | reverse complement strand
GACCTTGGTGTGTATATTGTCTTACCATAATAAAACATTCTCTCTCTCACACACACACACACACGTATCTTCATGCCAGCTCACTAATGGGATAGGCAGAGGGGACGGAATGTCATACATTACGATCCTTACAGTTCTACGTACTAGTGATACGTACGTCAGTCTTGGTCTACCTTAGCGTTGTATTTTTTATTTTTTATTTTCAATAAATCATTATACAATACTCGCAAACGGCGATTGCCCAAGTCCCAATATAGTTGTGATTGACGCCGCATTCAAGACTTACCTGGAACAAAAAAAAAACACAATAAAACGGCGTAGTTCACAATGAACGGAGTGTAGTAAAGGTGTAGGCGAACTGCTCGTGTTAAATATATCGCATCTGAGGGCGGAAAGTTGGACGACCTCCTACCCAGAGGACTTGGCTTGGTTAAAGTCGCGGGACTTGTGAAGTACAAGTGGCTTGCGGCCGTGAAGCGCCCTTTGGGGAAGGCACGTGGCCAACGTGGACGTCCTCCCCCTGATGATGATGGTGATGACTAAGTGTATTCCGATTTTCTTTTAAATTTCATCATCAATATTCACAAAGACAAAATTTAATAACTTTTCACACCCAGACCGTACAATGTTACTGCTACTTAATTTAGAAGTACTGACAATCTCAAAACTTACAATTTGTGTACCTTGAGAGATTTTCTAAGGATAAAACTGTGACTTTAAATTAAAGTAACGCCACACACACAGAGGTTACCCATTTACTTACTTCCCCAGGGCCCATCTCAATTCCTACCACCAAGAAATATGAAATAACTGAACCGAAAAGTGTTTGTGACACTTTTCTTACATCCAAATCTCTAAACCATAGTTCCAGTATATAAGCAATAAAACGTAATAATCAGAAACTCTATAGTCATTAGTGAGCCCCTAACTACCCATTAAGACACTTGCCCAGCCCTTTAATCAGTCTATTCCGAACATATGCGGCAATAGAATAAAACACCGCATAAAAGACCTCATAAACATATATCAGCCCACACGAGCCGAATAATGCGAACAAATACGCGTAATCCCTTATGGGGTGGGGCTACAAAAACCATTGATTCATGTGGGAAAGTGACCCCTGTCTGCAGGGCACGGCACCAAAACCGGCTTGCGTTATGTAAGTATGGTGAAACTTATTATGTTACTTTAAAAAATAAGAAATTATTGAAACATTTGCCAGCGATTTAATATGCGTGTACTTCCAATACATTATGACGTAACATTTATTGTTTGCCATTTTGCTATGTAGCATTAGACATCAATACTATATTGTAGGAGGTAGTGCCATGCTGAACGGGCTAGTCGGAAGTTCCTAAAAGCTGAATACGATCGTTTAAGAAGTATTTATACAAAATCAAATAAAATAGCAACACCAAATGGATTTACGTTAGGTTTAAAGTCCTTTATTTCTTATAAGAATATAAATTCACTTACATTTTTTTATATCAAAATTTTTTTTTGATTCTGAGCATTTGATTTGATTGGATACAAAAATACACATTTTTTACTGGTGATTAAATATAGGTAAAACCCTTTGACCTCGCAAACCAAGCTTTAAACATTTTTAAATTGTTACATTGTTTTGTTGTTAATTTGTTGAACAATTGTCCGTCCTCAAACAGAATAGTTTTCGACCATAATTAGTCAATGTGAGAATAAGCTACCGACCTGGAGTTAATATTTATTCCTTAAATGTGACACATGTAATCTTTCATAGACTTCTAAATAATTATTTTCTTATAAATTTTGGGCACAGGCACGTTAAGTTACCCCACCATGGTTCAAGCCTTGTCGTGGCGGTGGGGCTCAGTAGCCTGGGGTTATCCGAGACACCTTGGGCGAAGCCAATTGAACCGAGGAGGTGGCGGCTCTTAGTATCCCTCCTGTAAGAAGAGGGGACTAAAGAGCAGGTGGAGGTGCCGCTCTTTGTACCCCTCTTATAGGACGAGGGGACAAAAGAGCAAAAAGTGGCGGCGCATTTGCGCACGGGGCAAGGGGCGAGGATGGGAACCTCACCCCATTGTCGGTGGGGTTGCCCAAAAGTCGGTGGGGTTGTCCTGTGGTACGGAACAACCCCATCTGTGGAGGTGGCGTCGGTCTTTTCGGGGGCTGACTTGCCGTCGAGGTGCCCTGATGATTTGTTGTTCCGGGGCACCTCATCAAAGATGGCACTGGTGGCACTCGCGGTGGTTTTTGTGGGTATTCGGCACTATATAATGTGCTGCGAGCCCCACATACCACTGGACCCACCCAGAGCCAGTGAAGGCGCGTAAATGCGTTTCTCCGCGTCAACAAAAAAAAAATGCACGTTAAGTTACATCCTAATTATTGAGGATATGGGGGCTTTGCAAGTCCACCCCAGTCGGTAATAATACAAATAAATAACAAGTTTAGGTTAGTATCTGTCCTTAACCATTCGTATACGTCTTCTCTCATCTGCGGCAAGGCGATATTTGACTCCAACTTTATACGCAACACCTCACCAAGTACGATTGTCTGTCTAGTGTTTAGCTTATAAAATAGCTTCACCAGTGTTTATCCTTCAAAAATACTGGCCCCGATCGCCCCAGGGTTATCAACTCCCCCACCATGGTTCAAGCCTCGTGGTGGCGATGGGGCTCAATAGCCTGGGGTGGGCCCAGCTGAAGCTAATTGAACCAAGGATGATGCTCTTTGTACCCCTCTTATAAGAAAAGGGGACAACTCTTATAAAAAGAGGAGGCGTCTGCGCATGGGGCGAAGATGGGAACCTCACCCCATCGCACTGTTCCAAAGTTGGCGGGGTTATCAAGTCGTGCGGGACAACCCTGCTGTTGAAGCGGCGTCGGTCGCTTAGGTGACTGACTGGCCGTCAAGGTGCCCTGATGATTTGTTATTCCGGGGCACCTCACCAAAGGCGGCACTGATGGCACTCGCGGTGGTTCATGTGGGTATTCGGCACTGTGATATGCCGCGAGCCCCACACACTACTGGACCCCACCCAGGACCGATGCAGACGCGTAAATACGTCTTCCTCGTCGGCAAAAGAAAATGTATATAAGCTGGCACGGTGAAGGCGCGTAAATGCGTTTCACCGCGTAAACAAAAAAAGAAGGGCTGTCACCTCACTCTTATAAAAAATACTATAGGAGTGAAATACCTTTCGTTACATTTTTGTTTATTATATTAAGCTCTATGCCCAACGTGTTCCATTGTTGGCCAAAGGTCTCCCCCATTTTCTTCACTTCTCTGTCCACATCTTCATCGTGCCAACCAGGCAGGTATCCACTGAGAATTTTTTAAAATATTTATATTATATTTTATTCATATTTGTATTGGTATAGATTTAAAAACAAACGAACTTCTCCCCGAAGTTTCCTGATGCTCCCTGACAGGGAAAATACTTTAATAAATTACTTAAACTTATTTACTTGATACCCGCCGAATTACTTACGAATTTCATTAAATTTCAATCGTTGTTTTACGCGCCCCAACACTGTCATTGCGCGACCTTAGGCACAAAGCATTTTTAGAGCTAGCTTATATGCCCGACTCCGCCCACGCTATTATTTATGTAACGTTTTGAAAGATTTGCCCTGTAACAGTAAAAAGAGCAGTAATGGCGGTCGTTCACGTGTTTTCATGGTAATGGATCAGCTTAGGTTTACAACCCAGGCAATCGACAGGACAGGTTCGAGAATATTCTATAGTGAGAACGTGCGGTGCCTGGACCTCATCAACATGCACCTGTTCGGTTTACCGGCGCGCCTGTACGTAGATTAAGTAGCCCTTTTTCTTCCTTACAGAGAATAGAATAGAACAGAGTATAACATAATGGAACGAAATAGAACATAGTAGAACAAAATAGAACAGTATAGAATACATTATTCAGCGGTAAGGTAACAAGTAAGGTAATGTTACACCAACTGTTCTTTTAAGATATTCCTTGAACTCACACCTAAATTCCCCCCTTTATGATCGCCTCCATGAACCACACGAGTGCTGAAGTCGTTTTAGTTACCACGCGCGATCTGCCCCCTACGTTTGAGCCAGCGGAGGGGGGACCTCTCGGTCCCACTAACTTTGAAAATTATAGTTAAATTGGCTGTTACAAACACTCCCATATCGGAATGTATCGCTCACATCTGCGGAAGAGAAGGGGATGGTTCACTCTTTCGATCCCAAACCCAGTCACCCGTCGAGCACTCAGAGCAATTCGATGAAGCTCTTCACTTTTACAGCAAGCATAACTTCATGTCCGGAAAAAAGACGCCCGCTATATGAAACGCATTTTAAATAGGGTATGCATAACTAGAGTAGAGGCATTTGCCCAGCAGTGGGACACGGTAGGCAATTAATAATAATTATTATTATTATTATCATCTCGTCAGTACCAACCACTCATTCGACATATCATTGAAATTCTTATCCATCTGATATGTTACTTGACTTAGGCTCGTGCAAATCAGTACGCCTGTGAGAGCCGAGAAAAAAAAATAAAAAAATAATAATAACAATAATAATAATAACTTTGCTTGTACTGTATGTTCATTACAGCAATGGCGGCCTGCCTGGACAGCAAATACGATTTACACACCGAACCCAACTCGAGTCAGACCTCAAAACAGTAAAATGTACATCAAGCAACGGAATATGAAACCAAAATATATTATGAACCCAAGGAGCGTCCTCCAAAACAAATGACCCCATAAAACTAAAACTAAACCTATTATAGCAAGATGACGAGAAATCCCGTACTTGCTTACATTTACTTTAGTTTTAGAGGAAAATCTTATTTCTTGTTGGTTGTATGTTTCTTTTGTTTATGTCGATTGTAGTTGCCGCATTGTATCTGGGCGAATTGGGCCCGCGTGATCAGGGAGGTGCCTCTCACATGCTAAGTGATAGCCCTGTAGCTTTTCTTGGGTTTTGAGCTACCGGTGGCCTATTAGGGGGTGGGAGGAGAGAAAGAAGATCACAATTAGTAGACAATTATGAGGATGTCATCGGTGGTCATCAGTTTTATTATTAATAGCTTGGTGTGTCCCACTGCTGGACAAAGGTCTCTCTACTTCATTTTTATTTAGGAGGAGGTAGTGCCATGCATAGTGCATGATATCCTAGTGTGGAACGGAATTGGGGCGGCACGATCGGGGAAGTACCGCTCGCTCAGCTGATACAACGTGACAGCGTCGCTGTCGCGTTTCGTGCGGTTTGCGAGTAGCCGGTGCCCGGTGGAGTAGGGCAACGCATCTGCGTAACAATCATGCGAATGTCAATGGGCGTCGGTAGTCATCAAAGGGCTCCGATTGTTCGTTTGCCCCTAATGCTATATAAAAAAAACTCACCTTCCACACCTCTCACTTGCCAAAAAGAAAATATTACTGCTTTAATATTGTATTTCGGCTACTGAAACATGTTGGCATATAATTCCGATCGGCCTTTCTTAAGGTCTTTGAAATGTCAAGAAGAATTTCAAAACTATGTTCAAGACAGTCATCAATTAAAGAAAGAAGTCAATAAGTAACCTACTTCAATCTGACCTACATTTAGGTAGTATTCGAGTAGGGTGTTATCCCTCTAGCCTAACGCGACCACGAAGTCACTGCTACACGTCACATGTTTTGTAGTTGAAAGGTTTTTGATGCCTTGAGTTATATATATCTCTAGCATTGAATAAATTAATAACAACGGTGTACCCAAGAGCTTCGATATGTTAATTAATTTAGATGTCTTATATGATGACAGGAAGCTTATATATTGACAGGTAAATGTATTACATAATCACCAAACCATAATTTTTATCTTTCTCTTTTTGTTTAGTTTTAGTGGGGCAAACGTGAAATCGCAGCCTCATATAAATGCGGTGCCTGCCTTTCCTCCTCCAATGGGCCACAGTCTTATCACAAGCCGCACGAAACGCGACAGTATAACTGTCACTTTCCGGCTGTGTAATGTGAGCGAGAGTATAAATAATATTATTATTTAACTAGCTGTACCCAAGGGTCTCTTACATTAAATCTCTACCAAGGGAACTAACAATTTTTTCCCACATTTAATCTCATTGCGGATTGTAATTAAAATCTGTACCGAATTTCATCGCACGTCAAACGTTCGATTTCGTAATATTATAAATATTTATTATTGTCATTTGTCATCTCAGTGATTGCTGAGGTGGCCGGTCTGAGCTGGATGCGAATAGTGGTTCGCCCTTTCAAGCTGATTGGTTGATGAATTTGATTGTGACGAGGGTGATGACGCATCATCGTCATGTCACGTCATGTTGCAGCTAATGATGATATATATCACGATCACAAAATGACACGTTCACAAGTACCAAATGGTTAATACATTTCAAGATGCTTTGCAGTTATTGCAATTAAATGTTCTGCAGTTTTATATACACATCGCGATATAGACTTAAAAGCAGATAGATAAAGTTCGATTTTCTTTGATTTGACCTGACCCTAATACTCCATTGATATGTAAATGGAACAACCCTGACCTTAACATCCAGAACAACGACTCGAGTATGAACTGAATACCAAATGTTCACGTGTTTATTGCGAAGTGTTTCCTCTATCCGATCAGTGATATGTTTATTTATAACCATCTAGGATATAAGAAACCGTTGAGGGGATGGAGTGTACTTTTTCAATAGTATAGTTGGACAAACGAGCAATCGGAGCGTTTCTACGACTACCGATGCCCATGAACATCAGCATCACTACTATTCCTATTCGTTGCCCTCCTTTTCACCTTCACCCCCAATGGGCCACCCGCTGTGCAAATTTTATGTATTTAATACATGTAGTCACGACTACCTCGACGGTATTCGAACCCGCGACCTCTGGCGTAACACGCAGACTAACCGCCACGTTTATCAACTGAGCCGGTCTGTCATCAATTCTGGGTATTATGGAGTTTTACTTCCGTTCATCAATTTCTACTGCTTGTAGTACATTGAAGCTAGATTTTATAATATTTGATCTTATACTAAACAACAACACATCTTCACGCCAGATCCCCAATTGGGTAGGCAGAGTGAACGGAATGCCATATACCACGAATTATCATCATCATCATTATCAGCCCTTATCGGTCCACTGCTGGACGCAGGCCTCTTTCAATAAACGCCAAGACGACCGATCTCCTGCTACATTCATCCCGGACTAGCTACCGCAAGGAGATTGACTTCCCACCTGGTGAACGGTCGACTAACACGTCGTTTCCCTAAACGCGGCCTCCACTCCGGAACATAACCTTACTGGCCCATCTGCCATATGTCCTTCTGAGTGTGTGACCAGCCCAATGCCACTCCAGCGAGCCTATTCGTCGCGTAATATCGGATACTTTAGTAAAACATACTATAATAATTATAACATACTTATAAATATGATATTTTCGCTATTAGCCCTTACTTCATCATACGATCCCAAGTTATTATAACTTTCTTTCAATATAGCGAGATAAGCCGCGAGATATTTCATATATCTATCTTATTGTATTGAAACTTTGTATATTGTCAGAAAATATAATGACGCACAGACGGACAGAATGACGAAGTTGGTTCGCCATCGTAAATATAAAGTAAGGAGCTCATCACATCTTCGTGTGAAAACTTGAGCACGACGACACAGCGTGGTGAGGTTGTACTTCTTTGTCTGAACAAAACACTTTTTTTTAGATGTACCTACTACTGATTGGCGGTGCTGTTACCTCCGCCTCTACAGTTCA
Organism: Eumaeus atala; assembly: GCA_017140195.1. Lineage (NCBI taxonomy): Eukaryota > Metazoa > Arthropoda > Insecta > Lepidoptera > Lycaenidae > Eumaeus > Eumaeus atala. The sequence continues at coordinate 365,164 of JAFELO010000053.1, read as the reverse complement.
CCGGACTAGCGAAGACTTTTGTGTCTTCTGGTTTACGGAGACGATAGGGGAACATATCCCCCTCCTTTCCCGCAGATGGGAAGACCCGCGGGTGGTTTACGGATGTACCATATATTAGTTATTTTTGGGACCGAAAAGTGGGAGACAGGCCCCCTCCGCACGCTAGTGGGATGGCGCGCGCACGATGCCGTTTATCATGCGCTGACGTGAACAAGAATAGTTGAAAAAAAAAACGTGCTACGTTTTAGCATTTCATTTTTATTTGTATCATCGGAATAGGAGAATGAGAGGACAGGGAGTGCACCTGTGCCTCCGCACACACATGTGCGCTCTAATATGTTCCGTGCAGTTGGCTAGTCTATGGACATCGCCGCCGCGGCCGAAATTCGGCTAATACGACATTATTGTTATTACATTATCGAAGAGATACTCGTCGATAGTAACATGTACCTTAAAAGTGATAGCAGCTATGCTGTTGCGTATGGTGCAGTCTGTGAGTATCAGATCCGTTAGGACATATGGTTGAATGAGAGCAACGCATATCTCTCTGCTCGAACGCGAATGTTATTGGGAGCGATGGTATAGAAACGTATACATCGTATTTGATTGCAATAAACGCCAGGATTATCAACACAAATCATTTGTAAGCATCGTCGCAATGATTAGCAGTTGATGAAGCTCGTACACGTGTGCGTGTGTATGTGTGTGAGGCGCGTGCGTGTTTGTGTGTGTGTGTGTGTGTGTGTGGTGCAACCCGAGCCGGAGGAATGTGGTGTGGTGCGCAGGCGGTGTCACACCGGCCCGACATTGTCTGAACACTAGAAGTCGTTCGTGTATCGGTAAACAAATGGTTATTATCAACAGTCTTAACAGGCCGGGAGGTACCTCTCGCACACATGATACGGTGTGTACTAAGTGACAGCTAAGCTGTTGTGTTTTGTGCGGTACGAGAGTAGCTGGCCCACTGTTGAGGGGAGAGGGAAAAAGCTTAAATAACAATTATGCGGATTTCCATGAGCGTATGTATGTAAATGTTCAATGCTAATGATTGATTGTTTGAACACAGTAATCTCAAGTATCACTGGCACGAATTGGAAAAATCTTTTTGTGTTGAATATTCCATTGATCAAGGATTACAGGCTTTATACCATGACGCTACGACTGCTAAGATCGGAGCTATGTGGGTGAAACCATGGAGTGATGCTACATCGAAAAATTAGATGTTGTCTTGTGGCAAGTGACTTCTGATAGGTCCTTGAGACTAGAGGTTAGAGAATTTTTGGCGCTCGACTATATTTATCCATTGATTCTCTCATTAATAGTGTAATGAAAACATCATCACGTTTCCTTCAATGAGTGGCACGCAACACCTCGGTATTTCCGTGCGTGTAGTCCGTGCGATTCGGATACTACCTGTCGCCACTACCCGAAGCGGGCAGGTGTAGATTATGGATGTTTCCGAAAAGAAAATGTCATGGTTGTATCTTCGTGAATATGGGTTATTGTTCTATTCAATGAGAAACATGTTCCTCCCGGCAGTTGTCTTATAACCCGCACTAATTATGTCTGTTTTGTTTTAGTCTCTAATTTGTTAGATTTTCCTCAACTTGGACGTAGAGCTTTCAACCGGTGAATGAATTTCAAAGAAATTGAGGCCACATGACTGAAGTGGGATTTCCGAAGTTAGATGAAGTGCTCGCCTCTTTTTCTTGCTGATAATATATACGAAACGTAACTCCAGAGAAAAAGACAAATTTAAAGTGTGCTTGTACAAACTCATATAACATAAGAAACGTATTTTTTTTCTAGTTATATTCACTAACTTATATCTCACTCTCAACTTCAATTGGCTTCGTTTCGTAATGCTCCCGTCATGTTTTCTCCGGCTTCCCCAAGGCAAGATGCGTAAATAAATTGGATCAAAAATTAGTAAATCCGCTATGGATTTACTATTTTTTGCTCTAATTTTTTTGGTAAACATTTCATACTTTAGACAACCCTATACCACAGACAACGCACAGTCTAAATTACTGGACTGATATAAACTTTATTAAGGTTTAAATATCACAAGTCAACGTTATTTGAATATTTCAAACACCTAAAATCTTCACGCTGATATTTATTTGTTAAAGCTTCAAATTCGTAAGCGCACGGCCATAATCATAAATCGCTTAAATATTAATACGGCAGCGAACAGGCACAATTTGAACACAATTTATTTTCATCCCATGCCGTATATTCACGTTATATCCAAAAAGGAATACCGTGAAGTACGTACCTGTCTTCATCGGCGTCAAAAAGCAATGATTTTTTTATTATTTAGTAGCCTTGCCCCGTGGTTTCACGCGCGTTATTTTCGATTATTTCACACATACTTTAATACCCCATTTATATATGGAGGAGCCTTTTTTACGACTACCGACGTCCATGAACATTCACGTAATTTCTATGTCGATGCGTTGATCTCCATAGGCTAGGAGGGTGGAAAACGCGATGCTAGCCTTTATGGAACACTTGTGGTCTTTTTTGGAAGACCCTAAGTCGTATCTAATCGGAAACACCGAGGGAGGCAGATGGTTCCACAGTACAGTTGTACGTGGTAAGTAACGGCGCATAGGCCACAACAAGAGATGATGGGCGTGGTACTTCGAACTCTTCGAATTCTGCTGCTAGTAATTAGCAGAATAATTCCACGGGAATGACGGTATAAAAAATACGACGAAAGAGACGCGTTCACGCGTTTGGTGAAAAAAATACCGATTCACGAAGGTTCTATGTATATTCTTTTAAGGTACTAATTCGACCCGTGTTTATTGTGGGCGAACCCAGGCCAAAACAAAAATATTTCTATGCCTCGCATATATAAGTTATTTAAATGATCTAAGCAGAATATTTTTAATTTTCAACTTTCATTATGAGGAAAATGTATGATCTTCCCTTTCTGTGGCTATGTCTGATGTCTCGACTTTATAATGAGCAAAGTTTTGCAATTAATTATGGGTGAATAAATTGGGTTAATGTTTAGTTAGTTCTACTCTAACACGGGTCAAATATTTTACATGGAGGTGAAAGGCCAAAGACAACAGAATTAATTAGCCTTTGGCCAGTTAATTATTTATTAAAAAAAAATAAAAGACGTTGCCTAATTAATTTAACAAACATAATATGACACCTTCATATTCCTTCTGCGTTCCTTGACTAGCAATTAGGAATCGGTCTAGGTTATGGCTCCGAGAGGTGCACTATGACGGGTAGCGTCATTAGCTGTCACAATTAACTTGTGACCGGCGTCTACCCGGTCATAAGTTAATTGTGACAGTTCTTTGGAATATTAACAGACGGCTTAATGAACTCCGTCCATACACCACAAGCATACCTTAACCGCAAGCTTAGCCAGTCTGTCATTGGCATGCGTTATAGATGGTTTCACTGAGAGCAGTGATTAGCGTCTGAGGGATTAACTTAATTCTTTAACTAAGCGATATTAACATCATTTTTTAAATGAAGGATGACCTCCATTTTTGGACCAAATTTCATTCTCAAAATATTTAGTTGTTTGTGAATTGCAATACGTTATTCAGGGAATTCATTTCGCTTTCATTTGCTTGTAGCTGCAATAGCGAGTTCGATGAGACATCTCGTGTAGTATTTTGAGAAAACGACCGCCCGAAGGGAACAAGATATACCACTTTCATATACAACTCTTGATTTTGGACTGCCATGACGCGTGCTTGAGTAGGTAGCTAAGTGTTTGTAATCATCCGTATCAATCTTTAGAACAAATCTATACTTATATTCTAATATATATATATATATATATATATATATATATATATATATGTTTGTTTGAACGCGGTAAGCTATAATAGTTTACGATTTATGTTGCCTCTCATTCATCGAGGACGACTGTATACTAACTATTAAGCTGCGACGCGTCTCTACGCGGCTCTAGAAGTGGCCCCACGAGGCGCTGTCATGTTAATTAACTAAATAAT
>JAFELO010000053.1:321106-351881 GCA_017140195.1 Eumaeus atala | reverse complement strand
GGGGGGGGGGGGGACCCAGTTTGTGCAACTGCCAAAGCGCCTAGGGCTTTGATATCCCTCCATGTTATGCACATCCTACTAGCCTCACTTATATTTTAAATGCAAATTTTGTATGTACTTTTGGTTATTTTACGCAAAATCACTTAACGGATTTGAAATTCGTTTTTTACTGAGTCAGTCCGTCCCGGCTTCGGCACGGATATTTAGCAAAATATGGCGAAAATTTACAAATGATGGAACAATGTCTGTCGGAACGGCTAGCTGTCAATCATTTCTACAGTCAAGTATATAAGCATGTAATTCGATATATTTTGCACAACTTTGGTAACATTTTCGAAGTTTCCATAATAATCTACAACGTTTTAGAAAATATCATATAGTCTGTTTCAGAGAGAGAGAGAGGATTCTAATGGTAATTCCTTTTTATCGATATAGTAGTTTCGGACCAAACTCAACGCAAACATGTGTAACAAGAAGCACCTGATATAGAATCTTCCGGTGCCTATAGTGCCTTGTGACATCACGGACATCTGTCAATCCCCCTGTGACCATGCTTGCTGTAAAACTTTTGGAACGTCGGGATTCTAAAAATATTTAAATAAATTGCTGCTAGTAGTTCTGCAACAATATATGTTGGCTATTCTTTCAAGCAAAAATTTTACTTTTAATTTAAAATTAAACACGGATTTATGTGAATTAAGCCCAGATATGGAATTCAATAAGGAATACCATAAAATTTATTTTTATCTTAAAAAAAGATTGGTTTTCTGAGGATGATAGACCCACAAAGCCTTAATTTCCTGAAATATATTACATGCAAAAAACCTATAATTTAATACAATTGCGCCCTTACACTTCCATAGTAAATAATATACATCAAAAAAAATATTTTTCAGTAATAGTTCGTCCATAGCTGAAAAAAGTGTAAAAAAATAATGTTCGTCCAAAAACCACAAAATTGAAATCCAACAAATATAAAAATAGCCATCGTACAAATATTCCAAATTGTGAAACCCATGCCGTTAATAAATTCTCCCGTCACCGAATCCAATATTGAAATAGCTTTCAGATATCCCGAATATCTACACACGCATTAAAATGTATTTAATACTTATCAAAAAAGTAAAGTTAGTACAACATATGCTACATCACGAATATATCTATGTAATAAATTAATGAATAAAAAATCGAATGGCTGTGTCAAACATTGATTTGAACGTTGATATATGTTTATCGGATGGCTATAAGTGCTCGTCGAGCGGCGGGACTAGGTTCGGGGTCGGAAGACGAACAAACCAACTGTCTCCAGCGGACGCGAGAGACGCATATGAGTGTTTATAATAGCTCCTTTAATTATCATGGCCAGAGGGCTCCCTTCTCCACCGCAAGTGACGTCGTCGGGGGTATCTCGTTTGGCCTCGGCGTTGACGTGAACGTTTGGCTCGTGAAGAGGCTCATGACCGGGTGAGCCGTCCCTTTCGCATTACTTAACACAAATTTAACTCATGCTTAAAAAAAGGACACAGTACGTAGAAGAAAAGTACAGTGTATGTAAAATAAAATAATATTTTATTGAATGTATTGTATTGTATTGTATTAATGTATTGTATTCTTGATGGAAACTCAAGTTAACACTTGAATATATAAACAAACTTTTAATACTATTTCCACAATTATTTAATTCCAATTTACATTTACGACCGCTTTTCAATTCTTCATCAGATTTTACCTTAAAATAAACAGGTATTTAAGTATTATTCAAGTGTTAAAGTAATATTAGGAATGTAAATAATGAGACTGACAAATACATTTCTTCGACAATCACAAGAGCTAGTAGTGCGGACGTTTGTCGATTACTTACCTGGAAAATAATACAAATACTGGGAAAAAACAATGCCAATAATCTTAGGAAAGTCGACTAAAAAAAAATGTTTGAAATGAATGTTATAGGAGTAAAACAAAGCATTAAAAAAGCTTGGGGACTAAAATACGAGTACGATTTATTTATCACATGACCGTAGAAATTTTTAACTAAAAAACATCTCATACTAAACATAACTGGCTATGAAACAAAAACAGACAAAACTCTCACCTTCTATCATCACTAACTTATATGTCCCTCTCTACTTTTGTCTCTCTCAATCTCATCGCGCATTCATCAGCTTACTCCCAAAGTCAAGGGTGAGAAAAGAAGTTTAACTTCAAAATTATTAAAGATAAGAAGCACGTAACCTCTTTTTTACACCGGTTAATGCGGGCAGGTTGCGTTCCTGGAGCTTGGAGCGTAAACCCGCGGGTGTCCCAGGAATGCGGACGAGCGCCCAGCGACCGTTTATAACGCTCGCTCATCCTTATCGGGCAATTATGTGACGTCCCTTGAGCGCTCCCATAGCTGGGTGTGCGCTAAATATATGTGCACGCTTTTGAAGTGAAAATGATAACCTCACCTGCTCACGTGAGGCCATGTGCTTAGCACAATAAAATATTTCATTCATTCATTTATTCATTATCATATGTATCATATGTAGTTTTGTATGTATGTAGTTTTCTATGTTCCCTGCTACAGCCTGAACGGATGAACGGAAGTTAACTTATGAGGTCTCGTTGATCGTCTCCATAAAACTGGATACGTCAAAATTTATTTTAAGTAGGAATGTTGCATTCATTAAATGTTTGTTTAAGGTTACCTATGTGTCATACGCTATTACAGTATTACAATTTAAAACAAAAATACAAAAATAAACGACAAGCACACCTCGCGTTTATTATAAATAAACGGTGTATATAAATGAGGTGACAAGAAATACTGCCAAAAACCTTGAAACAATAATAGCATCTTATTCACAAGTTTTTTCATAACAATCATAAAGTGTGAAGTGTGAATGTTATAATGACATATAACCGGTTTTAAGAAACACACAGAAAAGTGCGTGTCCTACAATGATTAACAATAAACACATACGTGTCACAGCTATCACATATTTGATCACTATCATTTCATCGTTATTTTTAATCGTATGACCTGTATTGACTTAGATGGGCATTCCTTTGTTATCCAACAGGTAGGTATTGTATCTACTTAATAATTTTAATTCATGTAATATAGTAGCGGATAAGTCTAAGTACTGAATTGTGATGTTGCTCTTCTCTACATTGCACATCATGCAGACACAAATTGGATGAAAATTTTAAATTAAAATCTATACATAGATTTCACACAGGTATTATGTACCTAAGTGGAAACAAATAGTTTATATAAGTTAAATGTATCATTTATATTATTGTGTGGTTATTATGAATCAGTCATCTTTCTCCATCTTCACTCAGCAGGGACATAAAAAAATGAAGATATGAAGTAATAAATTGTCTAACAACATCTACAAACGATTCCGTATTAAATGATAGTCAATAATGGCAGTTTAAGCAATGCCTATATTTTTTTATTTTTGTCCAGATAAACTACCTTTAGACAGGCAGGGACTTTTCTCGAATGAATCAGCCAGAAAAACGTAAAGATAATGAAGTACATCATGTTGGGTTGCGTACTTCTGATTTGAGTCACGAAAGATGGCTTTATATAATATCATATAAATTTATAAAATTTTGTGTAACCTGTGAGTGGTGACTTGAGTTTAGTCTAGTAGAATGAACACGATTATGGAGTGAAAAGTGTAGAAAAGATTTTGCACAGTAAAACTTTTCTAAAACTATCTTTTTTGCTCCCCATTTTTATATACTTCCATAAAGGATTGAAGTTAATAAAAATCAATAGCAACCAAATGTGACGTCTAACAACACGTAAACTTATCACAATGTAAATTCTTAATGATTACAGGTTTGGGGTTGTAGGCACATATTTCATGGTGCCCGTTTAATTGTACCAGGCTATACAAATAAATGATCACACGTACTAGAGAATAAATGTCTCCACCGCACGCAACGAATGTGTGTTAGTTATTACAATATATTAGCAGTTATATGTAATCACATCCTGCTCTTATAATGTTTCCCTTACGATATTTGTAAGTACAATTATTTGAATTTATTATCTATTATATAATGTTTTCACCCGCATAAAATATATCCAACGGGAACCTCCTAATTTTTTTGGGATAGAAATATTAGTTTATACTAATTTTCTTTATAAGATTTTCATTACGTGGATATGACTGAAACAAAGAATATGACTAACGTGAATATGAAGACACGACTAAAATAAATTTTAATTATCGTTTGTTTTCGTTCGAGTATATAAACAATAAAACAATAATCATCATTATAAGTAACAAAGACAATGGGAATTTATTTGTTTGTTTCTGCTTCACGCCTAAACCGCCTAACGAATTTTCATGTAATTTGATATAGAGGTAAAAGTCATCCCCATAAATATTTTTTATTAATAGACTACGACTAAAGGTCCGAAAAAAACCGATAAAGGCTGATAATGAAAAAAATTGAAAAAGTAGCAATATATTTTTATGTAAACTGAGCGTAGCCGCCGGTGGAAAGTTAGTAACAATATGAATAGTAAGTTCACGCCTGTTATCCCACAGCTCATAAGTACACCCAGATATATTAGAACACCCACGATTAGCCAAGGTACTGAGGCCCATTATGTCATAGGTGGCAAGCCTACGGCCACTACGGACACATTCCAATCCCGGACAATGTAATGCGTGCTCAGAATAATCTGAAAAACATTTGATAACAGTTGCCCGGGGATCGAACCCAGGACCCCACGTAGCTAACGGTCTTAACAGGCGACACCCGCAATAAGAATAATTTAATGTTAAAATCTACATCACAAGTAATATTTCAGTATATATTATTTAGAGTTGTTTATCGTGTATGTGTGCTAAAGACTCGTTTCCATTTATTCACGCATTCATTGAAATTAAAAATTTATAGCTGTGGAGTGTTTTTGTTGATTGCGATAAAATATCGTTCATTTTCAGACTCATTCATTCAAAGTATTAGAGCGCACCATCATTTAGTGTATCTCTATTTGTGCAGGTAGTACTCCTTCAGCAAGTAGGTTACACAACAGGGCACTGGCTCGGCTGTATGTACCTACGCGATTGCACTTATATAGACACAGTGTGTCATGTACCACGCGTGACTCACACTGCCAGGCTGTCGTAGATTATCAGCCAGCAACAGCAGCCAAGAAAGGGCGTATGTGTAAATGTAAGTGTTTTAGTTGCGCTATAATTTGAACTGCGTGTAAATAGATATCAACAGTTTATCACCGTTCATCATTATGAGCCCTTAACATTACGCAGCTTGACGTAGGCCTCTTTCAAAGACGACCGATCTCCAGCTACCCGCATTATAGAGATGGCCGCCGAGGCCGAAATTCGGCTACGATGACATTATTATTGTTATAAATGCAAAAGTTAGTATGTTCGTTCTTTTATATTATAAGTATTCTTTTACGAATAAACCACTCCATGGCTTAGAGTGAAATTTGGCAGAGACAGAGTGGAATCTGGTATAGCATAAAGTTACTTGTTATACGGTGACATCGCGGTGCACAGCTAGTTCCAGCAGCAGCTTAGTTAGTTGAATTTTTTGTACTTTATCAAGTATACAAAATATATCCATCAGAAAATATTATACCGAGTCTATCCCGAGTATCACAGGCATTTTTTGTAAAGTCGTGTTTTACTGACGGTTTTATTATCAACCAGATTAAACGCGAAGTGACTGACGGACAGACTACGCACAGTCTAAATGAATGAATCCAGAAATTCAAAATCCACAGCTCGGCTAAAAAAATGGAAGTTGGCTATGAGCATGCGTTCTTTAATTCACCTCTAAAATGTTGAAAAACAGTGCGGGCTAGTGTTTCAGAAATGAAAATCTGCTAACAAAATAATCTTAGGTTGGTTTTCAGGTGTCTTCTTTCTCATTTCAACGCTGTCCATGAAGCTCTTTGGACCTAATATGTATATTATACAAACGACCTAAAAGATATGCGCCACATGTTGCAAATCGCGACTGACTGTTTCGGCCATGACACAGCAATACTACTTACAACCTCGTAACAATGTTGATAATGATCACAATTATGATAATGATAATGATAATAATGATAATAATGATAATGATAATAATGATAATAATGATAATGATAATAATGATAATGATATGATGATCATGATTATGAAGATGATGACGATAAAGCTAATTCGCTACCACCTGAGTGAGCGCGGTGAAACAGAAGGCGTATCAGCGTCGGAGCCGCAGTGAAATGACTCCAGTCAAGCGATTGTGAACACTCAAGCGTAAATAAATAGGTGCTGTTGTTTGATATTAGGGTTGGCACGACCGCCGAAAATATATTCCTTGTATTAAGTCATTCCCTCAAATGGACAATAGTTAAACAGAAGTGATCATATATGATACATTAAAAGAAGAAAATGTTTTATGGCATGGTTTGGTAACAATTTTATTATCTCATAAAGAAATATGCAACAATAGAACTATTTTTTACGGATTTTATCTCGGTTTATTTAATTATTTAAGTAGCCCGACGTTTCAAAAGCTTTACATGGTCACGGGTGGACTGAAATGAATCAACCGCGATAAAATCCGTAAAAATAGTTTTGTTGTAATGAGTAACATTCGTGTAAACCTAAGACATCAAAATATGCATAATGTTATGGAGCATATGGAGTAAAATTATTATCGTCGGAAAAATGTGCTTATAAATTATAGTGTGACCTGTGAAGTTATTGATTTTTTTTTTATTTCATACAGAGACACAGATTAAGGAATGATTGATAACAAACGAGATAAAATGATGAGTTCAGGAACGAGAATGATCTAGATTAATTTATAATAGTGATGAAATGGTGACATTAAAATGTCGCCAGCCCTACAAACGAATCACTTGCGCGCGCGCCCGAGAAAATGATATTGAATAATTTATTAACACTTTCACGTTTCTAAATAATGCTCTTGTTAAACAATACGATTTTTTTTACAACTCAACATTGTCGTGATGGACTGGGGAGCGAAGAGTTGAAATGAAATGAAGTAAAATGAAAATGTTTTTATTCAGATATATAATTATAAAAATTACATTCTGAACGTCATCAAAAACAAATCTACCACAGGTTCAACCCTATCTCTGTCCATAGAAGAAACGGCGAAACAAACTCATCGGGTCTGTCATCAACTATATCAATTAATTCTGTGATAATAAAAACAGTTCAATAATAAGATTATACAACCACATTTAAATACTTAATATGTTGTAGGTTATACCAGCTAATTGGGAGTATCTACAGATAGGCCCTTTTTACATTGATTATATTAAACTCGCGTTGTGTTAGATCATTCGGAATTCTTGATATGTCATTGAATAATTTTATTCCTTCTGTACATTTTGAACCAATCGATATACAGGGTTTTGAAAATGAAATTCTATGTGTTAAATTTTTTTAAAAGTATTGTCATTTTTTTCATTTCACTAGATCTGTAACTAGGTTTGAATATTATAATCTCACTTATACACTTGTGATAGTTCGTATTCACAGACGCTCGTTCTAGACTGCCGGCTGTACTAAAGAAAAATCGTGGCATATGTGGATTTTCATATATCATGTGATAATTTTTCATTATTTCCGTAATATAAATCACATAAATGTTGCCAAAACAATATCTAATATATCTCATTAAATAGATCTCACATGGAGCCAATCTTCACGCGCAAAATCTCAAAAGCCTAACTTCACAAATTTTACGCCATATTCACACTCACACATCGGCATGCATCTCTCCCATCTGTGGAAACGAGGGGTTCGATCCATAAAATAAACCTGATAGTGTCACCACCCAACGAACACTCATGGCGATTCAATGAAGCTGTATTTGTTTTCTCTTCGCTTCCACAACACAAGTAGAGGCCCCAAAAAAAAATTATCATAGTCATAATTCGTGGCCTGGCTACCTTGCTACGTTGGAGAATAACCTAATGTATTAATGTGGACTTACCACACCACGTCAGCCTAGCACTGGGCTAAGTACCGTCAGGACTTGTGTTACAGGTACAACATAAATATATCAAATTTAGTATTTTTTGTGAATGTAAGATTTTTTATTCTAGAAATACATATAATACATACATAAACATCCATGACCTAGGCTGGGATAAGACGCGGACTAGCTGCCACGTTACCAACTGAGCCAGTTGGTCATCTGATGATACTGACGATGAAATATTTAATGACTAAGATGTCATCCAAAACCTTCCGTAATCAAGCTTTGAATCTTCATGAACTGTAAAACTGCCGTTTACTTCAGTAAAAATTCCCAATCATAACAAAGCGTCTCAAGGCGAACGCGCTATTAAGGTCTCTGCACAAAGGGCTCAACTGTTTACGCTACGGTTTAGGCGTGACGTGATAATTTCGGAGCAAACACGCGTGAAATAATATGTACTTTACTGGCACGAACACTTAATGTTACTTTCGCGTTTGTATATACATTACTAGGATTTAGTCGTATGTCTGGTGCAATTTTCAGTTTGACATATTTTTTTAATAATTAGTGTATGGGGGCAAAAAAATAGTCTGATCGTTTTTATGACTATTGATGCCTGTAGACATTCACATAGATGTCAGGCAGACGTAGATTGCCGTCCTCATCACAAAAAACTCCCCCACCACATCTGGTATGCACTACACCTTAAAGAAAAAAAAATTTAAATATAAAGGAATGTGCCCAAAATCAATATACTCCAATGAAGGAATAACAGAGAGCATGAACAGAAACCAAAAGCATTCAGATCTTTTTCAGAGATCAAACAACTGCTTGGATAGTTAATTTAAATTGGTTGCGTTCTTCATTATCATCATCAGAAGAACGACGTCCACTGCTGGACATAGAGCGCCACAGGTCACGACCACGAGCCACTTGCATCCAGCGGCTCCCCGCCACCTTAACCAAGTCGTCAGTCCCCCGGGCAGGAGGCCGTCAAAAGCTCCGTCTTTCAGTGCGGGGCCGCCCCTCGAGATACTTTCAGAGATATCAGAAAGAAATTTGGCTATTCTACGATAAACTGGAATAACGTTAAACATATACCAAGTAAACAAATACTAAAGTCAACCCCTATTTTTATTTCGACTCATTTTATTCCCAGCATACTTATTCCTTTTTTCATATAAGAACTCGTTCACGTTTCAGTAGAACTCTTTGAGTGATAGCTTCAAATATTTTAATGCTTTTCGGTCCGTCCCCTATTGGTAAAAATAAGGCCCTATTACTCAGACCTATGTCCGGCAGGGGACGTTTCCTGGCTGCTGTTGTCGATAATAATCACGTTGATTATTAAAACTCTGTTCTTCATCTGTACTCTATCCGTGCGCTCGTCTGCCGTTCACCAGGCTGTATCTCAGGAGCTGTGACAGCCGGACAGCAGATATTTTCATATATTTCTTATGCGGCTGTAACAACAAACACTAAAATAGAATGAGCGTTAAGCGGTGCTCATACGGTAAATTTGTTTTCTTTGCTGTTTTTTATAGATAAAATGTCACTGAACCCTTCGCGTGGGTCTCAAAATATGCAGATTTTTGGGTTTCGAGGTCTAGAATCTCTTGTACAAGAATGTGGCCACACAAAAATACAACAAAAAATATAAATAATGTGCATTATTTTCCCTTGACCAGCGCACTTCAGATAATCCGAGGCGGAGCTGGAAGCCATACGCGGAGGCTAACCTCAATCCCACAGATTTCGCTCACATTCCTTAAGACTGGGAGAACTGGAAATGAGCTTAGCACTTAGCAGTATAATGATAATAACGTCGTCACAGCCGAATTTCGGGCGACGCCTCTGCACAACATCCGATTGCGTGGATGTTTATGTGTGTCAGTACTCGCCAAAATACTCCGACTTCTGGATTTCAATTTTTTTTTAATGGAATCAACAGAAGCTACTACCGACTGCTTGAAACGTCAGTACTGGACATTCAGGAAAATGATCAGTATAAGAGGGCAGTTGGAGCCTTTCAATAACTACAGACGCCCATAGACATCCGGTATATTGTAATAGATACATGTTGTTTTCCTTCCCTCCACGAGTAGGCCATCAGAAGCTTGCCGTTCGATACACGATTGCATAGCCGTACTTAAAATCGTATCATGTAAGTTAGAAACGTATGTTCTTAACTTCACCAACTCATATCAGTTCTTAACCGAAACGCGATCGCCAACGAACAGTCTCCCACGAGAAGACATTAAGAAACCCATTGAAGCTATTTGAACATCTACACCTCATAACATAAGTGTTACATTTCAATATCCAAATAAATATCACGGCACCGATGTAAAAGATAAAAAGTCAATAGATAAGAAAAATACACAGAACACCTTTAGAAAAATATTCCTTTTAACATTACGTTTTTGTAAGACCATGCTGCATTGCAGCCGGATTGGGCCGGGACGTACCAGGGGATACTTCTGGCTGACATGACATGATCCTCGTTCTGTAAGTAGCCGATGGCTCATCGGGGGCTCGGGTGAAAGAGGGCAACGAGTCACCAAATATCTCAGACTGCTCATTTGTTCTCCTATGCTATAAAAGCATGCGTTTAGAGCGCTACAGTGATGGTCACGTGTCGCTTGCATCCAACGCCCGAAACCTTAAATCGCTAGTTTAATGGGTTTGACTCTGGTACACAGACGGCCGATGGCCCCTCCTGGGACTTGTAGTCTCCGGGGGCATGTGGCTCAGCCGCGAGTCCCACACGCCCACCGGTTTCCACCCCGGACCAACGGCAGTGCCCAAATGCATTTCCTCGCGAAACCAAAAAGAGACCAGGACCTCCAAGAGTTGAAATACGTTTCAAATTACTTAAATAATCCCAGGAAGATATTTACAAATATTGAATTATGCCACATATAATTTATCACTTGCGTGGGAAACATGATATTAGGGAGAAAACAAAGGTTTTTTTAGATAATATGACCCCGTCCAAATTTGATCGTAATTTTATTAGATTTAAAAAGACATGTTCTTCATAATTAATAATAACCTTACCATGTACAAGCGAAAGCAAAACAAAAGGAGTACTTTACAATAAATTTATTTTAGTCCTATGATAGTAGCTAGTTTTGAACAAAGGAAGTCATTAGCTCTATGTGCCATTCAAAAATGTTTAATATATGCTTGTGAAGCTTTCTAGAAACTGTTATTTATTTGTCAATTTAAAACAAAGATCTCCATGTGTGGAGCAAAATATTCTTAGTAAAAATGATTCTTGAACAATTATTTGATAAAATAGGGAACTGGCGTGAAGGTGTTTTGTTGGCGTTGTTTATTATTTTGACGTAATTTAAATCAATTTGAAGGTTAAATGGCATAAGTATTGATATTCAAAATAAAATCTTTTAAAAACAAGAGATGGCCTTTATTTTCAAATGTCAACGCTGTTAATTATATGTTAAACAAGATAACGCTAGATACTAGGAAATATACTTAGAAGAAAATATATTTAGAAAATCTACAAATGAGTATTGTTATACTCTCTTGTTCAACGGCCTGGCGTAGACTTGTGTGTCTTCTGGTTATCCTACACACAGAGCAGGGAATGCTGAGTGCTCAATTAGGCCGAATATAAAGGCAGCACTAGTCAAGATTTATACAGCTACTCGTTATATCTGTAGACGTATTTTAGAAATCGCCATTAACTCGCATTTTGAAGAACGCCTCGCAATGACAATCCAGCTAATAGTTGGCCCACCGCGGAACCAAACGGTCATGTTTTTTTAAGATGGCTAGCCGTAATGGAATACAGCGATTTAGACAAACCGACTGCGACATCTGGACAAAGTAGAATATTATCGACGTAGAAGCGTGAAAGTGAAATTAATTTCTTTCACGTAATCGCATATTTTGTCGTCCGCTTATAATTATCTTGTGCGTGATACGCGAGGTCGCCGACCTCCATGTGGAACGTTATTGTTTCTATATCGAAATAACTAAGTGCGCATCGCCTTATAGTTCCTACTCGACTGCGCCAGAAGGTCGAGCGTATTTACTTTACTATTAAATTGAACTTACAAAATTTTGGCGTTGTTATAATGTGAAATTTGTAAAAAAAAAATGTTAAGGCTAAACTGTATGCTATTATGCTAATATTATAAGTCTGCGATGGCTAGTGGTATTCACAAGCCTGGTGGATAAACATATGGACACATACAACGTCCCCTTCTATCTCTTAAACGGGTCAACTAATTAATTATAATGTAGTTCGACAGGGAACGGCACTCAAAAGTTCCTTTCCAGCAAACAACTTTACAATCTATTGTATCGATAAAAATATTGCTACCGATTGAGCCTAGCCAAGTCCTAGAAAGAGCAGTAGGTATATTAAATATTAAATCCAGATATTGGAAATATAACTCGCTACATATTTGAACTACATTCAACTCGGGTTGGCTCGCTAGCGTCATATTGCATGTAGAGTATTTGTTATTGGATAAATCTTTTAATTTATACTACAGTGTAAAGACGTTGTCTGCCTTGTGGTCTAGTGGGAACCACGTACAACCGGTTGAGGGTTCGAGTCCCGGGTCGGGCCAAATTGTTATTAGGACTTTTCAATTTCTTATAACAGTCCGAAGTCAGAAAGTTGGTGGTGTTACACCCCCGTGCCTCGGCGAGCACGTTAAGCCTTCGATCCTGTGTCTTATTTCCCGCCGGTCGTGTCGGATGGCCGTCCCATCGGAATAGGAACATGCGGGAACATGGCGAGCACTTGTGCCTTCGCACACACTTGTGCACTATAATGTGTCCTGTGCATTTGGCTAATCTCTATCCGAGGGCACCGGGCCACCAGAACCTCACAAACCCTACCTTCCCGTCTGTGTTAGCTCAATTTGGTTACAATGCAGCATGACACTAAATCGGTTCGTAGGAGACAAACGAACCGAAAAGCCAACACAAGCAAACTTAACAAAATTCATGAACAAATGCAAATAACATTGACCTACAACGCACATTTAAAGCAGTTGTGTGTTACGTGATAATCACTCTGAAGACGGGCCATTAACATAATTCACTTTGGCGTGTGACCCGCCACCTTTGTTACGCTCCATTCATGCGTTGCATTTAAATGGACCTACGCTAATACACTTTTTAACGCGAGTTGGAAGCGTTTTTTGTTTGCTACGGAATATGAAGAATTGACATTTTGTTTCGATGTCGCCATTTTTACATTGCAATGTTAAAGTTGTCTGCGACCAAAATGAATAAACGCTGCTAGTTGCCGCACAAAAATATGAGGAGTCAGTTTAATTATGAGTACCTAAGTACCTCTACCATTTTGACTGTACAAACCTTTTTGATTATTTTCAAAGCTGATTTTGTGATATTTTCTATTACTTTAGTGAGATTTAGCCGAATTGGGCCGACACGTTTGTGAGTAGCCAGTGGCTCATTGGACGTGAGGAGAAAAGGTGGGTGGCACAGCTGTATAACGAATTCAGACATTGAGTCAGTTTTAGCTTTTGCCTCGCTTCTGAGAATCCGCTGTCGATCCTGGCTACACAGGAGCGTCGGTGGGAACGAGTGGTGGGCCAAGCCGGTTGAAAAAATTGTAGGTAAATATAACAAGTTTGCGGTAGTTCGACGGGCCATTGAACGTGCTATGTTGGAAGTTTCTCTATCCGACAGAATTCGTAACGAAATCACAAGGCAGAGAACTAAAGAATCCGATATCATGCGACGAATAAGCTCGCTTAAGTGGCAATGGGCTGGTCACACATTTACAAGAACAGGTGGCAGATGGGTCAGTATGGTTCTGGAGTGGTGGCCGCGTTTAGGAAACCGCAGTGTTAGTCGACCGTTCACCAGGTGGGAAGACGATCTCCGTGCAGTAGCTGGTCCGGGATGGATGCGAGTAGCAGGAGATCGGTCGTCCTGGCGTTCATTGAGAGAGGCCTGTGTCCCATTAACATCCACTTAAAAACTACGCCGATGCAGTGCCCCCCAATGGTCCACCGGCTTTCCACAAACCGCATGAAACGCGACACCGAATGTGTCACTTTACGCCGGTATCAAGCGCGCGAGAGGTACTCCCCGGTCGTGCCGGCCCAATTCCGTAGCATAGGAGGATGTAGTGTAAGATACTATGCATGGCACTATTTCCTCCCATGTAGCATGGCACTACCTGTTCCTAACTGTTGGTTCTCCAAAATCTGTCAAGAAGTTAAAATCTGTAACAGAGAACATACATTTACTTGAAAAGCGACACCCTCCTGACGCAGCCCAGTAATATTGTTTAGATCCTCGCACGTGTAGTAAGTACTGCTGGAATGCTATGAAACTCCGTTGGCGTACCAGTTATCATAGGCCCGTCCGCTTCCGTCGCGGCCACGTGACCGGCATGAACGTGCCATGCAAGACCACCTGTCTTCCACTTGAACCTTGTAGAGTCGTGTATACAATAGCAAGCATGCATGCGTGCACTCTCGTGCCATACACGATTACCAGTATAATGCTAGGAAGCTTAACTTTTTTCATCATGGATACGCTTTGAATTACTATACTACCCTATTTTCCACTTCCCCTTCTAAGGACCCCCATACAGTAGATAGGTACTAAATAAAAACTCAGATAATTGAAAACTTAGACTATTAGTATAATTATATAACTTGTAGAAAGCTCTGGGTTTACCCACAATAAATTTAACTACCTAATTATAATCCAATATAGTTTCTTACCATAACCTTTAATTCAGAACTGTGTTTTATGAGCATCATTAATTAATTATAATTTCTAACCACATGAAATAATTGAAAGTATCGGAATAAATTTGATGTGACAGAAATACTCCTTTTTAATCTGAGCCTCTTTTGATCAAAAGGGTATTAAAGGTATATTCATCTCATTGATCCAAAAAAATATGAAAATGCGTTAGATCGTGTGTATGAGCGTTACTCTTTCGGGGAAAATTACTGGATATATTTTCATAAATGTATCACAGTAGATTATAATTTCTATCCCAAGAAAGAGTTTACACAGAGAAAATTAATTTCCACGAATGATCGAAAATTTTGCAAAATTTTGATGACATATCTTCAGTATTTAATATGATATTTAGGAGAATCACACTAAATCAACCTCTTCCAAAAAACATCTTCCAAAAATTATTGGAGAACGTCTATTACATAATAGATATGTAAACTGTTCCTGGAACTAAAGTCCGCGCTTAGCACAAGTTAATGTGAGAAATTACGTTCCACGAGAAAATTGCACGTGGCTGAGAAAATGCACGTGGCTGAGAAAATGCACGTGGCTGAGAAAATGATCAGCATCAGCATTTCCACTCCTAGAACATAATACCAAGGCGGCCTAATAGCTGCAACCACTCGAGCTCCGTACAGGCCGTACACACTCCCACTAGCGACGAGAGTTTACTCCTTAAGCATTACCCCTTAAACGTAACTGTAGTAAGATGTAGTGCCTCGTTGCATTTTAGCCGAATTGGGTCGGCACGCCCGGGGAGGTACCTCTCGCTGGCATTCGCTGGAGTGGTCCTATTGTTTACAGATCCGGGACCCTCCACTAATAGCGGCTGAACGCTCCAGTGGGGGTTTAGTTGGTATTGCTACCCAATGGCCGCGTCCAACCTAGGTCTGGGGGTCTAGCCGGGCTCCCAGGTATCATATATATCGTAAATGCATTCCCCGTAGTCACCAAAAAGAAAAAGAAAAAAAAAAGGGTCGATGACCTTTTGCACGATTTAACTTCTCACATTTTTAACATTGTAATGCAAACCTGCCAGAACCTGCAAAAAAAATTGGACAATTTGGGAGTTTATACATCATACCTTCTCGAATGTTTTCATTATCATATCAACAAACTTACAGACAAGCATAATCAGTATATACATAGCTAGGTCGGCCTAGCTAAGTATATACAGTCTAGTGGAAGATAAATCCCAATTCCCATACCAGCAGAGTTCAATTTCGAATAAAACGTGCCAAGAAGTTGAAGACTATTGCTTCCTACCCACATTGTGCAACTTGTAATACAAGACAAATTGCCTTAACAATTCCAAGTAGCCTCCGACTCAATGGCTTATTACAGCGAGGATACATTTCAAAAGTCTGTCTAGTGCTGGCAACCGGATCTCATGCAGATAAACTGGCATGGGTTGGGAGTATGAGGTTTAATTAAAACTATCTACTTCTGCTTGTATAAATATTGTACATATACGTCTCGTATCTATGTTTGTTCGGCATGATCTCCGAAACTGGACCGTATATAATTAAGTTTCGAACATATAGACAACATAGTCTAACTTAAATTGAGGATACAAATAAAAATATTAATGATACATTTGTGGATTACGTAAGATTTAGTTTAGTGACTTATGTTTAACCTTTACTACTCCTGATCATCATCAGTCATCTTCGCAGGGCTTCTGCGAGGGCTACGGGCACCGAGACGAACCTCATATATATGTTTAACCTTTCACTGCTGGTCATACCCACAGAAATCTGCGAGGGCTACGGGCACCGAGACGAACCTCATATATATGTTTAACCTTTCACTGCTGGTCATACCCACAGAAATCTGCGAGGGCTACGGGCACCGAGGCGAACCTCTTATATATATATTTTAACCTTTAATTAATCGCCATTATTTTTATTACCACAGCAATGCCGTAGAGGAGGAAATGAGGGCAACGCTTCTGCATGACAATAATGCGGATGTCTATAGGCGTCGGTTGTCGACGAAAGATCTCGAATGCTCGTTTGCACCCCATACTATTCAAAATCAAAACATTATAAAAGAAAGTTCCCTAACTGTCTGTCTGTGTAGTCGACTTTATCAAAATCTACAATACTGATTTTCATGCGGTTTAGTTAGATTCCTGAGAGCAATTCCCAAGGAAGGTTTTGGTAAAAATCCGGCCCCTGTTATTCACGGGCGAAGCTAGTCAATTGTAATTTAATAGACTCTTTTGATTGTCGATTCGTAAACAACATATAACAGGGCTTTATTAAGAAGGAAACTCCGAAGGTCAATGGAAGTATGTCTATTGCTCGACCTTGTGAAATATATAATATTTCCAAATAGCGTCAGTGTGACGACAACACGCCGGAGAATATAAACAAATACAATAATTGAATGTGGCAATTACGCGGTACGTATTTAGAATATAGAGTGTCTACTAAGAGACATGTTACATACAATTGGCTACTATACCAACTGATATGGATTCATGTGCGCTACGCAAATTGCGAACGTGTGTATGCCACCAGACACTTCAATTATTATTATATACTTGCATGGTTAAGCATGATTCTGTTGGGATGTTAGAATCCTCGTGTATCCCACCCTCGTTATCATCATCCATCATCCTTATCTAATCCTGGTTTGGATTTACCGTTGTTCAGATTTTTCAAATTTTCAGTATTAGATGTGTGAGTCAAACCACGTTTAAGTCAATGTTATTTCGGAGTCAGATACCTGGTCGTCACTTCGTCGTTAGGACACGTGATTTTTCATCTCATCGAATTAACGTTGCATCGATAATACAAGTATGATATGAGCGTGACGTAGAGAATTCTTTATTTTTCCCACTTTACCTTGAGACGTATTGTAATGTACTTCGAGCGTGTGTATGCAGATTTCTATTTTTTTATATAGCCTGGGACGGCGATGGGTTTTAGCGTGTGAGGTTTCGTTAAATTCGTCTTGCTTCGCGATAGCTTGACGAACAACTCCGGAGAGACACATTGAAATATTTTTGAGATATCAAGCTTTTGAAGTTTTTTTTTTTTTTGGTACCGCGGAAGACCAAGACTGATATACCATTATCAGATTGATCGGGCCCGCCCCTTAGGTGGAGTCAAGAGTCTTCGCCACCGGCTGTCTGTATGTGTTTGTGTCTGTATGAAGAGAAAATTATTGTGGGGGAGGCCGGGTAGGTATGCAAAGATCGTGATGTATGGCAGTCCGTTCCCTCTGCCTATCCCCTTAGGGAGCTGGCGTGAAGATGTGTTGTTGTTGATTTTTTAAATTATACTTTCTTTGGCGCGTTAGGGAAAAATATACTAGTTATTTTTTTACACAAACTGTCTCGGAAAACATATATCCTGGTGTTGGCTATATTTATATTATATATTTATATATTTAAAAGGTACCATAATGCGCTATAATAAAACTTTGAACACTCAAATTTACATTTCGCTTACATTCGATTAAATATCTTCTTCCTACTACTAGTGTGGTTCTCTCTACTAACGTAGAATAAGGCGATTTTTTCAAAAAGATTTTTATCTCGTTACACTAAGGAAGTATATTTTCTAACGCGTGTACGTAACTGTACTTACGTACACGCTGTTCCTTTTTCAAGTTAATACGTTTTGTTTTTACTCAGAAATATCTATATACAAGTAAAGCAATAATACTTATATTATACGTGGGAACATTGTAAATTAATAAAGCATCTACCCTCACGTGGAGAACACTTGGGCTAGCTCAATATTCATCACCTCGTCTAAACAAGGGTAATCCCCGGAGAAATTACGCGTATAGTTCAGCCATTATCAATATTTACAACGGTACTATTCTTATTACACTTTTTTCCATATTCTTTTTTTTTTTTGAGACATAGGAGGAAAACGAGAAGATGAATACTGACTACCGTCGCCCATGGACTAGGCGTCTTGCAAATGTCCTTTAAAGAATATGTATGCTTTTTTCTTTAGGACCCCTATGTCGTATCGGAACGGAAATGAAGAGGAGGAGAAGGAAGAGGAGGCAGGTGGTTCTGTTCTGTAGTACGCGGTAAGGAGTGAATTTAAACGCTATAGCCTGTGGATTTAGGTACATCAAGATGATGGGCGTGGAACTAGTCCCACCGCGGTCCGAAGATGCAATTCTGTGTTATGTCAAAAATTGCCTCGGGACGCATCCCGTATAAATTTTTGGTTCTGCAGGAGTTTTAATTTGTAACGGAGTCCGCTGTACTTAAGTGTAAGTTTTGAGGTTTATTCTATGGGAGACTATCTACGAAAGGATATTCAAGTAATGTTTATTGAAATATGGTCGTTCAGCGTAAGGCTTACCTCTTGCACGCCATTAATTTGAAGACTCGCGTTCTATTTTATGAATAAAACTAAATGAAATGCAAAAATGCCGTTAATCAAGGACAAAACTTTTTTTTATATTCGCCTGTAGGAGATGACGCTCGCAGATTTCCAAATTTTCACGGTATTTCTCACATTCACCACTCTATCTAATATTGACAAATAGGATGATATCTGCTGAGTTAGCTGATAATAATCAAATATACGCAAATATATTGTGCAGAGATCCACGTTTATACTGAAACCACTAAATTCTCCCCAGGACTGATTATGCTAATTTCTCGCTAAGTTAAAAAGTAGTTGACCTTAAGTAACAAGAACCCATCATGTATGACTAGACCCTGCCTAACTAGACACACTTAATACTTTCCCACAGTACGTGGGTGAAACATTAGCCTGCGTCCTTGTCACGGTCGCGCTCTAACTGTTTCTATGTAATCGAGTGACAAACAAACACATTAATATATTAACCCATCTAAATTACGGTATAACCCGCGTACCATGGATACATTCCATATAAACTTCACTCTCCTACTTTAACCTTAGCGGGCCCTTTACCCTTTAATTTCTAAAAATCTTTTCTTAGTACTCACTTACATCATCAAAGGAATCTCTGTACCAAATTCCAAGCTTCTAGATACAATCGATTTCGCTGTGCGTTGATATATAAGGCAGCCAAAAGTCAAGTACTAAGTAAAGCTAAAGTTCGTAACTATTACTCTGCGCTGTCTGTGAGTGCCGTTAGTGCTGGCCGATTCCGGCTCCAATGCAGCAAGACAGCACCTCTTATTAACTGACACTAATTATAATAACACTTGAATAAATAAACAAGCTTTATATACTTTTTACACAATTAATTTATTTTCAATTTACATGTACGACCGGTTTCGACTTATCAGGTAAACAAAAAAAAAAAGATATTTTTGTAAAAAGGCAGTTCAATTACAAAAATATTTGTTTACCTGATGATAAGTCTAAACCGGTCGTAAATGTAAATTGAAAAATAATTTAATTGTGGAAAAAGCATATAAAGTTATTTATTCAAGTGTTAACATGAATTTCCATCAAGAAGTGACATCAACTATATCAACTATACTAGTTACAATATCCAGCTGTGCAGCCTTTGTCGTGGTGCTCACTGGGGGAGACCTTTGTCCAGTATCCAGTAGTGGACGTCTTCTGACAACTGGTGGTGATGACAATGTACCTTTGCTGGCATTGCAATCGGCGATTAGCCCACCTGCTCACTTTGCATTTGACCCCGTTTGGTGAGCTTTGTTTCGTTAACATCTGCTCATTTTCAAAACTTACTCCACTTCGGCTATTCATAAACTTTCATTTGTGGAGATCTTCACTGGTGGCGATGCTACTGCATATGCCTTAACAGTTCGTCGGACTGGCGATGACTTTTGTATGAGGGAGATGATAGTTTAGGGAGATGAAAGGGGGACAAACCCCTCCCTTTTCCCGAACGGGTTTAAATCACAAGGACAGACAATGTATATAAATACAAAATTCAACTCCTTGGTTACAGTAGAATTAATTAATTATCATGCTGACATGTTGCCTCCTTCCCTCCTCCCCTCCAAAGTCACAAGCGACACGGAACATTTTGGCGGAATAATGTGAGCGAGATGTACCTTCCCTATCGTGCGTAGCAATAAATTAATTACACTATTTCTGACGCCTTTTACTATACACTAATGACACTATTTCTAACACCTTCTGCTATACACTAATGACACTATTTCTAACACCTTTTGCTATGAACTAATGACACTATTTTAACGCCTTTTGCTGTACACTAATGACACTACTTCTAACGCCTTTTGCGCTACACTAATGGTACTATTTCTGACGCCTCTTATAACACGTTAATGATACATGGCAGTCGCTCTGTGTAAAAACCGGTAGCGACCGCTATCATGTGATATAGAGCGGGATATGGTTAGGATGAAGAAGAAGAACAATACAGTGCTATAAAGATCGAGAGATCTACAAGAAGGAAATTATATTAATTTAGATACACTTTCGTTACACTTGAAATTCTAACAATATCCTACAAGAAGGTATTCTCTCAAATCGGATCAAATGTATTGCGGTCACATAATGTGATAAATTCTGCAATGTCCATGGGCGTCGATAGAGATTAAATGACTACTACCGAGCGTTTCCCTCGTTATAGTATCTGTACTAACAATATAGAGCTGTAGAGTTTGTTTGTATGTTTGAACGCACTAATCTCATTAATTACTGGCCCAATTGAAAAATATAGAAGTAAGTATCGAAATATAGCCTGGTTTAGCAACAAAAGCTTATACCAATCAAACCAAAAATAACACTAGCATAAGCATTTGAACAAATTTTCCAATTGGTCTGCCGCTGTCACGAAGCTTATTAAAAATTAAATAAAAATGCAATAATTCATAAAAATAAAACACATTATGTTAAGCGTTCGAAAACTTTCCCGAACTCCAGGCAATACCAGCTTTCAATGCGTACAAAGCTTAAAAGAACAATAAATTATATGAATGTGAGAAGAATTTCAAACAGCTTTTAATAAAATAGTATTCCTTAGGCTTTATTTCTAATCTTTTACACATTGATTTATATGAGATAAATAAAACTTTCAATAAATTAAATACTTTTCATCTATTGTTAGTGTCATTTTTTCTACAAACGTAGAATATGGCTGAAGATAACATTATTTACACCTTCACACTTAATGACATGCAGTGGCCATACCAAGTGATGAATGTGACCGCAACTAAACAAGTCGGAATGCACAGGGTCAGGAATTCCTACCACAAGGTCCCATTACCGCCGGAACACGCTCATGAGAGCAGCGTTACATCAGAGCAGCCAGTCGTACTCATAGATATAATTAGGAACAGCCTTGAGTGCAACAGTCAACTAAAACCGTGACGCGCACCATTGTTCTATATTACGTACGTAACTCGTAATGAACTGCTGTATGCTGACAGAAGTGTCCAGTGCAGCGTCATCAGTTAAGGCACGTCGGGCGACTTTCTAGGTGAGATTGTGGTCGATAGTGGGTCAGACCCTGCTCCTTTCGTGCAGATGGGAAGGATGCATCCCGATAGTTATTAAAGATTAGCTAAAGTAACTATCCGAGGGGACCGCGTCCCTTCCCGCCCCTCTTTAACGAGAGGGGCAGCTCACGCGCGGCAGCTAACGTTGGCCTTGCATTATCCTGGGGGCTAGCGAAGCTCGTTGAGCTATCATGTCAGGGGAACTTCCACCACTGGTGGGTGGTACGACTCACGCCTAGTCGCCGTGGTCAACCTAACCGGTACAAAGCTTTGTTTCGAGCTCATGTCGATAGGAGAATGTTCAAGAAGTTCGATTGATAATTGTAGAGTTCCAAATTGTATTTTGTTTGTCTAAGGAACGAATTGACAGCTGATGTTTGGCGAACGACATCCGATTGTGTAGATGTTTATAGTAGACATCCGCATAATCTTGCCTGTCCCTATCGTGTCGGCGCATCGACTGCATGACGCTACTTATTAGTAAATTACTGGGGTATTACTGGGGTAAATCCGTTAAATAATTACCAACTCAACACAGAGACCGTAAGTCCAGCCGGGGGATCAAAGTAGTCGCCTACTTCTACTTAGATCCCCCAACACAGGTAGCTACTCTCAGGTTCGTGTCTTTTCTTAAGTGTCCTATGTTGGAGAAGAGGAGAAAAGGCGGGCAACGTATCTGCATGACAGAGATACGAATGTCTATGGACGGAAGTCGTCGAAATGCACCTAGTAATCGTTTGCCCCNNNCCCAATACTATGCAAAAAAAAAATGAGTAGCAGATTTCACCTTGATATCGGTGTATGTGAAAAATGGCGTCACTTTGCTGTAGAAGGAAAATGATTTGTTCAATTGCTAAAGACTCCAATTATACAACTGCAATTATATAGAAAAAAACGTCAGAATTAATTTAAAATCCACTTAAACACCATAATTAATATGGAACTCTATTAAATTTCTCTCTATATAGTGATGAACGTATACTCTGATTAAAGAGTGCAAAAAGTGAAAAAAGATAAAAAGGAAGGCAAAGATACACCGTTATGAATCTACTTTCTACAAAGTTACCATTATTATAAAGCACATTCATTAAATCATCAAGAACAACTAAATAGAACTTAACGCTTCAACAGCTTTTGTTTGTGTTCTACATAGTTTGCTGACGTAAATGTACATAAGGCTTATAGAAGAATATGTTTCTGTCTACACTTCTATACTAATACTGGCTGTCCCGATAGACGTCGTTATGTCATAAACTGGATTTGTTGTCATTGTAGATATTAGAAAAAATATGTTAAACATTACTTAGGTGTATGAAAGACAGGCAGGAGCCGAACGATTCTCAGACATACTCAAAATGCTCATAAAATTTGGTAATAATCGGTAAAGCCGTTTTGGAGGAGTGAGGTAACTGACATTGTGACAAGAGAATTTTATATACGTGATAATAAAGAGGAAACGTTTGGCTGTTTGTTTGTTTGCATTGAATTGGCTTTGAAAATACTGAACCGTTTTAAAAAAAATACTTTACCATCCGTTACAACTGACATAATTAGGCTACACAACATTTTCTACGTTTTCATCATTATGAAAACTTCGACAATTGATCAAAGTGGGAAAATATCAAAGCAAATCCTTATATGGCTGCAGAAATTATTGCTATGTAGCTGTCCCGACAGACGTTGTTCTGTCATAAATTTAATTTGTTATCATTGTAACTTCTAACGAGGCCGAAACTAAAATTCATAATTTTCATATGGTACATAACTTTCAACTAAAATTCATAATCAATTATTAAAGTGAGTTATTGCAATATTTCTTGAAATATCCGTGCGAATCCGGGACGGACAGCTAGTTTACTATATAACAGGATCTTACTCCCCTACATATTAATTATTATCATCGTCTTTAACCTGATCTCCACGAATCCACAGACGTCGCTATTTCAAAATCAGAATTATAATTTCAGTGCTTTTTTTATAGTATAGGGGACAAACGAGAAATCGGAGCATTTCAACGATTACCGACTCCTATGAACACCATCATAATTATGCCGATGCATTGCTCTCCTTTTCACCCCCTTCCCAACATAACGGAATACGCAGTTAGATTTCTTGGAATAATAAATTAATATGAATTATATACCCTTAATAAATAAAATTATCTAGTAATTTATTAACTTACAACATATAAATTTAGATAAATATTGTGAACTATAGTATAGTTTGTATAAACTATTTTTTCTCACCAGAAGACAAAAAGTCTTCCGTAATTAGTCGAAGTGTTAGGGCTGGACAAGTGCCGGCAATCAGTAGTAGGTCCCTCCGGAAAAAAAAATCGCTGACTACATAACAAGCCGATTATATAAAAACTCCATGGGATTCGCATCCAATGAATGAATTCAAAAATAAGACTCAAGACATTCTTCTATGGCTCTACATATACGAAAAAATGTAGAGCAGCACAATGAGCGGGATTGTAAACAAATCCATAACACATGGCCTCCACATTTCCTTGTTTACATTATTTATTGGTAAAAGGCTAACAGAGTTACGAAACTAAGGCACAGAGCACATTTGATGAAATGCGATGTACTATTGGTAATACAATGACCTTGGATAGAACCAATTGCATAGCATCATTAGAAAACACCTACCTGGTTAATATTTTAGCCAATACATATAAAAGTATGTGTTTATTTTTAAGGCACACCTACTGAGTACAAAATTAAATACGTTCGACACGAGTTTCGCAAGGAAATTGGCATAATGTTTGCCCCTTGAAATAGCCCTTTACACTCACCATCATTATTGAAGTGTGCATCGTTAGTTCTCAGTTCCCATCCTCGGCATACGGGACTCGAACCCAGGCTCAGCGGTTACATCATAACCGCCAAAATAACTCGAAGAACATCGATCAACATACACAAGGTTGCACTAATTTAATAAGATTTTAAACGGTATATAATTAAGTTAACAAGCTTTATAAGCAGTCACTGCGATGATTCATTAATACCATTTACGGTTGAAGTGAGGTGACACTATCAAAACAATACACGGCAAAGTTTGTAAATACGATATCGGAGCTCCAAGTGCGCATGAAACACATCCGCCGTCCAACAACACTATTCACTGACTGACAAAATTCAAAAACACAGCAGGCGGACTCAACAAATGGGATTATACCTTACACACTCGTTGCATACGCATTGCAGTGCGTTAAAAAGAGAACAATGTCTTTTTATTTTGATATCGTCTAATAAATTTTATCATATCATAATTTGAAATTCAAGTTGAATTCTATAATAATCTAAACAATAAAACAATATTTATTATAACATATTATTTTCAGTATAAGATAAAATTTTATTGTAATTTATCTAATAACTATACGTTGTAATAACGTGTAAAATGTAGAGTTTGTCTCTACATTAACTTTTTATCATATTACACGATACTTATCATAATATCATCGACTGAACTCGGCGATTAAAATTATATTTAAAATTATTTACTCTTGAAAATCATTTTGTGTACATTAGTCGAAAATAGCAACTCGCTACGAAGATTCTTCTTGTCTGTGTATACAAATGATCGATTTTCTAAAATTTTCTGAACGGATTTTCATGTGGTTTTCACCTATGGATAGAGTGATTACCGAAGAAGCTTTTAGTATATTTGTCCTTTGTTATCAGTGGTTGAAGCCGGGCGGATCCCTCGTATAATATAATTATGCTATCAGTAATCATTCCCGGCTTAGTTTAGTATGCCTCTTATTAATATATAACATAGGGGACAAACGAGAAAATTGGCCGATTTAGAGTATAGCAATGTCCTTTAACATCCACAAGGTTAATGGTTATGCAGATATATTCCAAATCGCAGAAAACACTATAGCATAACCATCACTTTTACGGTGGTTATGTGAACAAGAGCTAATTCGCTCTCCCTTGACTTAACGTGGCCTCGTCTCAGTGTAATATTTTAGCTGTGTCGGCAAACCTGACTGACATATGTCAACGCACAGCGGAAACTATTGTGCCTAGTAAATTTACATTCGGCACAGAATTTCATTTCTGTTCATTTTGAGCACTAAGTACACTTAGTTGATGAGATGAAAAGACTTTTAGAATTTTAATCCTTAAAGGTGGTTTTCTGGGGTTGTTAGTTTGTATTAAACTTCGTTATATACTACAAATTATCAGTGGTTTCTTCTAAATTTGACGCAAGTGAAACCGCGGGGCTATGACATATAAATATCAGAACAAGTCATTAGACGTATGTTACTATTTAACACACTAATGATTGGATTGAATTGATGCTTGATATCAATCAATCATTCATTTCTTTATAAGAGGTAGAGCTTCAGACTTCCCAATTAAAATGATAGAGACTACTGTTGTATTCGACATACTTTTTATATTAAACGGAGACAAAAGCGCCGGCGTTTCGATGATTTACGACAACCTTAGATGCCAGGTTACCAGACCGGTACTTGTCCTTTCATCCTCCCTACCCATGGGCCACGGCTACTCACAGACTGCATAAAACGCGACACACCTTTAGAATTTACGGCGGTATCACGCGAGCGTAATCAATAAGGAGGACAACTATTATGCGGATAACTAACTATTGTGCGGATGTTTATGGGCGTCGATAGTTATCAAAAGGCACCGACTTCTCGTTTGTCCCACTATAATATAAAAAATAAATATATATTGTATGCTTAATACAACCATAATTTTAGCTAGTGGTATAAAATAGAATACGAAAGTATGTAAAGTTACCCTTTCACAGAAAAACTGCAGGACTGTTTTTGTATAGAATTGGGGGGCAGATAATTAATCGGAGCCTTTCCACGATTTCATAGAGTTCAGTGAGCCTGCCACTCAGGGAGGAATAGGACAGAACCCTCTAGTGTGGATGACCATTCACGTATATAAATATAATTTAAAAAAAATTTACATTTCATCATTTTGTTACAGAAAGAATAAATAAACTTCTTCTACTCATTACAAAAGCTTTCTACACCGAGCCTCTTATTTAACCACTTGATGGATCAACTGGAGGAAGGCACTCGGTTGAAAAGCTCCTCAAATGCGGGAACTGTTTAAACAGACTCAAGCGGAATATTTCACCTTATGCATCCTTCATACGGTAAATGTTTTATTTAAACAGATGCGATTAAGCACAATCCCCTTAATGAACCAGAAGACTAAAACATCTTCTAAAGCCCGATGAATATTATATAGGCTGTTTATAATTTTGTTTGATAATGTGTATAAAATAAAAGAAACAACGTTATGATTATTGTTTACGTCCTATACGTATCGATAATTATGTGCA
This sequence comes from Eumaeus atala, assembly GCA_017140195.1. Lineage (NCBI taxonomy): Eukaryota > Metazoa > Arthropoda > Insecta > Lepidoptera > Lycaenidae > Eumaeus > Eumaeus atala. The sequence goes on along the minus strand of JAFELO010000053.1, from coordinate 324,367 downwards.
CACAGTAGAATATCCATCGCACAATAAAATCTTTAGAGATCTTCGCATAAATATTCTTATAACAACTTCTTCAATATCAATTTTATATCTTGTCAATTTACTTACCCAAGGTTGTTACCTTAGGTATGTTATGAAACCGTCCTAGCCGAATATCGGCTACAGCGGCCATCTGTATTAAGACAAGGCAGATACGCAGGACACAAGTATTATAGTGCACAAGTGTTGCTCAGACACTAGTGCAGGCTCAATTCCCTCATTGTCATACGGTAGAACGGCAATCCGACACGACCGGAGTAGAAACAGGCGCAGCACCGGCGGCTCGACATGTTCTCCAGGCACGCGGGTGTAACATCGCCAACTCCCCTACTCCTTACTGATTATTATTAGTAATTGAAAACTCCTAATAAGTCTTTGATTTTGTGGTTGTGGTTGAATATGCTTACCACTAGTCCACGGGACAGCATAATGCAACAAAAGACACATTAAACTATATTTGAGGCTATGGGATTTTGTTATTATTTAATGTTAGTTTATTCCATTATGAAATCGCAACAACGCATTTAACATGAAATCCAATAAAAGCATAAATATTTAATGTTTCCAAGGCCATGCTAAAAAGAGCAATAATGAACAGTGTTACAATACATTTAAATACATTGATTTTGTAAACACAAGAACACACTATTGACCGGTTGGAACGTGCATTAACGTCCACATAAGATGTCTAAGTTTACCCGACTATGGGTTAGCAAGAACACGATTTTAACTATGACGAATAACACGAGTTTATTTTATTTTATCATAGGGGGACAAACGAGTAATCGGAGAATTGATTACTACCAACGCCCACAAACATCCGCAGAACAGTTATGCAAATGCCTTGTCCTCCTTTCCTTCTCCGCTTCCAATGGGCCGCCGGCTAGTCACAAACTGCATGAAACGCGACAACGAGGATGTCACTTTACCTGAGTGAGGTACCTCCCAATTGCCGTTGCAATACAGCATCGCACTACCTCTTACTTTTATAGTATTATTAATAATTGAACTAGCCTGTGACCGTGGGTTCTGTAAAGCTGAAACGTCGGGCTGGTTAAATAACTAAATAATTCGCTATAAAATCTGTAACAGCAGTTTTATTGTAATGCGTAACATTCGCGTAAACATGAGACATCAATAAATTTGATGAAACTTTGTGTTGAAATGTAGTGCAAAATCTACTATATCGATCATAGACATCAAAAAGAAATAAAATATTTATGATACCGTTTATACAAAAAACACCTCCTCCCTCTAGAAATGAAATCCTGGATACGACCCCAGTCAATCGCTAACCGGATATAACATGATCTCTGGGCGCCAATCCGGGATGGATGGATCAACAGGGGATGGAGAAACAAGGATAAATTATGATCCACAGATAACTGTAGCTCTAAATGGGACAATATATATAATACAGACAGCGAAGGGAAGCCATAGGCAGGCCGATGACGGCGAGTGTCCTAGTTTTATAATAGAGAAGGAAGGTGAGAATTCATTACTATCTTTCTCTGCATTAGTATCTTTCTATATCTAATCACGAGTGCGCATTGCGTAGGGAGAAAGGCATGAAATTAATGAGACAGATAGTATACCATATTTGCTTTCTCTTTCTACTTAGACGCACTGGTTTCTCTCTATTTATAGTACCTACCGCCACCTAAGGAGTATATTTTTATGGAACTGATAATTATTACCGCCACATGCCTATTCTGTCTGCCATTAAATTATTGATAACTAGTAGTCCCGGCACACGTTGTTCAGTCATATTTTGTGAAATTTCTAAATAGTTGCGTCAAATGTTCATTTGCCGTTAGGAAAATTACACTATATTTGATGTTGCTGCAAATTATTTTATATCTACCAACTGCGCAGATTTGTAATGGCCGGGCTATAATATATGTTATGACATCTGGTAACATTGTAAAACACGTCAAATACGGTTGAAGGCTGACAATCGGATTGATAAACACGTAATGTTTGATTGTTCGTTGATGGTGTCCGAGGTGCTTTACTATTAACGCATCGGGGTTACACTCCTTTCATCCTCCCTCCAGTGGACTGCCGGCCATGAATGTCAGAGGTCGGACTGTTACCACACCTTCCTCGGAAAACGCACTATCCACTGACGAAAACCGTATGGAGATCCGTTCAGTAAATCTTGAGAAATTCGATCAAATACAGACAAATTCTGGGGACTTTATTATACACGTTTCAAAATTATATTTTGATACATGCTCTACTTTATTTTAAATCCATTGCAACATCATGAATTGAAATTAGCCATTTGAAACATATAAAACACACACAGGTGCAAAAAGCTGCTTAAAACATCTGCTGCATAGTTTCAATTTACTTGTATTAATTATACTTACGTGTGATAGGAAAACGAAGTGTTGGTCAACCGTTCACCAGGTGGGTGGATGAGCTCCGTGCAGTAGCCGGTCAGGGATGGACGCGATCGGTCGTCTGGGCGTTCATTGAGAGAGGCCTATCTCCAGCAGTGGACCGATAAGGGCTGATAATGATGAATGATGAAGTACACAATGTGAAAGTGTTTACAATATTCTAATCTTTTGTTTTAAGTTTTTATTATTTATGGTGCCAGTAAACCGAGCCAGTAAGGTCCGATTTAGGAGCGACGTAGAATTGTGTACTAACGGTTACATCTCATAAAATACTACGCCTTTTTTGTAAACGACTTCAAAACACTCCTTGGTTTGAAGTCTGTCAATTCGACACGTAAGCTCCTGTTTGACACTATCGGAATTGCATATAACAATATGTTACGGCTATCAAACAAATATACAAAACTTGACAGTACACCTGTATGAAATTTTGTACGTGAAACGTTTAGAATATTTACTACAAATAATAGTAATCCATCCCGACGACGTGTTGCTATCACATGTCAGCAGGCGCTAACTTTATAATAAAACGTCCGTCATTTTTGTCCTGTGTCCGATAAATACACATCACGTCTCAAAGTTTACGTACATTTGTAAATCAATGATTACATAAAAAAAACACACATCAATTAAATCAATTTATTGACCAGTACGTACGTAATTCGTAGTTACAACAATGTTGGGATCAATAGAGGTTTGATCAAAATTATTTCAGTCCTTTTTTTTAATAAAAATCATAAAAAAAATTGAAGCTCACATGATATCGAAGCCATCTACGGTCGTTCGGTCGGTCTTTCCTAGGCCCATTTGTGGGGGG
>JAFELO010000053.1:275392-291428 GCA_017140195.1 Eumaeus atala | reverse complement strand
ATTTTTTGAGATCTCTTTTGTTAAAAATTATACTACATGGCATGATCCCTGCAGGGTGTACTAGGGTGGCCTGTCGGCGGGGGTGTCTCTTGCACATGATAGAACCGCCGCAAAGTGACAGCTGCGCAGTCGCGATTCGTGCGGTTAGTGGGTTAACAACACCTTTACAACAATTATGTGGATGTCTATGGGTGTTGATAGTTGTCGAAAAACAGTCGGACCGTTTAAAAAGTCTAAACACATTGATATTTTCTTATTTATCTAGTTAATACTACTATTTATTCGCTTAATTTATCGAAATTTTATTAATTGATTTTTAAATACTAAAAATCTAAATTTATTTATTGAACAATTACCTACCACTTGATTTCGTGTTACTTTACATTGGTAAACAAATAATTGGCATCTTCCGATCAATAATTACAACTAAAAGCCAAGCGAAGCGATCCAATCTAACCAGTTCAAACAATGATAACTGATAAGATATGTATTTATTTATCATAAATTAGATCGTGCGCGGAAACCTTTCAATGAAGCCATTATCATCCAATCACCTAGCTGACCGCTGCCGGCTGTACGCATTTCGGAGTACGCACGCAGCACGACTAGCGGCAAGCGGCCACGACCGCTTTTAGTATTTAGTTTCGGTCTTACACCCGGTTGTCGCGTACGTTCACCGTGCGCGCGCCCTCTAGCTGACATTGACTGAACTCACTCGAAATTACTCTATTTAATGTGCATTTATTGAGATATTAATAGTTCATGAAATAAAATGTGTCGAATGCAGTGTCTTCTCGCCTTTTTCGCATTAGCGATCAACTTATGTAGCTCTTGGGGTAAGTATTGCAAAAATCAGCTGATGCGTGACTTTTGAACACGTGCGATATATTTTTCGCGGTTACGCAACTATTTGAGTGCTATTTAAAGGTACAAGTGGAATGTTATATTTATTTGCGATGTGCAATGAGATTTTTATTGATAATTTGAAGATGTGCGAAATGTCGATAAGGCGGTATTTGGCGCCACGACACCATTGCAATGGGGCCGTTAGTCACGTAGGCCACTTCGAGCGGCTCTGTTATTACCCGGCAATGTTGAAAAGGCGTTAAGACTTACATTGCAGTAACAATAGAACGAACAACATTAACTGGCAGTGTTACTGGAGTATGGAATCGCTGAAAAGTAAAACGTCGGATGTTGCGATACTTTTCAGTGCCTTGGAAAGCTGTAACTTAATAATTTAAACTCTGATTGCTATTTATAATGAAGTAAGCAATACATATCAAACCTTTTTTACCCCGTAGGCACATACCTATAGATTTTAGGTACTTAGATGTTAATTAGGCTAATAGACCTTAATTAAGCATACCTACAAGGGATAATATTCATTCATTTATATTACGTATTTATTAATATATAAACATTTTCAACATGAGAACTAAAAAAAAGATTAAAAAGGGTATTATACCCCATATAGCCTAAACTTTTAGTTAACCTATTTTCGATTTATATTATTTTATGCAAGTGTGCAATGATTACCTGTTTTTAACATAGTCTGCTGTCTTGTCTGCTGACATGAAGTTTCATTTTAACATTTTGTTGTTATATCAACTAAACTTTTATAGAAACATGTCTATAGGTATATACTTAGTGAACCTTTTTTCGAGATGATTGTAAAAAATGCTAGTAGATCTGAATGGCTCACAATTCATGTACTTACCTTCTATATAATATAAATTGTAAATAAACAATTATTTTATATGGTAACGATCTTAAATTTGGCTTACAATAGATAAGTTTTAATGCAAAATAGGTAAGTACCGTTTCCTATTTAATCTAATGTTTACTAGGATACAGATAGGTTTCAACAGATGCTAACTTAGTTAATACTTATTACTTACGAGTTTAAAATTTGTATCTAGATACTTGAAAGTTTTCTTCTTTGCGCCTTAAATTTTGGCTCCAGTTGTATATATATACTTACTTACAAGTGGCCCAACTGCTCGTTTGCCTCCTGTGTTATATAAGAGTACATACATATTCATTCCATATATTCGTTCTTCGATGATTTTTATAATGAAACTTGCGATTCGGCTCGGATTCACTCGTGAATAAATTGGTACCTTAACAAATTATGCTCAAAAGCCTTGCCCGGGAATCACGCCCTATCCACGGCTTTTACTCTATCCATGACATACAGACTTTTGTGGACTTTCTTTTACAATACATACATACATATTTATATATGTAACTATTACTTAAGACTTGGTGAAGTGTCGGCTCTGTAGCATTTAGATAATCAGCAGCCGGTGGTCGTATGGCGGAAAGCACGTGAACAGTGACAGCTATCGCTTACCATCAGGTGCCCCTGCACAGGTGAGATACACAGGGGGCTCACGAGCTGCCGTGTCAGTCTCAGGTGTACGTAACATTATGCAATGCAAATATTCGAGTGGGTACGCGGCTCTGGTCACGTGTACCAGTGTTTACAAACTTTTGTTTGTTTATTCGGCAGATCATATATCGCAACGGTGCCGGCGCGGGCTCAGCATTGTACAGACCAGGGGTACTCAACTTCATTAGAGATAACATCGACTTTTTACCGACGAAACCCAGGGAGAGCTGCTAATTCCATACTTGAGTAGTGTTTCTTATTCTTAAATCAAACTGTGCTTATGCGATTATATTGTCGGTCTAGCCGAATTTCGACTACGCCCGCCATCTCTAATGAAGGAGCCGTATGTGCAGGACAATGTTATAGTGTAGTTGAGTTTGCCTAGACACAAGTTCCCTCATTCATTTTTCGATGTTATGGAAATCCCACACAATCGGAGGGAAATCAGGCGCAGTACCGACTGCTTAAAGTCCTCTCCGAGGCACGAGGATGTAAACACCGCCAACTTCCAGACACGCGACTGTTATCAGAAATTGAAAAGGCGCAATACTGTTTTAGTTTGCTCAGACCCGGAATTCGAACCCGGGATTTCACTAGCAAAACTGTTACTTATATGTGTTGCCATTCTCGCTATGTAATGGTTGGCTATTACTGATGTAGGTCATACAAAACTGTGGACCTTCAAATTCAGATATAGGACTCTACATGTGGTGTTTTTTTTATTGCTAGCGAATACAAATTCGGATATGTATAGAATATTAGTTATTAATGTTAAATACTTAATCAAACCACGAAGAATTAAAAGTTGTTTCATTGTTTATAATGTTTGTAGTGATCGTGAGTCCATATACATCCACCGTTGTACACATTGTTTTCTTATAACGCCAAAATTGCCGATTTTTTCGGATCATTAATTTTTTTCCTTGCAGAACCTGTGTTTGGAAATATATAATGGTATAAATTAGAATTGATACTAGCTGTTGTTTATAAGATATTTAAGTAATATCTAGTTATAAATGTAAAGTGAATGTTACAGTTTGGATCCTTACATTGTTATTATTTTTTCTCAATAAATAAAATATAGTAGTAGTTTGAGATGTTTTAAAATAAAAATTCTGCAATTCTGCAAAAAAGAAAGAATAAAAAATTCTTAAAATAGTGTCCTCATTAGTAATAATGCCTAGAAGAATGTGTGTAGAAAGTTTCACAATTATCGGTTGAATAGTTTTGACGAAAACAAAACAAACAAACAAACTTACATTTCATTTATAGTATAAGTATAGATTACAACAAAATGTTCCGAAAACACAATTCATGTAATACAAAGGATTACATTGACACTGATAATGTGTAGATAAGCCATGAGAGTGATTCATGTTAAAAGATTGTAATGATATTGAAAAAATGCTTTGATACATTTATCAGTTTCTTACATTGTATACAATGTTAGAAACTGATAAATGTATACTGTATCTCAAGGGGTGAGCAAAGATCACTCATACAACATGCAAATAGATAAATTAAGATAGATGTTTTCGAAAAAGATATTTAATCACGTCACTAAAGAGTTGCAATTTTAGTTAGTATTAATTATATATTTTTACGGTGTAGTAATTTGTAAAACCTGAATACTCGGCTGTAATCAGTCAGTCTCCTTTCAATATGTCCTCAACAGTGACGTATTTGGGGGTGGATATAATTTAGCAACGATATTAAATTTCAAAGGCAAAACAAAATCATTACCCATAGGAATAAAAAACTTCTTTGGTCATACGAAATGTAACTGAAGGGGTGAAAACTGACTATGAGAGAAAAATAAATAACATGTGTGCTCGCACCACTTGCCCCTACGGTATGATACAAAGCATAACTCCCTCTCTTCCTACCTGCACTAATAATATACCTCCCTCTCAACTAAGATTGGCCTCATTTTCTTAACGATCTCTTCACGCATTCACCAACTTACTTCCAAGCCAAGCATGCGTAAAGAAGTTCTGCTTGAATGAAACCATTTAAAAATGGCGATTTATCAGACGGCTAATTGCACCCAGAGCGGTATACGCGATCCCTGCTCCCTAGACAAAGAAATTGTTCAATAATAATTAAACTCGCGTTAATTCCCAATTCGTTATCACGTATAACATAATTAGTGTCTAGGCCTGTACTACGCCAAATGTTGTGGCCCACATTCTTTACAGTTCACACATATCTTAACAAACTCGTTACTTTTTCAATCAATCATTCAACATTGCACATTCCTTATTTAAACTTTTTTAAATCGTACTAAATTCCATCTCTATCGAAAACCTTCATTCACATTAATATATTTTGCAACTTCACTGTTCATTACGCATATTTTGTCGCCACTATAGATATCTATCTATTCTTAATCACCACTCCATCCCTTTCCAGTTCAAAAACTATGCACTTACATGCTAAAAGCCATAATCATCTCCTAACACCGGTCACATATTTAAAACCAGGCTGGCCTCATTGTGTTTTGGTTAATTTATAGTTCGCCAGAGATTTTGTTAAGCGGAAGCCAACCTTATAAATAGCCGATCCAGTATCGCCTACAGTTCATGCCTTGTTAGATAAACACTATCCATTTGTACCATCACTGATAAAGATTGTACAAATAGTTAATAATTCTATCAATATTATCATAATAACGAATTCAGTATCTCAATCATCATTCAGTTCAGTTCCATTGCATAGGAGGATGGAGTGTCGTGCACTATGCATGGCACTACCTCCTATGCAGCATGGCGCTACCTCTTCCTTCATTGGTCGACATATACATTGAAAAACAGAATAAAAACACTTTCGGACCAGACCGGTAGACCGGTAATGGGGTGTCCCATTACCGGTCTACCGGTGCTTGGAACTCTTACAATTCACCGGCGCTCGTACTTCGACTGTGATTACTAAAGGGGCTTGTATGAAGATGATAATTGTGATGATATAAACCGCAACCTGCGTCACCACAAGGTCAATCGTTGGCTGCTTTATACGCAATTACAATAACTTGCCAAAACCTGTTACTGATGGGTGATAACAGTGGAATTGTAACAAGATTTGAGGTAAACATTATTGTTTCACTTGATAGTATACGGGGACAAACAAGCAGTTAACTGCTATGACGTCGTGTTGCCTGCTATGCTCCTCTCTATCTAAATTTTCATCGCTTATGAAACTTAAATTTTCATTGCCATGATAATAGTTACATTAGCTATTATAAATATTATCATATCGGGATGTATTCCTCCCATCTGCGGGAGAGACGATCAGTCGGCTTTGGACCTAGTCTCACAGCAATGCAATGCTGTATTTGGTTTCACTTCCCGTTGATAGCATAATTATAGTAAAAAGTTTTTAATATTTTTTGGTTAAATTTTTGTACATCCCTATAGAACTACTAAGTAAACATCGCGTGACTTACTTTAAAGGAAGATCGATTTCATACATTTCATTATACATATGTTTTACACGCAGCTGCTGTGCCTATGTGAAGTTCAGTACGTACTAGGTACATAACATTACATATAGGCTTCTACTTACAGACATCAATATAATACAAGTAGGAGGTACCTCACATGAGCTGTCGAGTTATTTGACTCACACAACACACAAAACATTGTTTTTTATAGTAACGGGGTGTCAAACGAGGAATCGGAGCCTTCCAATGACTATCGACTTCCATGAACATCAGCATAATTATGCCGATGCGTTGCCCGCCTTTTCACGCATCGATAGTAATTATGTGGATATTCATGAGCGTCGGTAGTCTTAAAAGAGGCTCCGATTTCTCGTTTCCAAAAATATTATCTATACAACTACTAAATTTGGTATGCACACAGTTAAAAACCCGAGTTGATACTCTTAATTTCAGGAAACATAATAGTAATGGGAGGGTAAAAGAGTGTATGCAATAATCAAAATCATGCATGTAACATTGTAGTTCCCGGCGTATTACATGCATTACTAATTATTATATTAGACACGCCCAGTAGACATTATATTATTATAGTTCACTGGCGTCAATACGTTGGTATTTGAAGACTTAACGAGCGCGTCATATACTGAACATATAAACAATAGCTTATGGAAAATAAACAACGCTACGTTTTCATATATATAAGTGGTTTTACTAACGTCATAAGAAGAATAGTTGTAGTGTAGTAGCGTAACATGTAGGAGGTGGTGCCATGTTGCATTGCAGCGGAATTGGGCCGGCACGACCGGGGAGGTGCCTCTCGCTCTCATGATACCGACGTATAGTGACATCGAGTAGCCGGTTGGCCCACTGGAGGGGAGACGGGCAGGATGTTGCCCCACACACACGTCCGCATAATGTTGCGGACATCCGAGAGCTTCAGTAGTCGTCAAAAAGCTCCGACTGCTCGTTTGCCACTTTATGCTAAAAAAAATTAGACGTACATTGGGTAATTTGTTATACTACATTCCAGTTACTGAAGGTTTCGTAGTGGCGCAGTTGTTCGTTAATTTAAATATTTCTAGAAATTTTCCAGTCGATTTAATAGTAAACGTTTCACATTAGTAAACTTAAAAATCGTTTCGAAATAGGGTAATTGCATCACAATCGATACCTAAGAAATCGTTTCACAAATTAATCGATGATACAAATAGTTTGACTAACCTTTGGTCTGTATTGTTCTCACTAAATAGACTGAGTTAAAGTATTCAGTGCATGGCCACTTAAGAGTAATTGTTCCATACATTTTAAATGTACAAGAAAAAAATATATTTGGCATGTCTCGAAAACGTTACGAGACGGAGGTCGCAGAACTTGGACAGACTAGAACATTCGCAAGAATTAGAGACATTCTTTCGAATGTTCTTGAACTACCTCAGTGTTTTATACAAAAACTATATTTCATTATTTTTACATAAATCATTATGAGGAGGGTAAGTTTTGGCGATAAATTTATAAGAATGCTATATGGATTTTGAAACCCAAAAAAGATTTATTTAACCGAATCGATTTTCTATTCTAATGTTTTAAGTGATGTTAAAACATTAGCTGAACGTCTGTAGAAGTTTAAATAGCTTTTTTATAGTATAATGAGAAAATCGACAAGCGTTTTCTCGTTTGTCTCCTTATACTATTGAGGCCCATTTCTTTTTGTTTACCGGCCTTGGGTGGGGTCCAGTGGAATGTGGGACTCGCGGCACATGATAGTGCTGAATACCCAAAAAAGCCACCGCGAATGCCATCAGTGCCGCCCTTGGTGAGGTGCCCCGGAACAACAGATCTTCAGGGCACCTCGACGGCTAGTCAGCCCCCTAAGGGACCAATTCCACCTCCACTGATGGGGTTGCCCCGCAGTACAAGACAACCCCACCCACTTTAGGACAGTGCAATGGGGTGAGGTTCCTATCCTCGCCCCTTGCCCCGTGCGCAAAAGCGCCACCTCCTATTGCTCTTAGGTCCCCTCTTCTTATAAGAGTCTCGGTACCCCGAGAGCGATTCCTCCTCCCGATCTTTAACCCCCCTCTTCTTATAAGAGGAGTGCAAAGATCCCCCTCGGTTCAATTGGCTTCGCCTGGGTTCACCCCAGGCTACTAAGCCCCACCGCCACGACAAGGCTTGAACCATGGTGGGGACACTATTGAGGCCCTAACATCTCTAAGGCCATTGCAGCTGTGTTGGTCTCCATACACCCAATGGTCCACCGGCTATTCACGAAACGCGCGAAACGGGATATCATACACATCACTTCTAAGGTGGTATCATGTAGGCGGAAGGTTCCACTCCGGTCATGCCGGTCCCATTCGGCGCAATGCAGCAAGGCACTACTGCTCACAAATTTTACGAGACAATCGTTTTTATAGCATAGGAGGCGAACGACTAGTTGCGCCACTTGTAAGTAAACGATCACCAACGCCCACAGTCATCGGCAACACCAGAGGACTCGCAGGTGCGATGCTGGCCTTTTAGTAATAAATAGGCTCATTCTTATAAATTATTCTTTGTTCACGCGTTGGTGGACCCGTGTGTCGGTGGTGGCTGACACACGTAGCCACTTAGTATGCTAAAGGCATTTCGTTGTATAACAAATTTGTCGTTTGGATGACGACGAAGTGTTGCGCTGTTCATTCAGCATAAAAATACGAGCGTGCCTTAGGCCGCACGACCGCAGATAAACTTCCTACATCATAAGGAAAGTAACTGGCTGTGAAAAAAAGAGGGATAGGAAAGGTGTACTTACTCTCTCTCTTGCCCCTAGGGTCGTCAGTTCTACCCTGAGATGGTGCGGGTTATCGCTGGTGTATAGGTCATACGGGGTTTGGGATAATACAGAGCCCTGGGGGACTTCTGCTCGGAGGGAGCGCAAGGAGAACAATTCACTCTCTACCCGCTATCTTAAGTGCCGGTTAGTTATGTAATCCTTGCTGATAAGTACAAGTCTGTCTGGTATTTCTGGACGATATAGTTTGCAATTTCAATCGTGCGTATCACAGTTTTACTTTTTTAATGTGGCAGTTAGTTAATAGATTAACTACAGTTCAGTCCTCATCACGAACATTATAATAGGGAAAGGGGCATAAGATAAGAAAGAAGGCGGCGTAAAGCGTTCCGCTGCTATTTCACACGGTTTATCTTATCCTTTATACCACGCGCCTTAAATAGTTTTTAAAGAGAAGATTCCAGAAATATCTTTTAGTAATTCAATGTAATTAACGCTACGCATTCGTTTGAGGACTTTTAGAGGTACTTTTCCACTACAATCTTATATTGAATATTAATGTCATATTCGATGAACGACTGACAATGACACACTTATACACGGATTCACAAATGATTTCGAAGGATGCATAGTGCGATGCGTCCTTCAATAGGTTTATGAGACCCTGCGAATCGATGGCTACTGGGACGGGCGTTAAACCTCTTAGTAAGTAACTATAGATGGCAGTAATGAAATTTATCGCTTGGAATCTGACCAAACTTGGTACTGTAGAACTTTAACTGTAGTCAATTATCTTTTTACGGGTAACGTACGTCATAATCTCAAGTCTTGGTCCATTTTGTTCTACTTATCACCACGCTTAACAAAATCGTGCAGAAAACTTGGAAATAAATGGACGATACATACACAACCGCGGAATTGGGTCTCTAGTACCCACCAACGACTAACAGGCTACAGTTTTTAGCTCTTAAATTGTTTCAACGTCACCAGCGAGTCCACTACTGGACAGTGGCCTCATGGCTTGGAATGCCAGGATTACAAAAAATAAATTGTTTAAACTACCCTTTGCACTTAACAAGCTACAAGAAAATTATATAATTTTAATTTTAATTAAATTAAAATTATATCATAATAATTTATTATTTGATATATAACATGGTTCTTGAGGATCTGTGTATGAAACCACTATTTGTGTATAATATTTTGCATATTTATATAACACTTACCTACTAGTGGCGCTGTTTTTAATGGTGTTTACCAGAATAATACGTTGTCTCGTATTCTTATTACGATAACGTATTCGAGTGTGTGTAATTAATAATTATCATTCACAACTCATAAATATACAGTACGTAGTATAGTGCACTTAGAATAGGTACTGACATAAATAAAGTATTTCTAATTATCTCCTCGCTGACACACTGTATTTTTATGTTATGCCTCGCTAACAGACTGTATGTCTAGTGAACAAGGCCTCGCTGACACACAGTATTTGTGTGTAATGCCTCTTCGACATTTTGTATTTATATGTTACAGCTCGCTGACACACTGTGTTTGTATGTTATTACCTCACTGCCACTTTTTATTTGTATGTTAAACCTCACTATAACGTTGACTTTCTATGTTGTAGGTCACTGGCACACTCTATTAGTACGTTATACCCCACTGACACACTGTATTAGTATGCTATACCTCACTGACACACTCTATTAGTACGTTATACCCCACTGACACACTGTATTAGTATGTTATACCTCACTGACACACTGTATTAGTATGCTATACCTCACTGACACACTGTATCAGTATGTTATATCTGAACTGACACTGTATTAGTATGTTATACCTCACTGATACACTGACACACTGTATTAGTATGTTATACTTCACTGACACACTATTTGTACGTTACACCTCACTGCCTCACTGTATTTGTATGTTACACCTCACTGCATTGTATTTGATTGTTACACCTCACTGCATTGTATTTGTATGGGATGCCTCACTGACACATTGTATTTGTATGGAATGCTTCACTGACACACTGTATTTATTTAATGTAGTACTGATTTGTCACGTAAGAAGCGGATTGCGAGAAACTTATACTCATTTACACCTCACTTACTTTGTACGGCGCTTTGATAAGGCATTATCAAGTCCTATTAGGAACGCTCTCCTATCATATACGTTACTGGGTTGCAATCATTGTTTTTTCTGTTCCTTTTTGGGTCCCGTATCTCAAAGTCAAAAGTGAAACCGAATCCTTATAGAAATGTAATGGGTACTTTCCAGATACCTAAAATCATGAAAGTTGGCAAGAAAAATACGAAATTCAATAATTAATATTTAGGTACACCATAGAAAACATTACAAACATTGAATTATTATTACTAAAGTCACTATTTACAATTTCTGTAAGTTGGACAACATTTACAACTAGTTTTAGTAGTAGAAGGTACGCAACCCTCGGCGTGTGAATCCCAATCGCACTCGACCGGTTTTATTGTTTTCATACTTCTTAGGATAAACATGATGCGTGCTCCCACGCACTTCCCCTCTGTGGAATTTGCTACTATTCTTGGTATTTAAAATCCGACACGACTTGGCATATGGTAGGACCTGAGCAGAAGCAATAGCTCTAGTGTTGCGAATGTCTATGGCCGCAGTCACTTCTTTCACTAGCTACTAGAAAAATCGCCTTGCTATTCACTCTATCTTAATAAAAATACGGAAAAACAATAGTCCGCAGTCACTTCGTTCTCTAGCTACTAAATAATTTACGGAATAAAAAAATCCGAGATAAACCCCGACAAACACAGCGACATGTGGTATCTCATAGGTAATGTAACTAGGTAGGTATATTACCCACCCATATTCAGACATGCTATCTTTTATATCACACTCAATAACAGTTAAATTAAGATTACAGCAACGGGCTAATCTCACGTTTACTGATAATGATTGCACAAAATACATAATCGTTAATTGCATACAATGTTTCTTATCACCTGTATGATACGGATAGGTGTGGCTGTGACATTTACAATTAAATTCCCTTCGATTAGATGGGGAATATGAATGATTTGGTGTTAGCGCCAACAGATAAGACTCTGTCTTTGAGCGGAAGCTCTATTCTACTGCAATGTTTGTGATGAAAAGACTGGGTGAAAAGCTTCTCCAAATAAAACATGAAAACTGTTGGAGGAGGAGTCTATCCCCTAGGGGCCTTAACTACCATATTGTATTCTATATTGTATTGTACTCTATATTGTTTTTAATCTAAATAGATTTACGTGTAGAATGATAAATAAACTTCGTAATGAATGAATATATCCAAATCGTTTAGGTCATATATATATAACGCTACGCTAATAGGTCTAAAGATATATGAGTGAAACCGCGGGGTGATGCTAGTTGAGTTATAAATAGTTAAACCATTTGTAATTTAACAAGTGTCGTTTTTAATATATTTTATTTGTTGTAGTATAATATGTCGTATACAGGCTGAAATACCACACTGCTGCTGTTGCTGCCTCTTTTCGCATGGTTTGTGAGTAGCCGGTTGCCTATTGATGGGATGTCAAAAGAAGGGCAACACATCTAGATAACAACAACAATGCTGATGTTTATGGGCATCGGTAGTCGTCGAAGGGTTGCTCGTTTGCCCCGCTATACTATAATGTAATAACAACAACTTGGCGGTTGAATGGTATCAAAAAATAACATTTTAAAAACAAGAACAGAAGTCCTCACTAGCCCGTCGAACACGTGTGCCATTGAGTTCTGCGGACATGGCATATGCTATCGCTAATAATTGGTCGTTTTTAAAAAAACAAGCGTAGTATTGAGTACAAGTAGCAATATCTGCATTCTGTATTAATTCCTCTTGAGGATACCTGTATGGAGTGTCGTAATTAATTACACTTATCTATGATAACGGCTCGTATTTATAAAACTGATAACAAGTGTGTACGAAATTTGCAAGGCCTCGTATCTTCGTAATACCAACGTTGTTACGAAGTTGTTGAACTGTTTTAATTGTAGAATTTGTTGTCATGGTTACGGTCGAAGTTGGAAATGTCATCCGTAATATTATTCAAACATATTCCCATATAAACCTTAAAAGCAAAAATAAAATTATCATCAAAATTAGTACATCCGGAATAATTATATATAGTTATGGACTTACAATCATTTGAGCGGTTTCCTCTTTTTAAAAGTACAAATTATTTCTGAATTATTGACGGGATATGTGTTATATGTTTAAATACGAGGATGGATTGAAAAGTTTTCGGCCTAACCAAGAAAATAAACACATACTAAATCAATTATGTTTTTATTCTTCTACATAATCACCATCAAGTTCAATGCACTTTTGCCATCTCCCATTTAGAGCACTTAGACCGTTGAAAATAAAAGTTTCTTCCGTAGAGTCAAAATATGCATCTACTGCTGTTTTGACCTCATCGTTTGACGAAAATCTTTGACCTCCCAAGTGCTTTTTTACGTTCGGGAACAGTAAGAAGTCTGACGGTGCCAGATCAGGTGATTAAGGCGGATGCGGTAATAATTCAAAGCTACAATTGTGGATTTGCACAGACAGAACACGAGCATTATTTTGATGAAACAAAACTTTTTTCTCTGAGCATTTCTGGACGTTTCTATTTTATTTTCTCAAGTGAGATGAAATGACGTAGTAAGACACAGTAGTAATCAAAGTTTATAATCTCACCCCTTTCAAGATAATTAATCATAATCACACCGTTCGAGTCCCTGTATACTGACGCCATTACCATATTCGTTCATAAAATCGCCTTACCCTTTTTAGGGGGTAGTGAACCAGGTCTTCTCCACTGTTTCGATTATTGTTTTGTTTCTGAGGTACAAACCGATTCAAAAAATCATCTGCATCGGCTTCAAGTGACTGCAAACATTCACGCCAATCGCGCCTTTTTTGTTCAATTGAAAGCAGTCGCGGAACCCACCTCGCTAATTCATTAACTTTGATGTTTTGAGTTCGTTCATAAAAGATGACTATAATCTCTGTCTCCCATAAGCAAATCAAGTACTTTCTTTAACATTTTCGTCAGTAGTGAACGTCGAAGGCATTCCAGAGCGAGGTTCATCTTTGATACTCTCTCTACCACGCTTGAGTTCTCCTGTCCCTTTCTTAACAGATGAATAATA
Source organism: Eumaeus atala (assembly GCA_017140195.1). Lineage (NCBI taxonomy): Eukaryota > Metazoa > Arthropoda > Insecta > Lepidoptera > Lycaenidae > Eumaeus > Eumaeus atala. The sequence goes on along the minus strand of JAFELO010000053.1, from coordinate 277,634 downwards.
CAAAGCAGAATCTCCTAAAGAAAGAAATCATGGATGGGTTTCGGTGATAGCCCCTTCTTATGGTGATACCTAATGACGGCACGCTGCTCGATTTGTTCCATTTGCAAAAACTACGTCGGATTGCTTTGTTAAAAATATTATGAAATCACAACTAATTATAGCACACGTTTCGAACGTCACACAATTAACTAGTCTGAACTGGACTAAACTATGTGGGTAGATTTGATTTTTAGAATTGAATGTATCTGTGTTGGGCCGAGTACTTTTTAATCCACTCTCGTATAGTAAGACAGTCGTATGTAGTTAGCATGCAGAGTTTTCCTTTATAGGACGTGTTATGGGAAATTCGCGTCATATTTGCACGAGCGATATGTATCTGAATATATGCGGCTATATTATTTTATTTAATCAAGTTGAGGAAATTTATATTATTGGAGGCGAGTACGAGGTGTATAGATAGCTAACTAGCTGTCACCCGCGGCTTCGTCAGCGGGGGCTACGGACAAAACCACATGTAAAAGTTAATATTTGTATGTGTTATTCTGATGAATAGAGTGTATTATTTTAAATTTTCATTAAAATCTATTCAGTACTTTTTCCGTGAAAGACTAACAAACATCCATCAAGGCTTACAAACTTTCGCGTTTATAACATTAGCAGGAATAAAAATTAAATGACATTGTTCAGATATTTGATAAGTTTTTAGAGTAAACTAAATTACGATAAGATGAGAGGGATAAGCCCTCCCAGTCAGGGGGGTACGGACCCCCTCAGTGTTTATCCTTTCTATCAGCCATACATTCAGTTCTGCGTCGAGGCCATTTTAGCTACCGTGCGCGAGCTGCCCTCAACGCCAGAGTCGGGGGTTGAGGGACCACGCGATCTCTCTGGCCATGATAGTAATAATAAAATTAGCTATTGTAAATATTCTCATATGAGAATGCATCTCCCATCTGCAGGGGTGGAGGCGGGGGTCGGACCCCTTTACGACCCCAAACCTACTCTCGTCAACCGACGATCACGATACACGACACGACGACGAATACATCCGATGAAGCTGTATTGGGCTTCACTTCGCTTCCACAGCATAAGTTCAAGTCCGAAAAAGAGAGGGGAGGAGAGGTACCTTTTATCGTAATTTATTTTTTCAACACTATGGGTTAAAACCCATGGTTTGTCTTGCGGTGGATACGGTGTATCAAACGTCATTAACTACTTAAGATAAAGTTTTTGATAAAGATAATAATTGACAAGAATAACGATATACGTTAATGAGGCAGAACACATATTTGTGTTCTACAATTTGCATAGTTATTTGCCTGTACGTAAGTAGTTTTATACCATGTGGCTACATTCGCCTGTCTAGTATTAATGTATGTTAAAAATATGGATAAACCGAAAATAGAGGTTTAGCCGATATACAATAGTGGTGGAGATATAATTGTATGCATGCTTTGTGTTTGTTGCCCTCCTTTCCCCTCCCCTCCAGTTGGCCACGGGGCTACTGAAAAACCGCGCGAAATACGACATCGAAGATGTCATTTGAGAGGTATCTGTGTGATGTGAGCCTCCCCGTCGTGCCGGTCCAATTCCGCTGTAAGGCAGGAATGGCGCCACCTAATGCCGAATACCCACAAAAACCACCGTGAGTGCCATCATTAACCACTTTTGGCGGGGTGCTCCGGAACAACAAATCATCAGGGCATTAGTCAGCCCCCTTAGGGACCGACGCCACCTCCACAGATGGGGCTGTCCCGCACCACAGGAGAACCCCACCAACTTTGGAACAGTGCAATGGGGTGAGGCTACTATCCGTGCCTCTTGCCCCTATTCCTCTTTTGGCTATTTTGTCCCATCTTCTTATAAGAGGCTTTGCCCAAGGTGTATCGGATCACCGCAGGCTACTGAGGCCCACTGCCACTACAAGGCTTGAACCATATTGGGGTTGTGACCCATGCCAAAAGTTTCTAGCCTGGTCTAGACAAGTAGTCTCTCCCACTCTAGAAATAACAAGTTAAATAACCAGGAGTTTATAGGGATATAGTACTTGGATCGAAGTAATAGGGTGTTTTTGATAAATAGGAGGTTATAGATTTACTTGACCTAAGTAAGACGGTGTTCTTAATAACTAGGAGGTTATAGATTTACTTGACCTAAGTAAAACGGTGTTCCTAATAACTAGGAGGTTATAGAATGACTTGGATCGAAGTAAGACGGTGTTCTTAATAACTAGGAGGTTATA
>JAFELO010000053.1:197933-275165 GCA_017140195.1 Eumaeus atala | reverse complement strand
GATTTACTTGACCTAAGTAAGACGGTGTTCTTAATAACTAGGAGGTTATAGATTTACTTGACCTAAGTAAAACGGTGTTCTTAATAACTAGGATGTTATAGATTTACTTGACCTAAGTAAGACGGTGTTCTTAATAACTAGGAGGTTATAGAATGACTTGGATCGAAGTAGGACGGTGTTCTTAATAACTAGGAGGTTATAGAATGACTTGGATCGAGGTAAGACGGTGTTCTTAATAACTAGGAGGTTATAGAATGACTTGGATCGAAGTAAGACGGTGTTCTTAATAACTAGGAGGTTGAAGAAGGACTAGGATCGAAGTAAGACAGTGCTTTTAATAACTAAGAAGTTGAAGAAGGACTTGGATCGAAGTAAGACGGTGTTTATAACAACTAAGAGATTGAAGAATGACTTGGATGTATCGATTTACCTTGCACGGCGACGCATCCGTCTTTTCCACGCGATGTCACTTAATCGGCTATTGTATAATTTTTGTCTTTGTCTACTTCGCATGAATTTCTCTGAGAGTGTGATGCGCACTGTTGCCGTTGTCCCTACTTGTGGCATTTTTGGACAACATATCTCTGTGTCCTCCTTTCACTTTCCACTTCCATGTCTTGCCGTGTAAGTGTACATAGAATGAAAATATCTAAACGACATTGCGCATGAGAGTGATAAGAACTCGCGCTTTTACGCAGAACTCTAAAATTGTAATGAAGGGTTGACAGATTTGCATGGCTGCGCCAAATTTCCAGTCATACTCACCGAAAGGATCGAATCAGATCGAAGTCCGTAGAGAGCAATTTATTGTCATTGTAACGTGCAAACATTACAAAAGTGTGGTGTGTGAACAAACCTTATCACTTAGGGTATAACAGATAGATAGTAGCCGATTCTGAGACCTACTGAATATGCACATAAAATTTGGTAAAATTCGGTAAAGCCGTTTTGGAGGAGTAAGCTAACTAACAAACAGTGTGACACGAGAATTTTATATATAAGATATAGAATGAATAAAATTAGATATTCATGAAATGATGTATAGAAAGATTATATTAAAATAAAATTAGATTAAGTATGAATGTATTACATGGCAGATGTATGGCAGATGAAATGGCAGAACATATTGGGAATTGTGTCTACCATTTAACCAAACGTACCATACGTGAGCAAATAAAACGGACTCTTTCTTTCACGGTCTCAAAATTCCAGTCTCTGAAAGAACTAAAATCAGATCGATGTTTATAGGCCGTGGAGGGCTGACTACGTTAAATTAAGCGCCCACCCCCCGCATCCCTCATCTTTTTAAAGTTATGTCACGTATCGTCTCGCCTTTAATGTAACAGTTTGGTGTGTATTAAAATCGATGTTTGTATTATTTTGGATTATATGAGAGCGGAGACTGGTATAAATTAGGCGTTAGGTGAGAATTACAATTTTTTTGTATATATTTGTGTATATATATATATATATATATATATATACAAATCTGGGAAGATATATAAGAACCACCCTGATGTGTTCCCTCCCGCCCAGACCGAGACAACTTCAGTACTGTACAGACCAAAATAGCATTTGCACACTTCGTACTTGTGACGTCATAAGTACAGTATGCCTCCTGTGTCTTTATCTCAATACAAATACTCGACACTTCTGATGAGTACGACTTCAGGCGCCAGACAGATACGCTTGTCATGGTGAATCAAGGTCTGTTTCTTGATGACATATTTTTATCACATCTGTCTGTGACGGTCTCACAAATACCCTTGATGATACCACCTACAATCCGACACAGAAATCATTTGTTTTTAATTTTTCCATTTCTTATTACAAACTGACCGACAGCGCCACGCAGTTTCACCCGCGTACGGATTGCCACCCCCGGACACACGCTTAGGGGTGGAGTTTTGTAAAATTCGTTCTTAACTGATGTCCGCACCCTAAACGAGGTTTCGTTACCTACCAAATTTCGAGTTTGTAGCTGTTACAACTATTTGAACCTCGCTGTAAAACATTCGCTGATTAATCATGAGATTAATCAGCGAGTGTTTTTCGCTTTTATATAAATAGATAACCGTTTGTCATGGTAATGTTTGTTTTTTTGTATGTTAGCTGTCCCTGCAGATGTTCCTATTATAATTACAGTACTTGTTGTCATGGTAACGCGTGCTGTAGAACTGAAAACCCGTTACTTTAAAAAAATTAATACTTTTCAACAAGTTTTCAAATATTTCCGTGCCATTTTTCAAACATATCCATACATACAAAAATTGGCATAATCACAACTCAGGCAGAAATAAAAGTTATTAGGAGGAGCTTACATACATATGGAAGGTTTCATTTTTATATAAAACAGAAGTTATGTATTAAAGAAATCGGCTTTAAAATTATTCTGATGTCGATAGTCGATAGTCTTTCAATATTGCAAATCTATTGGTCGTCACTAAAATATTCTTTTTTTAGATTTGTTTTTAACACGATCATCAATATCGACCAGGGACTGCCAGTGGCAGTAGATATGTTTGAAAGATCGCACGGAAATATTTGAAAACTTGTTGAAGAATATTAAGTTTTTATTTGTATATGTATACATTTCATATCTTCCTAGATATTTAATTGCGTAGTATGTAGCCCAAGTCGCGTGCAACACCTGGTGCAGTATATTTATTAATTATATTACACAGTAATGGCAACGCCACGTGATTTCTGATTTCATTGCCAAGGCTTTACGTTTATTGCATTTTAATTCAATTTCATATTTTATGACCGTTTCATTACCTGCACGTAAATTCGATTTGGAACACAAAGTCATTTCAATTTGTAACACAAAATCATTTCAAATTTGGAACACAAAAAAAAAATGGAGCTTCCAGCCATAACTCCCTCGCAGGTACCACTTTCAGCTAAGCGTGTGATTTACTTTCTACATTACAAAGCTGGTAAGGGTTGGTTGGCCATTAAAATATGTTTCCAAAATTCAAAACCACCGATGCTACTCCGGTGTTTCTCGGATCTAAAATGACAATGAAGTTGTAGCCGCTGTCATTAGTACAAACTCAACCAAAAAATATATATACCATCGAAATTGTCTTGAGTGCCGCAAGGAGGCTTTCTAAACGTTTAATTTGATGAGACACATGTTTGATTCTTTGCTGATTTAACAGCGCTGGGCATTTCGTTGAGACTATAGGGGATTTCTGAAAGTTGTACGGGTAATACCGCATGGCACTGATATTTATTTATATTTGCTGCAAATACTATTTTACTAAATATAGCAAAAATTTATTGCTTCACGAAAAGAGAAAAATAATGAACTTTGATAATAATGAATGATCGGTGTTAGCTACATAGGAGGAGCTAACCTAAATTACGTTCCTCATTGTGAATGGCACAGGGTTAACGATGTGTGTTACACTTCAGAACATAAGTCTGTTACACTTCAGAAGCCATACTCCGTGACGTAAATTATATCTGACCTACAATTTACTGTGGTGTAGGCACTCTGAACGTAGTCCCGCCTAATGAGATTATTTTCATATAATTCCACTTGATACATCCTAGTAACAATTTAAGAAAATATTGCTTACGCGTACTGCCGGGTTTAAATGAATTTACCATACATATCGATTACAATCTGGAATGCCATAGAAGAAGTATACCCCGAAAAACAATTAGTATTTAAACGAAAAAAAATAACAATGGAATAGATTTTACGCTTAACCTAGGGACAGTTACTAACAAATGAAATACCTAACATTGACCATAACTGTTTTATTAAGATTATTTTTTTCAATCACATTGGCAGACCCACTTGGGTGCGCTTATATTTGAAAACCCAAAAGATTTCTAGTCTTGGCTTCGCGCCGAAACGAGTATCCACTAACATCAGTAACTCAGATGATGGCTAAACATAAAACAATATAGCCGTGTTATTAGTAGCTTATTATACATGAAAAATCAGGAGACATTTGTTTTTTTTAATTTGTTAGAAAACAGTCAGCGTTACAATTCGTAATAAAAACAGTTGTCTTATATTGGTTTTCCTTATTGTAAATAATACAAGTGTTGCTGCCCTAAAGCAATACTTGTATTACTTACATTATATTAATGACAATACAAAATATAATTAAAATTAAATTAAATCCTTGAAAAAATGAAATAAATAATAGAAGAAAAAAAAAATTAAATAAATAAATAATAGAAGAAAAAAATAATGAAATTTTATTATATATCGTAGGGTGTGATTTTCAACCTCCAAGTCTATCAAGTCTCTAAGGATGATGATCTTCGTAGTTACTGTCTACGTAGCAATATACACTACAATATAAAAGTAGGCGTAGCGAAGCGTACGCGCACGCACGTCATAGCGACGCGACGTAGGCGTGGAGTTGCGACGCGTCGAAATACGTTCGCGTTTGGTGTTCGTTACATAACGCGTCATATATACTTTGTAATGAATAGCAACATAAATTAATCATTCTTACTATAATGTTACATAAATTTTAAAGGGGAGTACGTTTGGTGTCGCGATGGTATGTGAATATACCATACATATTCCAACAACCAGAGGGTTTATCTTACTACGTCCATAGACATTTATTCAAACGGAACATATATTCTACCCTTCTTTGCTTCTTATTACTACTTCTTTTTCACAGTTCACACGTTTTATTTCTTCATCTGAAAGGAAGGAAGTTGAAGGAAAACGTCTTACATCGAAACTTACAAAAACTTGCAAAATAGGGATATGTCGGGGCTTTTGAGACCCGATAAGTAGGTGAATCGGTTTTGAAGTTTGCATAAATCTGCTCTCAAAAAGAATATAAATGGAATAAGAATGTCCGTAACCATCACGGCTGAATGTCTTATGAATTGGTAATAGGTATGCGCGGTCGTTGGACGGTGTGCCAGATTTCTATCAGACGTGCTAGCTCAAGAACAGGCTAAGGTCATGTGCGCGGCGCGTAACGCTGATTTGTGGACTCGTGCTGTCTAGGAACCCGAGAGAACAGAATCTAAATTATTTCCATCGCCGTTATGTGCCCGGAATACGATCCACTTTGTTAGTCTAACTTGACATCATTATCAAACATTGATCAATGAACGGGTCAAGCCTGATCATATATTTAAATAATTTGAAAACCGTTGACATTTTGAACTTTGACACCAATAATTTTAATTTCAATGGAGACTATAACGCTACCATGATAACGACTGCTAACTACAATCGATCAATTAAACAAAAGGATCTATCGACACAAGACTGACTGTGTACTCGCCTACCGCACACATAGCAATCCGATGAATCTGTATTGTGCTTCTTCTACAGGATATTAAGTGTAGGTTTGATAAAATAAATAAAAAATATTAATTCTCATTATGGAAACATCCTCAGTAATTTACAAATCCATATTCAGAAATACTAAGTTTTTTGAAATAAAACTCCAAGCCATTCTAAGAACGAAGCAAAATAAAAGCGACACATGTTAAGATATTGCATATCCCGTTGAGTTCTTATTACATTCCAAAATTGCCTACGGACAGACTCACCAGATACTGATATTTTTTGTACTTATCAAACCAAAGTAAGCATTAGCAGAGGTCACCTTTGCCGCCTCGGCACCAAGGTCCGCTAAGTGATCGTAAAAATGTTGGGCTCTTTTTAATTTACGAAATAATTACTACATACATTACACTTTAGGCAGAGGTAGTGTCGTGATGCATAGGAACTGGTAGCGCCATGCATAGTGAATGACACTACATCTTCCTGTGCAACGGAATTGGCAGGACCGGGGAGGTACCTCTCGTTCACATAATAACGCCGTAAAGAGACATCTTTGGTGTAGCGTTTCATGCAATTTGTGAGTATCCGGTGGCTCATTGGAGGGGGAGGGGAAGGAGGGCAACGCATTGGCATAGTAATTATGTGAATTTTAATGGGCGTTGGTAGTCGTAAAAGGCTTCGATTGCTCGTCAGCTCCACTATTCTGTAAAAAAGAATACAACAAGTTTAGATTTGCAGGAAGATACTTGTGTATTATACCAGTTTTCCATATGTTGTTTTTCTTCCAGGTGAACGTTTTCCACGTTTACCTCGAACGAAGAAAAGGCTTTTGTAGACGGTTTTATTAATTTTTTTACGTTTAGCGATACAGGCTGGAAACTGCTCGTGAAATAGGCGCGTCGCAACAACATGCAAACGTTTGACAAAGAAATAATGCTTTTAGTGATAGCATCTGAAAACATTTCAATAATATTCTTTCCTTTTTATCTTCCACTGGCATGTGCCGTGTCCTACCGCGGGCTCGCTCATGATGTCGATAAATAGTTGACGTTCTAGTAATATGCACAGAGGCTCGCCCTCACATCTATGTACGTACAACAGAAGTGTGGGGTTGTTTACCAGCGTCAGATCCCTGTAACCTGCTACCTGGGAATCTTCAAATCTAGTCAAGCGTGCTCTATCATCGGCCACCGTAAAGCTTTCCACTCTCACGGAGCCTAACACACATTTATTGAGAATGAGTGTAGTGCTGTATTATAGCAGAATTGGGCTGGCACAGCTGAGGAGGTACCTCTCGCTCACATCGCCCACCGTAAATGAAAGCTGTCGCGTTTCGTGCGGTTTGTAAATTGCCGATGCGTCATATATAGGAAGGTGATGAGGAGAGGAGGGCATATGACACAAATAATGCGGGCGTTGGTTATCGTTAAATTTTTTGATTTGGCAGGAGGCTTCTATTCCTCGGCTGCCCTATACTATAAAAATGCAAAAAATGAGGATCTCGTATCCTCGAATGCATCATATGACGCTGTATACAAATCGAGTTGCATAAGTACCGACTAATGGAACCGACTTACTGTATACTCCAGTCACGAGACAGTCCTCCCGTGCATGCCAAAATACCAACAAGCGATTTAAATATATACGATTATATAAGTTGAATGAATCATCAAGTCATTCTAGAATCATATTTTTGTTACAGATATCGCCGTCACTACCAAGGACCAAATAGAATTCTACTCAAACCAATCAAAGAAAAGCTTCGAAGCGAGCGAATTCAGAGATCTTACAGCGCTGGCGTACGATGCCGTCCATAATATGCTGTTGTTTGTGGACAAACAGAACGACAACGCGTCCATTTTCAGTTTAAACCTGCTGACCATGAAGTACCTGCCTCTGGTTGGTAGACGGTCAAATGAGAACATCCAAGGCCTCGCGTTTGATCCGATTACGAACAGAATGTTCTGGACGGATTCGACAAATAGAAGCATATATTGGATGTCGTTGTTGCCTAGGTCTAAGGATAACATTTATGGCAATGTTTTACTTAAAATGGACGATGAAATGCCGAGGGCCATAGCCGTTGACAGTTGCAGAGGGTAAGAGGATATTCTCGCAGTAATAAAACAGTTAAGCAGTGAAAATAAAATACACTTTGAAAGAGTTATTTAACAAGTCCCGGATATTAATCAATCAAAATTTGTGCAAAATTTATTCACTGGTGAAGTCGGGGCGGATCGGAAGCTACATAGATACATTTCCAAGTTTTGTGGGTTGGGTGCTAATCAAAATATAGATAGTAGACGCAGAAAAAACATTCCTAATTTCCATGGAATATACGTGGGTTTTGACGTGTTACCAGTTTTTAAACTATTTTTAAATTACAGGTATATCTATTGGACCAATACGAATGTAAAGAAGGCGACCATAGAGAGAGCTCGATTTGATGGCTCGGAAAGAACAGTCATCATCGACAAAGACATTTTTATGCCGGTCAGTATTGCCATCGATCAAAAGGCGAAGAAGTTGTACTGGGCCGACGACAAAGAAGGAATACACTATAGCATTGAGTCCTCCAACCTGGACGGCGGCGACAGAAGGAAAATATTAACAGGAATCGAGCACCATCCCAACTCTATCACCGTTTCCGGCGATTCCATCTATTGGGTCGATTGGGGATACAAGAAAGTCTGGAGATTGTCCAAAAATGCTTCTCCCTACGTGGAACCAGAAGAATATTTCGAATTTGACAAGGAACAATCCTTTGGCATTGTTGCGAATTATGAAATCGCAGACCAAACAGCTGGGGTAGCGGAATGCAAGAAACTGGCAACTCTTTCGCAAAACAAGACATTGATCGGTGATGCGACACCCATTCTGACAGACATGGGTCTTTTCTGCATTCACGGGAAGAAGACAGGCATCTCTTCGTGTCAATGCCATCCAGGGTATTCTGGCACCCGGTGTGAGATATACGTGTGTGAAAATTTTTGTTTACACGGCGACTGCAGTGCTTCACCGCGGGGTCAACCTACGTGCAAGTACGTAAACTGTTTCTGTACTGAATAAACAATTTTATTTACGTAACGTAGTGTTCCCTTTATTGGTAAATGGACTACCAACCACCGAACACAATTGGAATAAAATTCTTGAACTACAGCAATTGTTAATTGTTTAAGCAACAAGTTACATTTTCCGTAAATCGTTTTATAGTTTTAACATAAGCGGGTACGTACAATAGTTATTCTACTAAATTATCGGATTTAACATCTAAGCGGTCCTCCGCTTCTAAGAAGGTCCCTTGTGACCCAACTGCTTATTGAGGGGCCCCTCATTGTATTAGGCGCGTGGTATCCTTAAGGAACCTATTAAAGTATCTTCGCATTAATCTTAAGACGATGACGAAGATAACAGTGCTGAGATACTGGAGTTAACCGATATTACGTTTCCAGGTGTAACTCAAACTACGCAGGTGAAAGATGCGAGGTGGACCTGTGCTTAGGTCGGTGTCTGAACGGCGAGTGCTCAGTCAGCGATGGCATACCGTCGTGCAGGTGTGATGAGGGGTACGAGGGGGAGAGGTGCGAGCGAGAGATCAGAACAGCACCTGCGCCCGCGCCGATCAAGTAAGAAAGTTCAACTGTTCTCTCACACGCCGGCTGTGTTTCGTGTAGTTTGTGTTTGTCCGGACCCTTCAACACGCTCTTCTAATCAGATACTGAACAAAAAAGAGAATATTCAGATGCCCACTTATTTTTTTTTAATTTCAGTTACAATAATCATTTATCAAGTCACAAAGACATCCGTTTGTTCGTATACTGAGGATAGTACTGAGTGGAATATTTCGATGACGGTGATCATTACTATTTATATATATTTCCGTATCACTGCAGTATACTGCCAACGTAATTGAAATTAAAAATAGATAACAATGACATACCGAAAAAAAAGAACAGTGTGATTTCATATGCCCGTTTCTTTTTGCTTCCATCGAACCGACAGAGACGGAGCATTAATTAGCAGGAATCTGCCAGTGACATTACCCGTTGAGACTGCATGCAATATGTAAGCATCACTTAAGCTGGGTGTCGCTCGCCCTGGTTTAATTTAGACACTCAGCGGGTTAAAATTAAAGTATGACAGTTGTGAATATCATACAGAACCCAGTACCTCAGTACAGGCGGCCGATGGCACCCGCGGAGTCCTAGTGGGTATTCGGCTCATCATCCGCGAGTCCCACACACCCCATCGGTTGTCACCCGGGACCGATGGTAGTGCACAAATAAATTTCCCTGCCATACCAAAAAACAATACTAGAGTTACTTGATCCCGGTGTTAATTGAGCGGGAGCTACTCAAATTTCAGCCGCGACCGCCCAATCAGACTGTACACGTTAAAAATACCGTTTATTAGCGTAGATAAGTAAATAAAAATGGAACTTTATCACTAGGTGGAAGACAATCTCCTTGATTGATTAGAACACTTCATATAATACTTATCAATATTTCGGTACTGTTAATGTTGTCCACTTGTAATAACATCCACTCCTGGTCTTCTTCACAGTAATCTGTGAGGGTTACGGGCATCGAGGCGGACCTCATAACCCGGGTAGGGTTCCTCCCCTCCTCCCCCTCGGTAACGGGGCCGCAATAATTTGCGGGTTTGCCATCATGGCTTATGGGCTGTGTGGTGTGTTGTCGGAGTGCGAAGCTCGACGTCTGTTCGGAGCGCGAAGCTAGACGTCTGTTCGGAGCGCGAAGCTCGACGACTGTTCGGAGCGCGAAGCTCGACGTCTGTTCGGAGCGCGAAGCTCGACGACTGTGTACCACGAAGAAAACTAGGAATGAGTCCTACTTTTAAAGGGGTTTAAAAGCAGGACCCATTTTATATTTTTAGTAGCCGCTATAAAGCAAAGTTTACAATGCTTACAGTGTCTATCTATGTAGCTCCACTTCTCAAAATAATAGCTTACCTGGATAGAATTTGATAAGGGTCATGCGCTAGCTTAAACCGGCACTGTTGTATGGAGTCCTGTAGTGCCGTATGAAGAATCCACCTGCTTCTTAAAATATACCCGTCTGATGGTCCCTTTATATTTTCTATTTTTGAATTTAAAAGAGCCATTGTCGTGTACAAATTTTCGGTCGCAGCCATTTGCAAAGTGGAAAACAGGAAGTAAATTACGGGCAGTCAGGTTCGCTGGTAGCAAGCCAGCGCCCACAAACATTTACACGACTAGAGAACGGGCAGATGTTTTGACCTAACCACCCATCTTTTATGTTTTCTAGAGCCAAGCTCTTGTGTATTTACTATTAAAGAACTGTGATTTCTGTCAACACCATCTTTTGGTACGTGTTAGCTCTCCCCCTACTGTCCCTAACCCCCGCGACGGCAGTTTTCTATATTCTATTTATCCTTGGGTATGGGTACTAGAGATAAGATTTTGACATATTCCTTATGAAAATGACGTACTATATACTGGAGATAGCTCCAGTAACCGAAGACAGGGATGGAATTTAGAAAACGACTGAAACGCCCACTTTTTAACACATCACGAATATAACCTTTAACAAAAAAAAATGTATTAATTAAGGGAAATTAATTTACTTGTTCCCGTGAGTAACCCCTGGTAATTATACAGTCAAATCTTTTTCGACAATCACTCTATCCATTGGCGAAGACTTTATGAAAATCCGTCTAGTAGATATTGAGAAAATGGATCAAACGAACTTTAGGGACTATGCTTTATAGTACGTAGACTGTTATGAAAGGATTAGGTAATAACATTTACGTACAATAAAGATTTAAGGCCGTGGTAGGTACCTGTAACAGCTTGAAATTAATTTGCAGTTGCACAGAAAAAGCATTACGTACTTCGGAGAACGTGCTGAGCGTGAGGCAGACAGAGGCGAGCAAAGATACGATCCAGGCAGAGAGCACCACAGATGAGGTCGTGTATCTGGAGCCGGTGTCGTGCGGACAGCACTGGGACGGCGTGCGGGACCCGGCGCTGCTGGTGCTGGGCGTGATGTGCGGCCTGCTCAGCGTGGCGGTCGCGGCGCTCGGTACCAAGGTGTTGCATCTGAGGAGGCGTCCCAGGTAGGACCACTGTAGTAACAAGCGAAAACAAAAAAAAAAAGCTAAGGAAAAAGTTATCACTACGCGGAGACGTCATGTGAGGGCCTCTCACAAGAAAGACCACCGCACAGAGCCGTTTTAGATTTCAAATGTGTCATGGCACTACCTCACGCAGAACAACAGTCAATGCTCCGTTCCGCATACTTTCTTGCCACAAATTAACCTTACCTAACCTTCGTGCCAGTAGCATCATACAAAGTTTCAAATCATTGAATATTTAATGCACGGACGCCAGGAGTACTACGGTTGGCGTCTTGGCATTCATTCAGTTAACAATCAATGGTAGTTGTCATGGTGAAATAGAAACAATCACGCTCATAGACCTATTATGTCGACCATAGGACTGTTGGCTGTCAGACAGACAGGGGTAGTGCTATGCCACAATGTAGCCCAGTTGGGCCGGCGCGAGCGGGTGGGGGGAACCTGTCGCTCGCATGATATCGTCGTTAAGTGATTTACTGTCGCGTTCCGTGCGTTTTGTAAATGGCCTATTGTAAGGGATTAGGTAATGAGGGCAATACATCTGTATGACAAAAACGCGGTTGTCTAGCACATGAGCCAGTGGTCGGAGGCTGGTCCTGCTAATATTAGAAACACGAAAACTTCTTGTTGTCTATGATAGCTATGTTAGCGAAGGTCTATACCATGACGATACGGGAAATAGCCCCGAACTTATGGGATTGAAAACGCCGGGCGCCGCTAGTTACATCATCAGATATTAGCGCTCTTTGATGTTAATAGCACTTCACGATCCCACTTGTCTAGGGATCGCCTACGCTTAGCCTCTCCGGAATATGTTTGAGCCTGTATGTGCAATATGAAGAGGACATTTGTACTAGTATATAAGAGAGATATTTGTATGTATGACACGTGTCCGTCCGTCCGTAGGATAAAGAAGCGCATCATTGTCAACAAGAACGTGACGCCGCTGACGGCGCGGCCGGAGCAGTGCGAGATCACCATCGAGAACTGTTGCAACATGAACATCTGCGAGACGGTAATAATCACTCACTCAGTAATACTCACTTAGTAATACTCACTCAGTATCACTCACTCAGTAATACTCACTTAGTAATACTCACTCAGTAATACTCACTTAGTAATACTCACTCAGTTACACTAACTCAGTGATAATCACTCAGTAATACTGACTCAGTAACACTCAGTAATATTCACTCAGTAATACTCCCCAGTAAGACTCACACTACTGGCTTATGTGTGATTCATTATAGTACTTGGCCGAATATCGGTTACGGCGACCATCGCTATAAATACTATTACTTAAGCATGGACGCTTCTCCAGTTATCATATCCATGAGTCATTCATGCACTTCAGCTTCGAGCCCTGTTTAGCTACCGTGCGTATCTGCTCTCTCTCTGTCTGGTCATGATAATAGTTAAATTCCCATAAGGGGTTGCATCTCTCCCAGACCTAGTCTCGTCGCCCCGCGAGCACTCATGGCGAAGCTGTATTGGTTTTCTCTTCGCTTCCATAGGTTAAGTTCATGTCCCAAAAAAAATGAACGCTTGAAAGAAAAATAAATACAATTCTATTCCCGAAAACCATTCTACCTTTGAGAAATCGATGGCTTAACTTGCTGTCTGACATTCACCTCCATCTGCCTGAATTCTGACTGTTTCAGAAACCACAAAAACTCAAATGCATTATGTAAATGAAATAATAATTCGTCTAGGTATATGTAATTTCCAAGGTTAGTTTGTGCATATCATTGATTTCCAAAGAGAAGATACAAGATTTGCTTCTGAAGTGTCATTGTAAAGCATCCATGATTGCACATATTTTTGCAGAGTCAACCTTACGCGCAAGATTTTATACAAGCGATATTAAAATTGTGCACAACTTTTCACGGTTTTGAGACGCTGACCGGCAGTCTTTGTATTTTAAATCAATGTATATAGTATTTAAGTACAACTATCTGAGTAATAGTTATGTAGGTACACGCGTAGTAAAAAGCGTTTCCAATGAAGAGATGGGTGGGTCAAGTAGGCAATGGCTTGGACGGTTTCAATTGCTACACAATCAACTATTCCAATGATCGAATGTCGGCTCGAGTGAGCTTAAGAACTCGCGAATATACTGTGAGACTAGCGACGTACGCTCCATCTATGTATAACTCTTATACATTCTACTTATCCTAGTACTAATAATAATTAGCCTGTGTTGGCTTTTAGGATTTATTCTCATTGAAACCCTACATTTGATCGAACGAGAAAGGAGTTAATGATGATGAATTGCTTTTATATCTCCCTCCGCATTCTCCTGACATTAACATCGAACATCTAACTAACGACTCAAACCTAAGATCTGTAGTGTTCAAAGGTTTATATTTTTCGAATCCCTATGCCTATATAGGTTACGTATATTTTTCAAACGTTAAGTAGCTTAAATGTATCTGCTTACTTTCACCGTCATCATCATAATCATCCCTTATCGGTCCACTGCTGGACGCAGGTCTCTTTCAATGAACGCCAAGACGACCGATCTCCTGCTACTCGCATCCATCCCGGACCGGCTACTGCGCGGAGATCGTCTTCCCACCTGGTGAACGGTCGACCAACACTTCGTTTTCCTAAACGCGGCCACCACTCCAGAATCTGCTTACTTTACAGGGAGATATTATCGCTTAGCGACAAAGCCCAGTAATAAAAAGAAGTAATTAAAGAAGGAGTTTAAATACGACTATTTACTAGCTAAGTATTTTAGTTTTGATAGATCCGCCTAAATTTGACAATGTCACTGCGATCCGAGTATAAAGAGTTATCAATTTTATCCGATGATAAATACTTGTACAAGATACTCGATTTCATACAAAACTGTCATTCAATTACAATCCGGGATTATACTTAAACATGCTTTTACAAAGTCGTGCCAAGGAATTCTCACATAGTAGAATCTATTCGAAAGAAGTGCATAAATAATTTTCTTTTTCAAAGTCAACCTTACGCTCATGATTTTAAGTTGTTTATTCTTGCAAAGTGTTTAATTTAACATCACATCATTGACAGCGCATCTTTTATACGGACGGTTTTCAGACGCCGACTCACTTTTGTAAATGGTTTTACCACGCAGGCAGATATTTTTAGCTAGCTGTTAGTTACGGGTAGTGGTATTCTAATTTACCTTGACCGTGACACGTAGCGGACACCTCGCGCCAGGCGCTTATTAGTACTTTACGTTATAACATTACGAGTTGGTGATGAAATATTCAATGTTATAAATATTAACACATTCTAAAATATTCTCAAAACTTCAATATGTAAATTTCCATAAATTATTTATAAAAGAATACTCACTCTTTAGCCGGTTCTTCAGATACAGATCAGGGTTAAGCTTTATATATAATATTGGCTTTCAATCAATGGTTTTTAGAACTATAATTTACATCTATACGTATTATAAAACAAAGTCCCCAAATAATTGTCTGAGACTTTCACGTTTGGTACACGCGTCGGCTCGTGACTGCGGCTGGTGTAACCCCGTTTCGACCGGGTTATTCGAGCAAGGTATTTACAAAAAACTTAGCCAGTACCTTGTAAGTTAAGAGCAGATAGATAACTACAAAAAAGTTCAAAAACCCTGTCTGTGTGTGATCTATTTTTTGAATCTGAGCCTATGGATGAAGTGAGTTTTGGTGTAATTTCTTATGGTAACTATCCGGTCACTGTTATTCGCGTGCGGAACCCGCACTAGTGCCGTTTATATCAAGCCATTAACTCGCCCTGAACACGTACAGAACTACGAAAATTTTCTTTTTGCTTTCGCTGGGAAATGTATCAACTAAGGAATGTTCATACAAAAATTGTTTTATAAAGTGAGGAGATAGTGAACATTCGCTTCTCTGGTGTTTTCTTATCGACATTAACGTGAATACGCCATTAAAAAGTACTTTCACTGATGAGATTAGTGGAAAGGTCGGGATTGTTTATCGATGAGAAAAATAGCACATTGATGATACGTGGTGACTTATGAACCGAGATAACGGCTGACACCGACGTCACCGTCGAACTGCACAGCAATCTGATCAGTCCGGTGTGCATGCACTAGCGTGAAGCGCTCGTACTCGTAATATCGACCTTTCTTACTTTCTTTTGGTGACGTACTGTCGGCACATCACCTTAGTGCTAAATACCCACTTACACCACCGCGAGTATCATCAGGTCACCTCCACAGCCAGTCAGTCCCCTAAGGGACCTCCACAGGTGGTCCCTTACCACAGTACAACCTCGCCAACTTTGGGACAGTGCATTGGGGTGAGCTTCCCATCCTTCCCTCTTGCCACGTGCGCAAAAGCGACTCCACCTCTTACGCTTTTGTCTCCTCTTCTTAAAGGAAGGGTACAAAGAGTGCCTCCTCTTCCTAATTTTTTTACCGAGGGGTAAATATATTTATAAGAGGGATATAATTGGCTTCGCCTGCGTTCACCCTCAGGCTACCGAGCTCCACCGCCACGACAAGGCTTCACACACGGTGGGGTCGTAATGCCGACCTGAACTGAGGACTCGCGATACCTACGTTACATTAGATACTGATTACTAGCAAGGGCCTGTAGCTAATTCTATTCGGGGCCCTTGATTTGATATCCTAAATCTTCACGCCTGTGCTGTAACGGGGTAAACAGAAAGAAGCGGAGAGCCTTCGAATAGGATACGATCAATCTGATCGTGGTCTTGGTCAGCGGTGTTGCGTTACTTACATCCAATCAGGTATAATCTTCAGTGTAAAGTTCATAGTAATATGGGGCTAGATGCTACAGGTCACGTAGAATTTGTTTTATAGCTGGGCTCCTTTAAACGCGGGACAAAGTGACAATTGCTACTACTACTTAGTGGTTAATCCGACGGTGATGACATGGTGCACGCTGAGGTCTGGGAGAGCGCCAGCTACAGTCACGGGTGTCGGGTAGTATGGTAACGTCGGTCGTCATCATCATGACGCCCGTGCCATATCCGACGGCGATCGGCGGCTCCTATCGCGTTTCGTGCCTTGTCTTACAAACCGGTGGTTAATTGGAGGTGCATTACAATAATGCGCTGGCTGTGGGCGTCGGTATTCGTTTAAACTCAAAAGCCTCCGATTAATTGCTCTGTTGCCCCTCTATTGCAACTATAAAAAAAGAAAAAAACTAAATCCAATAAACAGATCATAACCCGTGTTTCAAGTTCAAATCGATTACTTTATAACTATATTAATGACACATACTTACGTATCAATATGTACTAGGATATTATGTAACATTAATTAGAGATAGAAACTCGTTCTTCGAAAGGAAACATTATGTATAATCATCTTTATCAGACTTATCGGCCCACTGGTGTATATAATGAACATTAAGACAGCCCCATGCATTATTTCCAACTGCGATTTAGGTCTCGTTCAAGGAACGCCAAAATGACCGGTCTCCTACTCGCATGCGTCCCGGACCGGCTACTGCACGGAGATCGTCTTGCCACCTGGTGAACGGTCGACCAACACTTCTTTTTCCTAAACGCGGCCTCCACTCCAGAACCTTACTGGTCCGTCTGCCATCTGATTTCTGAGTGTGTGACCAGCCCATTGCCACTTCAGTGAGTTTATTATTCGCTTGATATCGGAAACTTTAGTTCTCTTTCTTATGACTTAGTTACGAATACTATCGAAAAAGAAACACCGTAGTACGTTCAGTAGCCCGCTGAGTTACCGCAAACTTTCGGACCGGTCCTAAATTAAGAACTGCAGTTTGTATACCAACTATTCCTTAGTTCAAAGTTTTTGATAAGGTGTGAAACAGTTATATATTTTAACGACTTCAAGTAGCAAATGCGATAGTAAATATAATATAATATGCACACAATAACCAGCGCGTTTCAGTAGATACGCTGGTTTATTTAAGAGTAATGTCCTAGATGATAAACTCTCAAAAAGAAATTGTGGAAATCCAGTTTTCATGCTGTTAAGATCAAATTTTTATCATGTGATAGTATGGTATAATACCCTATTCGCTTAGAACGAATAAATAAAAGAGGTTAGTATTCGAGGGAGCCAGCGATCAGGGGGCAGTGCGCACAGGTGGCAACCATAACGTACCTTAGCCTTGACATAAAAATCCTTGCTTTAACATAGTTTATTACTCGTGAAAATTTAAAAATATATTAATTCTATTCTTCGTCGTCGGTTCTTCAAAGTTGAGGTTCCTGGCCGCGTATTTTTCTGTCGCCTATTCTGCGTTGTATGGTCCGAGCAGTGTGGAGGGCCTGCTCTAACCTGGTTTGAGGGATCGAAGCACGTCCTCTGGTGCGTTTATCCCCCCAGTCTATGCCTAGATGAACGCATAATGTAACCGAAGAAACTTAAGGTTTTCTCGACAGAACAGCCGTTTGGTAATCTCACCTTCTTGAAAAGCAGAAGAACAGGAATGTGGAAAATTGTATTAATTAAAATATTTGTTCTAGCCATGCTTCGAACCCAGAAACAACATAAGGCCGACATTGCGGGACGCCAAGCCGGGCAAAGAGGAGAAGAGAAATCTAATAGCTGACATGGAGACTCCGGACGACTGCTAATGTACCAGCGTACGCACGCGCGGCTATACATCCAAAGGTTTATTGTGATATTCAATGTAGAGACTGCAGTAGGATTACATTAATCTTGTTCGCAGACGGTAATAGAGGTATAGAGTATAGACAATTTGGGGTCGCTAACGTAAAGAAATACAATGACATTTGTGTGAAGATATTACGAAACATCGCTTCCATTATATCTAATGATTTGTGTAAGAATATATAATATTTTTATTCGTCTTTTTTTAAATGTAAACCAACAAAAATGACTGCTAAATTTATAAGTGTAACTTGAAATCTGAGGGCAATGGAACTAGATTTGAAGTTTATTGTATATTCGGTTTCGGGACTCATAGTGCCTTCACGTTGAATCAGTATTGCGTAAAATTTTTATTCGGTTTCCAATTTTTTATAATAACGTGTACAAAATGGCGGCCTTATTAGACAGTCATGGGTGTTTTGCTCCTGGATTGTCCTACAAGGATTGCTGGTGCATGTGCGACCTGGGGACCTTAAAATGTCTACCGCAGTGGCGCGTCTAGGTGAGGGTCGATGTTATCACAGATTATAATAGTGGCAGATGAAGCGTTCAACATTGTCGCAGCAAGTTGACACTTTGGTACAATCCTTACTAATGTTTATAACATTTGTGTTTGTAAGCGCTAATCTCTAGATATTGGTCCGAAACAAAATCAGTGTTAGATATATAGATAGCGCATTATACCGTCACCCTACGACCACAATCAGCGGAGTACGCGGGTGATACTGTCGAAATATTTTATGTGTAACTGTTCAAGTAACTGCTTCGCTTAATGTCCACCAAAAGAGACGTTCCAGAATTGTATGGAGCATAGGACTCCGTGCAATCGGTATATTTTATATCAATATATTCTCGATCGTTGAAAAATTTTGGCGCAACACTTATTTAATACAAATGGTGTTCACACATTTATACATTAATGACATTTATTAAAGGGCGTCAACTTATATGTTTTTTGTGCACGTGGCATAATGGGTTATACTAACTTATTGTATTTTTAACGAACTCTATGTATTTCTCTCTGTTAATAGTGTAAGGATACAAACCCACACATAAAATGGCAAAATCTCCATAACAGGAGACGGTCCGAACTCTTTTCACAAGGTTTTATTTTTTAGACTTGTAACAACAGCGCCCTTGCCTATGTTACCTTGCCGATTGTTACAATTTTATCTTCATAGCATGTATGACCAATGCATTTTAGTTTCTTCTCTTCTATAATATAATATATAATCGATGTCTAAAACACATACCACAAGAATGTAAACTTAGCATAAATACGCATAGCGTTTCCTCATAGAAAATATTAAGATTGAAGCCAAATGAGTTTTAGTTTATAAAAAAATACTTAAAAGGAGATCAAGCGTACTTATAAATAAACACATATTATATTTAACCAGAACATTGAACCAACAATTATTTATACAAAAATATATTTTTGTAATAAAGGAGCGAAATATGGATTCGTTAAGATCGTGTTGCAGCACCAAGTTAAGTTTAAAACTATTTAATAACTAAATTTAGACAAACACAACACAAACGAGAGAGGTAAATAATAGGCCCATAACATTTGTAAAATCAAAATCCTGGCAGGCGAATTGGGTGCATTTGAGGAATATTTATCGTTTTTTCCTGAAGAATCAATTCCCACTGGGCACGCATTGTTTTTCTCAACCACGACTTAAGCATGATATAAATTCGTGACAATTGGAAAATATATGTGAGTACTGGCGAAAAAAATAACGAATCGTTTGTTCGGCTCAAATGTGAGTTTAGCCTTATTCGTAATCACTTAATTTACCCATATGAATAATATGAGATATATTATAACACGCAGACTGAGGACTTTGTTTTTAAATCTGTTGAGTGTGAGATGTTTCATGTTTGATAAAAAAAAGTTGGACGTGACTTTAAAAACACGCCAAATTGTATGTCTGAATTACCTCTAAGCGTCAGATATAAAAGGTTGTTTTATGGTTTGTGAAATGTCTCCAGTAAGTTGGCTATAGTGATAAGTATTTACGTTCCTATGATTTAAACATAACTGCCTCAGCGCCTTTCGGGTTGTCTATGGAAATTTTCCCGCGCGTTCCTAATAAACTATGTATTTAACGTATATGTACCACGTCAGTGCTAGATGATTCCCTTGTACCACTGATCTCAATACTCATTGATAGCTGATACTGTACGAGTGTAGATCGCCATTGACGCCATTTGAACAAACACTGGCGCTTCCTTTATTGATGATAGAACTAAAGTTTGGCTTATTTCGCATTTCTGCTGTTTGTTAACTGTCAGATAAATTATTACACCATCATTTACTGGAATGACATCTCCACGCTCCTAACAAAATATTTATGAGAATATATTAACAAAAATTAAATATCCTCCTTTCACGTTATTATTGCTCTTTTATTTTTCTTATTCTTACAATAATTTAAATTCGTCCTAAATTGTTAGTAATTTTTTGTACAATTTTTAGTTTTCAAATATCCCTATGGTCATGGAAGGTGTATAGACGAAATGTTCAATTTAGTTTCTTTCACAACATTACGAGGTTTCGTCACTTTCAGTCTTACCCCATATTTTTGAATATGCTCCTTATGTATCAGCTACATATATGTGTAGTATTTAGACCAGTGCGTTATAAATAGTCTTGTTTTCATTTTAATTATATGTTGATATATATTTTTTGGTTTTCTTACTACATTTTTTCAGGAGCATTGGTAACAGTTTTACCAACATTCCTGTTTTAAATTATGGTTGTGTTTTCCATAGACGGTTTTGCCACATTTGTGTTAACTGTATGGGTTTTTAGTGGATTAATTACAAAATCCTTATTTTTTTCTGTCGAAAAATTAATTGGTGTAGAGCCTGTAGCTGCGACATAATTCAGTGGAATCTCACATATTTTATATATTGGCAAATTTTTTCAATATAAATAATTAAATATTTAGTATTATATTTTTATGCAAATATTTTATTTAATTTTTAAATTAATTAAACAATGTGAGAGGCACTTAATTTATTCGTTCTACAACTTAGTTGGTACTTAGTGTAGATTTAGGCATATTTACTTCTAGTTTAGTCAGTGGGTGGATAATATCCACATCAGAAATGTGATATTATTGAGTCTTTGTACAAGTTGTCGTTAGATTAAATGAAATTTATTATAAAATAAAGTGCTTTGCAAAATAAAATGTTGCGTTTTTAATAAAAAAAAGACCACTTTTCCATGAAACATCTATTGGTGTATCACAATTTTAGAGCTTCACAATGGACACAATACATTCATATATTATTTAATATAAACATATCAAGAGCGGAGTGTATTGGAAGAAATACGAGCAGAACTACTGTACAAGTCCAAATTATGGTCAGCAGACATTAGGGCTGCCAACCGTACCATAAAATTAGAGTCCTTTTTAACTTTCATACCTTATAATTTACGACATCAATAAAGTACGAATACTCAACTGGTTGCTACAGGTTACGAGTTCTTAAGAGACTGTAACCAGAGCCACAATAGTTCGGGTGTCTGATGATATTGAACGTTTTGGTTAGCTAATCGACTCTAGTAAATGTTTTAATTTGAATTTTAATGGCATAGGCTATAAATATGTTCAAGATGAAAAATATTTGTTTAATATCGCAAAGTACAACAAAAATACGTTTTAAGGACAAATAAGTATTTTTTTTTTCATATTATGTACTTTTTTTCTGACAATGTGAAAGAAATACTTTAATCGTCCTAAGAACGGTGACAGCCCTAGCAGCCCTTGACGGCAACAAAATCGACTATTATATTGTCTGAAGTTTATGAGCAAACAGTCTCTAAGAGGTAGTGTCATGCTGCATTGCAGCGACACGACCCCCCCCCCCCCCCCGGAACGTCTCGCTCACGTGATACCAGCGTAAAATGACATCTCCCGTGTCGCGTTTCGTGCGAGGCGAGGTGAAAACGCATCGGCATAGTAACAATGTAATTGTGGGCGTCTGTAGCCGCAGAAAGGCTCCGGTGGGTCGTTCGTCCCCCTATACTATAAAAAAACAAATGAATAATATCATAACATTTGGTAAAGTCATTTGTTTACGATGAAACGTTTCATTTTCGTTTTATTTCGATACCTCAGTGTATAGGCTCCAGTCGCACCGCGGACTATGACACCGACAATAGCTAGCATAGGACATATACAATCCATGCTAATATTATAAACGTGACAGTACCTGTCTGTCTGTGGCACTGTCCGCTATACCGCTCAAACGACTGTGATGAAATTTCATATACAAGCTAACCGTCGCATCATTTTCATCACTGCAGTAGGGTATTTATAGCTCGATTGTCATCCAAATCATGTTATAAGTACCTTACATACGAAAATATCCTACAAAATACTGATGATAAATATAGCACTTGGGTCATTGATATGAGAGCAGAAGGGTCATTAACTGGACCGCGCCTGCTCCGCATACCACAGAACACTACGGTGACCATAATATGCGATTATACCAACTACAATATTTTACGTCTACAAGTGATGAAAATGTTTCACCAGTCAGCATGTATAGATACTAGAGGGTTTTAGCATGAACATAGGGTACCAAAATATTTAAAAAAATTACACATGGTTTAGTCTGTTGTCCACGTCGTCGAAGTCGTGGGAGAAACAGCTTTAACTAAATAAATTTTTGCAATTGATTTATACAACTTTACACTCGTAAATAAATATCTATATAACACAAATTATAACTTTACATTTCAGAAACATCATTAACTTGGGGCTCGTTTCCCAGGTTGCTGTTATAAAATATGAAATATTGGTTTCATCCATCTTAATTACGTCTAACCGCATATATATGTATGTATATATATATATATATATATATATATATACAGTAATCTACATACTACATGTGGAAAATAACGAACGAGTGTATAAGTCGCGAGGTATAAGTTGAAACTTTAAAAGAACGTTAAGTTGAATGTGCAATACCACATTTACGGTCTCAGAAGATCGTCACGCGAAACCATAGCAACTCCGTCACTGCGCCTGCGCTGACAACTTTCATTTTAGTTCAACACAGACGTCGCGAGCTATAAGCATTTCGCTGCAAAAAGTTAAAACTGAAAATGTCCAGAACTCATAGTATTTTATTGTTGTGAACACTAGACACGGACAGGGTGGAACTAAATGTTAATATATATATATATATATATATATATATATAGAGAGAGAGAGAGAGAGAGAGAGAAAGAGAGGGAGAGAGAGAGGGGGGGGGCGACATTGGGACATTATGCACATTGACATATCACCAAAATGAAACACAAATAACCATTCATCAATATATTAATTATAATAAATTATTTCGCTAATTTGTAATGTTACGTATGTTAATTAACGTTCAAAGAACAGTTAAGTAACCCGACGTACCAAAGCTAGTTGGTTATAAAAACACAACTCGTAAACACACATAAATATAGTGTCATTACCATTTTCCATATGCATAATGTATATTCTAAGAGCAGCTGAATTTGGCGGAATGACCGGGCAGGTACCTCTTGTTCACCTGATACCACCGTGAAACGACAGCCGTCGCGTTTCCCGTGGTTTGATGGCGGTGGTGACTTGGACCCTATCGTAAGAAGCATGCCCAAACTGAATTAGACAGATTTTTGAAAAACTAAAAAATGACAGGTGTCCTAAACATGTCCCAGCAAAAGGATGTTACTCGTGGAACGTTTTATTTCTATACAAACGAATACTTCACAATACATGAATGGAGCTACGTAAAGTATTAGGTATTACTACCACATAAAGTTTAATTTAAATATAAATTTGACAAAATTTTTTTTAAGTATAGAGGGACAAACGAGATATCAGAGCCTTGCACCGACTACCGACGCCCAAGAGCAGCAGCATAATTATGCCGATGCGTTGTCCTCCTTTTCATCACCCCGCCCAATGGGCCACTAAGCCAGATGAAGCTATTACTGATCTTAAAGTAGATCAATGTTTCTAAAAAAAAATTGTTACAGTGAAATTATAATAATGTCTTACGTATAATAAACTCCTGTAGACTAGTCAGGTACTAGTGAGACTAGTTGTGCGTTGCCCCTGTGTTAATGACCATCTGAAACGAACAGTGTTCAATTTTAACAGTGGAAAGTCATGTGTGCAAAAAAGCATATGCAAGGAGGAACCTCTTGTTCAAATGAAGCCTGCGTATTTGCATAAAGTGGCTTTTGTTTTTTGTAAAAATGATATAACATCCATCCATGGATGGATAGTGGTATATCACATAATCTCTGAGCATACGGATGTTTATGTCCGTCGGTAGTCAATCTGACGACACCTCAAATTTTTTATTTTTTTATTATATTGTTTTTATTATTTTGACTAGAACTGTTGAAACGTTTTTGGCGTAATTGAAACGCAGACATATCGTCCTCCTACAATGGGCCGGCGAAAAATGAAATTGTTTCAGAGAGCGCGAAGTATACAAGTAACAAATAACACATAGATCTCCTAAACAAGACATGTCACGTCTGCGAGACGATAAGCTTGGCTTCCACATACTGCATCACTGAAATAAATAAAACCTCACTGCTGCTACACTGCTGCACGTCATTAGAAATATCTCGTTTATTATCCTAATGATACTAAATTTGTATTATATTTAAAAATCCCAAGTGTGAATATTTACTTATAATATTAACTTTGTCATTTTCAAATAGCGATTTTTTTGTAATCGTCAATGCTCAAGTCACTGCATTTTTAGGAGAACAGAGTAATAGTCGTTCAGTCGTTACTTGAATCCGCTAGCAGCGCTGCCAGCTCAGCGAGCCGGTCGCGGTGCGCTCGCATGTGCGCGTGCGCCTCCCACAGCAAGGTGACTAGCGGCTCGCTGGCGCGTTCGTCCATCGCTACTTCGGTGGACATGCGCGGATTGAAGCGGAAGAACGGCACGCCCAGTGCGCCGCACCACGCGCGCGCACGCTCTACCACGCGCCCGTCCGACTGTGTCGCCTGAAACGTAAGTAGCCCTTAAAACCTATTTTCAGAAGTGGGATCGCATCAACGCAGTTTTAAAACTCATATTTCGGAATCGGATCGCAATCGTCCAACAGCGATAAAAACAATTAGGAGACAAACGAGCATTGCAGCAAATTGCTGGTTCTACTTAACCATGCCATTTTGCATTTTGCATTTTGAAGTCTAAGTTTACGCGAATGTTACTCATTACAATAAAACTATTTTACGGATTTTATCGCGGTTTATTTAATTATTTAACTAGCCCGACGATTCGTCCACGTCTAGAGTCCACCCTTGACCATGGTAGAGGTAAAGCTTCTGAAACGTTGGACTACTTAAATAATTAAACAAACCGCGACAAAATCCGTAAAATTAGTTTTATTGTAACATTTCGCATTGTTAATGCTACCACCGCTCACCTGGTCTACTATGAGGGTCCGTATGGCGTTGATGCCCATAGCGACGCGCGCCGTGTCCCATACCGACTCGGGCTTGAAGATGTCTATGTCTCGCAGTTGCGTGATTGGCAGGGCGCCTGTCACATTACAAGTTTCACTAACATTGGTGTTCATAACATATGTGGAAAACAAGAAAATAACACAAATTGTAAATATAAATACCGTTGTATTACAATAAAGTATGCGAATACTCAAATAATAACAATAACATATAGATTAAGTTCTAACAAATAGCGAGAAAATGAAAAAAAAAAAAATGAGGCTCTAGAATCTTAAGTACTATATCGCCGAAAAAAAAATAGCATTTACATAACAAATATGTATGAAGGTATTTGACAGACAGACAGTAAAATGTAATTTTATCTACATATCCGACTTTCCATACGCCATTTTGCCTACCATAAATAAGTTAACCAGATATTCTTTTTCTTTTTTTTATTTCTCTTTATTTGTATATTGTTTTATTTCTCTTTATTTGTAAAACGCTTTCTCCTAAAATTGGAGTTTCAATGTGCTTATAAATGAGTCTAAGTTAGGTCTTAGTTTTTAGACATTGAGTGCTCGTATGGAGGTGAGACTAGCTACCAGACTGAACCTACCTGTACCACACGACACGACCACCTTCAGGTTGCACATCCTGGCCTCCTCGGTCCTGCCGGTAGCTTCCATGGCCAGCTTCAGTTCCACTATCTCGGTAAGCGCGTCTAACGTCGGGTTGTTTCCGATCAGACCGCCGTCGAGGAAACTGTAACATTTATATTTCCGTTACATTATCTTCGAAGTCAACTTAATAGCGACGCGAAACCTATTTCTTTTGGTTATACATGCTGGGAGATGATATAACATGTAACATGGCTCGCCACAGCTGGCCTTATACTTAGTATATTTGTTATGTGCAAGTACCAACACGAACGCAAAGATATCTATCTATCCTAGGATATCTGTCTGTAGATATCCTAGGATGTCCTAGGCATGGGGGAGCATCACGGTCAGCTTCCTGACTTTTATTAGAAATAGAGAAAATCGTATAACATGTTTTGGGACGGAACTCGGATTCTACAATATTGATATAAACTCACATACCAGCTGGAAGGACTAAAATAGATCTGATACCAGCGCAGCAGAACTCCTGAGATCATTACAGTATAATGATACGTACCAGCCGGATGCTCTGAAGTAAGAGGGCGCGGCGCCCGAGGCGCGGGCTGCTTGCCACACGAGCTGCGCCCCGGGCGGTGGAGGAGGCTCGAAGGCGATCACCGTGTCGCCGTCGCCCGTTTCGCACAACGGACCTGACACCAGGGTATAGAAGTGTTTAAATGGGCAGCGATAAACCCCAGTTACGTGGTATTAAACAGATGTACTGATCTCATTACGGAGGAGGTAATCACTTAACTCTCTCCCACCTCTCAGTTTACGGATAACCGAGGGTAGGCATGGTATAATCAACGACGACCTGCTGGTGAATTCGGACGTCCATGTAACACTGAGGACACATTGACGTACAATCTTTCTTTCTATTGGGCAAACCCGCATGAAAATACGCTTTCTAGATTTTGAGAAAATCGATCACATATAAACATACAGTTTTGGGGACTTTGCTTTACAATGTGTACACATTAAAAACCAAGGTTCACCTCCCTCCCCCTTCGTTCCATAATTAAAATATTTCTCACTTGTAGTCCCATGGTACTCGTGTAGTATATCCTGCGCCGATTGGTAGTTCCTAAAGATGTGCAGGTCCACCGGCTTCCTATCCGCTAGTACTGCCAACACCATCAGTTTGGGTTTATGTATGTCTGTCATCATCACGTCAGACCCTGCAAAACATTATGTAATTAAAAGTTATCAATATAAATAGAAGCGACAGTGACTTAGTGTTGGGCACTAGAATTGTGGGATTCGGATCCCACTTCTGAAAATTGTTTATGATGCCAGTACAATCAGTTTATGATGCCAGTACAATCAGTTTATGATGCCAGTACAATCAGTTTATGATGCCAGTACAATCAGTTTATGATGCCAGTACAATCAGTTTATGATGCCAGTACAATCAGTTCAGGTTGGATGTCCGTGGTCACAGTAATCCCTACATTTTTGCTGAAGAGGCTGCAGGGCGAGCCCTTGTCATGAACTTTAAACAACTAATAGTCGCTTACCTAAACATTCCTTCAAAATATTCTCCAAAGGCTCCGATGGGTACGGTCTCTTGCCCACGAACGCGTGTTCCTTCATCCTAAAGTACAGCATCTGGCATTCCCTCAAGCTCTTTCCCTTGGCAAGAGCGAGAGCCAGTATTCCCCCCGTGCTAGTGCCCGCGATCCAATCGAAACATTGGACTATAGGTTTCCCAACAGCAGCTTCTAGGCTCAGCAAGATCTGAACGAGCACAAGACCCCGGATACCGCCTCCGTCCAAACAAAGTAATCTGAAATTTTGTTTAAGGTTTACTTCCGTATTTTTGAACTTTTTTTGAATAGTATAATAACAAGGCAAACTATTTACAACTACCGGCGCCCACGAACATCCGCACAACTACAATGCTGATGCATTGGCCTCCTGACCTCCCCTCTCCGATGGGCCAACGTCTACGCGACACTGGCGTATTGACGTGTATTGAGAGTTATTACACCTAATTATTTACGTGACACAATTTCAAGTTTTCACAAAAAACGTATTCTAACAATACCACTATAGTGTAACTGTAAATTGGTACAGTGTAAGAAACGCAGCAAGTTTATTCATATCGCTAAAGACGAGATAGCTAAATGTACGGGTCCCTGTGAAGGTATCTTTCATAAAAAATGTGTTACGAAAAACATAAAAGAATGAAAAATGTGAAGATTGCATGAGGCCGTTTAGTTCGCCTACTACCGGTGAACCGAACATTATATTAACATTGGCAGATATAAGTAAGAAAGTTGTGTATGCAATGGAGGAAAGATTGAATGAGTTGGCAGAGTTAGTGGATTCCGTACCTGTAAAGTATTATAAAATATGTGAATATCAACAATCAGCGGAAAAAAGATAGTCAATACAAAATAAGAATGCATTTCTGGATACAATAGGTCGCTGGAAGGACGTCTAAATGATCTAGTAGTAAAAGGGGAGGGAAATAAAAGTCGAATTGGTTGGATTAGAAAAGAAAGCAAATGAAGTTATTAGTGTAGTTACAGGCCAGGTTGCTCAAAAGCAAATTATAATGAATATCCCTACGAATGAAAAGGTTCCGGGCGATATCAATATAAAGTGGACTGTCTGTGAGGTCTGGGATTCCAGTTTATACTGCCATCTCCCGAAGTTACGCGAGAAGCTATAGTGGCTGGAATAAGGACAGTGTAGTATTGATCACGTGTGGGTGCGTCATCCTCGACTACGAGACTGCCTGTCTCATGTAATTGATTGCTATATAGCAGATCATCATATGTTTGGATTCTCAATCCTGAAGTGTGTGCATCAAGGATGTGGTGAAAGTGAGGAGCAGGACACTAGGTGTGCGATTAATACTAAACTTGCATCTAAAAGTTGTCTGAATGTAACTGGTCACACTTAATGTCTATCTATCTAATATTATCCATCTAAATATTATCCGCCGCCCCTTAGATTTGTGCAATAACATACAAAAAATTATTTACATGCACATGCAGTGTACTGGTACGATATATATATATATATATATATATATATATATATATATGGTGTACTGCTATGATATATGTGTAGTGTACTGCTACGATATATATGTGGTGTACTGCTATGATATATGTGTGGTGTACTGCTATGATATATGTGTGGTGTACTGGTATGATATATATGTGGCGTACTGCTATGATATATATGTGGTGTACTGCTACGATATATGTGTGGGGTACTGCTATGATATATATGTGGTGTACTGGTATGATATATGTGTGGTGTACTGCTATGATATATATGTGGTGTACTGGTATGATATGTGTGGTGTACTGCTATGATATATATGTGGTGTACTGGTATGATATATACGTGATGTACTGCTATGATATATATGTGGTGTAGTGCTACGATATATGTGGGGTGTACTGGTATGATATATATGTGGTGTACTGCCATGATATATATGTGGTGTACTGGTATGATATATGCGTGGTGTACTGGTATGATATATATGTGGTGTACTGGTATGATATATATGTGGTGTACTGGTATGACATATATGTGGTGTACTGCCATGATATATATGTGGTGTACTGGTATGATATATATGTGGTGTAGTGCTACGATATATGAGTGGTGTACTGGTATGATATATATGTGGTGTACTGCCATGATATATATGTGGTGTACTGGTATGACATATATGTGGTGTACTGCCATGATATATATGTGGTGTACTGGTATGATATATATGTGGTGTACTGCTATGATATATATGTGGTGTACTGCTATGATATATGTGTGGGGTACTGCTATGATATATATGTGGTGTACTGGTATGATATATGTGTGATGTACTGGTATGATATATGCGTGGTGTACTGGTATGATATATATGTGGTGTACTGGTATGATATATGTGTGGCGTACTGCCATGATATATATCTGGTGTATTGCATGTCTCACAGTCTCACCGTCCTACTTTTTCGCCGGGCGACATCCCGGCGGCCTTGGCCATGGTGGCTGCGTCTAGCATGTCGTCTATCAGCTGGCGCGTGGCCGTCTGGGTGAAGGTGCTGGACGGCACCCCGTTGTACTCGCCTCGCTCGGCGCACCCAGCGCGGCACCCGGCTGTGCCAGCCCTACATCTGTAAACAATATCTATATGTAGGACAATTTAAAAAATAATACATTTTAATTTACCAGCGACTAGCGGTTTCAAACAAAGCAACTCTTCAGCTTTATAATTTTAGTATAGAATAGTAATAATAATATCTGTGGACTTATCACACCAGGTTTGTCCTTACCGTAAGGACTTTTGTTACAAGTACTAGATAACAGAAATATATTTAATAATTGTAAACTGAAGATTTTTTTCATATTTAAGATTTTTATTATACAAATACATATATAAATTATATAAACATTCGTGACCTAGGGGGGATTTGAGCCCGCGCTCTCTGGCGTAACACGCGGATGGACAGCCACGTTAACTGAGCGAGTCGGTCATCAAACCAATTAGGACTTAATACTTCCGTTGTGCCTAGCATTTGGACTTACATCTGCCCTTGCGTTCCGTTTTGACTGGGGACACTTCTGATTAATTTTTATCATCACATGATTTGATCAAAGGCTCTTCATCATCATTACCAGCCTTTATCGGTCCACTGCCGGACATAGGCCTTTTTCAATGACACCAAGACGATCGATCTCCTGCTACTCGCATTAAACGCGGACCATCTACTGCATGGAGATCGTCTTCCCACCTGGTGAACGATCGACAAACACTTCTTTTTCCTAAACGCGGTCTCCACTACAGAACCCTACTGGTCCATCTGCCATCTGTTCTTCTGAGTGTGTGACCAGCCCATTGCCACTTCAGCGAGCCTATTCGTGGCGTGATATCGGATACCTTAGTTGTCTGCCTTATGACTTCTATACGAATTCTGTCGGACAGAGAAACACCCATCATTGCACGTTCAATAACCCGTTGAGCTTCCGCAAACTTGCGGACCAGCCCTAAATTAAGAGGCCATGCCACGGGGACAACGCATTGATTGAAGACTTTTGACTTCAAGCTCTGCGGTAAAGGGTACGTCAGAATATGATGAAGCTTCCGGAATACTGCCCATCCCAACTGAATCCTTCTATCGGCTTCCTTCTCGAAGCTATGTCTACCTAATTGCAATAGTTGCCCGAGGTAGACGTATTCGTCTACGACTCCGAGAATAGCGCCATCGACGTTGACCGGCCCGGGGAGAACGTGTTCGTTGAACATGATCTTTGTCTTGTCCAAGTTCATCCTAAGGCCAATACGTCGGAAGGATCCTATAAACTAGTATACTACAAACTTCAAATGATGCAGGTAGGTTCCTGTTAGGGTACAGACATCCAGTAAGAATGAATTTTACGAAACTAATGGCGCATTTTTGTGTTCCATCCCCAAAAGCACACCCTCATCCTGTTTCGTAAGATTCAAGTGAAGCCGCGAGGGGCTGCTGGTTACTATTATACCAGTGGTGTTACCTCTGTGCTCCGCCCGAGTGCAGCACGTACAGTATCTTGTCATAGCCGCCCGCGGCCGTCTCCGCCGGCACCAGGTGTCTCGCGGTATTTCCCGCGCTGTTTCTCGCCTCCAGATCCGCGCCGAACACGATCAGCGCTTGTAGTATCGCTATGTTCGTCTGTTTCGCCGCCAGATGCAAGGGTGTATTGCCCTCGTTGTCTCCCACTGAGACCTCAGCTCCCCTGGATATTAATGCGATGACACAGTCCAGTCTGCCTCGTAGCACCATGACGTGAAGCGCCGTCCGCCCGTCGAAGTTGAGGGCGTTGATGGCGCAGTTCTTGTCAGCCAAAGCCTCGACCACTTCCGCGGAGATCGCCCAGTGCAGCGGTGTCCCCCCACGCTTCATGTCTTGCTGGAACAGTTTGGGTTTGTTGTCTTGGACCACATCGCCCACGATGCCTGAGTAAAGAGATGAGTCATTTAGTATTAGCTATGCCCCGTGGATTCGCCCGTTTAAAATGTTTCTAATTTTTTTTCACGATAAACATTAAAACGTTATTCTTGATTGTAAAAATTCATCGAAACCAGGTCTGGAAATTTTGCGTTAAGAAAATAACAAGCTTTATAACCTTAGATCCTACTAAATAATACTTTGTTACAAATGTTTTGCAAGGTCTAGTTCCGAGGTAGTGCCACGCTGTGTTGCCGTAGAATTAGGCTGCCACGACCGGGAAGACACCTGTCGCCCACATCATACCGTCGCCAAGGCTTTAGCGTCCGCCATATTCAATTTAATGTGACGTCTCTTAGTTTATAACGAGCGTAAATTAAACTCTTCAATATGTTATATCAATAATATATTAATTAGTCAATTAATTACGGTGGCGAATTTAGTAGTTATGGGTTAAAAGGACATACACACCGGTCAAAAGCGTGACCCTCCTTACTGCCTCGTCGTAGTCGGGTAAAAACATTTTCAAAAGAGTACTCTTGATTACGTAAGAATTATTCGCATTATTAACATCGGGTGTTGGCATACTAGTATCTTAAAAACACCACAAAAAACCTCCTTGGTATAAAACTTAATTCACAAGATCGCACAAAACGTACAAAGAAATAAGATTGCTCAAATGTCTTCTTTTTCACACGTTTCCACAAGAACGAACTGACGATCGACTCATTTGAAATATTTGTAACATTAACACTGGATATACATTTCAATATTCGTCTGATAATGTCGTTTATAACAATGCCTTCAACTTTAACCTAGCCAAGAAGCCTTATATGAGCCATATTATTAATCTCTAAGTTAGGGTGACCATTTTATTAATCTTGGACATAGATAATCGAGAAAAATGTAATAAAAGCAGACATAAAGAACCAAAAAACATGAAAATGATATGTAAAAATAAGTACGAGTTTCAAAGAGGTCGCTACCGGGATAGTACCGCCGCAAAATGAGTGGTATTTAAATTTCCGGTGGCGTAGGAAGGACATATAATTCTGCATAAAAAATGTGCAGATGTCTAGGAGGTCGGTATTCAAATGGCTCCAATGCATATTTGCCTCTTACACTACAAAAAGTTCAAACTTTTTATAAATAAATATAACTGGGAGCAGTCCTGCCAGTTATTGAGCAAGAAAAATAGGACATGTCCATGTAAATTCGAAAGTGTAGTCACTCAGACGTCATTCAGTCAGTATGACATTGCCTCTGTGAATGCTAATATAAAACAATAGGTACTTCACACATAAAACAGTTGAGGTTTCAACAGAGACTGTAGCTACGCTGTCGTGTTTCGTACAGTTTGTAAGGTTCGAGTAGCTAATACAACAAGTCCAAATGCCATTGCAACTTGCATGTAATATAGCATAAGCAAACCTACTGTCAGACAAACATTCAAAAATTTAAAAACAGTTGGCTTCTTTTTCGGATTTCCAAAACCCAAAAGGTTAAAAACGGGGCCCTACTACTAATACTCTGCTGTCCGTATGTCTGTATCTCAGGAACAGTGAGAGCAAGAGAGTTGGAATTTTCACAGGTGATGTATTTCTGTTGACCCATCTGGCACCGGAGTGATGAATCGAACTCCTTTTTGGATGATCAGGGAACTGCGCCGCATTCTATCTCGCGGGGTAGTTACTCGATGCCGGATATTGTGTTCTGTCAGAACTCCGCCGCATTCTATCTCGCGGGGTGGTTACTCGATGCCGGATATTGTGTTCTGTCAGAACTGCGCCGCATTCTATCTCGCGGGGTGGTTACTCGATGCCGGATATTGTGTTCTATCAGAACACCGCCGCATTCTATCTCGCGGGGTGGTTACTCGATGCCGGATATTGTGTTCTGTCAGAACTCCGCCGCATTCTATCTCGCGGGGTGGTTACTAGATGCCGGATATTGTGTTCTGTCAGAACTGCGCCGCATTCTATCTCGCGGGGTGGTTACTCGATGCCGGATATTGTGTTCTGTCAGAACTCCGCCGCATTCTATCTCGCGGGGTGGTTACTCGATGCCGGATATTGTGTTCTGTCAGAACTCCGCCGCATTCTATCTCGCGGGATGGTTACTCGATGCCGGATATTGTGTTCAGTCAGAACGCCGTGAATGAAGCACTTCTACCTGAACATCCATAAGTGGAGTGGGCCCGATGGCATACTCCGGTTGTGCTGCGAAAATATGCTCTGGACTTGACTCCAGTGTTGACGCGCCTTTTCCGATTCTCCCGCTATGTTGGCGTAATCCCCAGCTCTTGGAAGACAGCTTTAGTGCACCGGATCCCCAAAAAAAGGTGACCGCGCCGGCCCATCCAACTACCGACCTGTTACGATAGCCCCTTTGTTTTCCAAAGTTATGGAATCCATTATCAATTGCTGCTATGCCAGCTCGATGCAGCTCTTGCGATACTAATAAGATCATCAAATAATTAGTGATCGCCAGGACGGTTTCCGCCGCCGACGTTCTACTGGTGATCTTCTAATTTAGTTAAAGGCGGAGGCAGTTGAAACAAAAGAAGAGGCATTGGCGGTTAGCCTGGATGCTGCGAAGGCCTTTAATTTGGTTTGGTACAAAGCGCTCCTATCAAAGCTTTCTTCACACAAACTTACCGGAAAATTATGCGATTGGTCTACTGGCTTCTTGACAAATCGCAGCAACAAGGTCGTGGTAGACGGCGCATGTACCGCCTACGCTGTTTTTTCTGCATATCAATGACATGCTGTAAGCTAGTGGCCTTTATTGTTACGCGGATGATAGCACTGGGGACGCTTCACACACTAGCCGTGCCAATATTGCATGGGAACACGTCAACGAGTATCGGAACAAGCTTGTGTCTGAAGTCGAGGATTTGTTATCCAAAGACTTATAATGGGGTCGACTAAATTTAGACTAATTTAACCCCCACGAGACACAAGATTGCGCGTTTACTAAAAAAAAAACACCCTTCCGTGGTATCATCTTGTCGTACTTGGTGTCGCACTATCAGGTAACGTTCAGTTCCGCGGTCATATGGAAACGAAAGCTAAATTAGTCTCAGTGCGTCTTTTACCGTATTATCTATGAGGAGTGTTCCGAGCATTGTTAGGCTTAATATCGGCAGCAGAATTCAATCTTCGGACATCGCGACAGAACTCTAAGTTCCTCGCTCATCACGGTTTTCCGCGCACATTTGTACTGTGGAACCAGCTGCCTCCCTGGGTATTTCCGATCCGATACGACTTAAGAGGTTTCAAGAAAAGAGCATATCTATAACTTTAAGGCCGACAACGCACCTATAAAACGTCTAGCCTTGCAAATGTCTATGGGCGGCGGTAGTCACTACCCACCTCGGTTAATCCCTATCTCATGAAAAGAGTATTGGAAAAGTGCTTTAGTCTTTAGAGTTCCGCAAGGGCAAAAAAGGGAACACTTACAGTTTTGTCCGATTCGTCTATCCGTCTGTATATATATAACAGACGTTTTACTAGAAAATCAAGGCAAGGTTGTTGTATCTCATGAGCCACTACAAAATTAAGTTGTGAAAAATAAAATTATTAAGTGTAGCACCCCCATATATATATAAATGAGAGATAACATTTTTTTCGAGAGAACATATTATAGGTGCAGGGTGTTGTCGGATAGGTACTTCTAAAAGGAAGGAGATTTAAAAGTTTTTGATTATGTTAAAACTTTTTGAAATATAGTCTTAGCCCCGGGGAACCTTTTTTCATTAGCACTTAATTAATTCAATGAAAAAATAATATATTGAATAAATCCCTCTCTCAACTCCAAGCAGCGCAAACAGCTTTCCACCTAGGAAACCCAGAACACTCCTGATGTGTGATTTTATACCGTCGTCATGCCTATTTATCCAAAACACTAAATGAATCTATGTTTGATTTTATAACGTTGACATGCCCATTTAACCAAAACACCAAATTAATCTAAGATCCTCACCAGGTATGGAGCTGGTTGTAGACGCGAAGGTCCGCGTGCAGCGGCTGAGGTTGACGTCGGCGCCGGCCAGCAGCAGTGCGCGCACGCAGTCGGGCAGATCCGCGAGGCACGCCATGTGCAGCGGCGTGTAGCCTTGCTTGTTGAACACGTTTAGGTAAGCTGATGTCTCCTTCGTGAGGATCTGATGAATAATTATTACTGAGCAAAAGGCCTCGATGGCAGGTCTCGTTGGGCATATCCTCTGGTTCTATAACAATAGCAGAGGCAGTCACGTGGACTTCCAAAAGAAGTGAGAACTTAAAATTGAGTCTGTAGCGAATGTAATTCGCCACGCGTGACCATGTCAGTTTCATATGACGTCACGAAAGGCGTGGCAATTACACGAGCTTCATGATTTTTGTTCACCCAATTCGCAGTATGGCTCTAAACACCGCGTTGCTGCGTTTGGTGACGAGAAGCGCGCTACGTATCATCACGCATGATGCCCTACGTGTAATACGTGACGCGATACGCGTGACAATGATGCAATGTTCTATCATTGTTATTTACCGAAAAAGACTTTTTCACTACGAAAACCGTCAGAATCGCACGTTCTGGCTCGAATACCCACAGTTCGATACCAATGAAAGGCAAGGTGTCATCAAGTTGTGTGAGTTAAAGAAAACTTGCATTTCATGCACATTGCATGAGGTACCCTGATGATTCGTTGTTCCGGGGCACTTCACCAAAGGCGGCACGGGGTGGTTTTAATAGCTATTCGGCAATACAGTATGCCGCGAGCTCCCGCTCAAGACATGAGCAAGCGCGTTAAGTGCGTGTCCCCGCGACAACAGTGATATATATAAAATATACTGATTTTCAGTGCGTCAGCATCAACGCTCCTATATCATTAATAACACAAACGACTCATACATAATGGTACAATTATAACATTTTGTGACTCAGCATTCACCATTATATTATTTATAGGTACCATTGTTTAATCGTTTGTAATGCTGTCACGGGCTCTCGGTCATAAATGTAAGAAAGATAACAACTTTATATCAAAACTAGCAGCCGCCCGTGGTTTCACCTGCTTACTCCAGCCCCAAAAAACCTCTTAACTGGTGGTGGGTGGAACTAAAGAGAATCTTCTCTCTGTACTCCCCTACACTCTCCAAGCGACATGCCAAATTTCAGCTTCTTGTGTTCAGTGGATTTAGCGCTGCGTTGCCTGTAAGTCAGTCATTCGGCCCCTCAGTAACGGAGGAGTTTTACATGTATAAGTTATATATTCTAATATTGATCTATACTTACATTTATAATTTCTTTATTACTGGCGCCTGCATAATGGAAAACCGTATTTCCTTCCAAATCCACCGTGTCTAATGCACACTTTAGAGACACTAAACATTGCACCATACGAATATTCCCAGTTTTAATAGCTACCTAAAAATATAACATTATGTAAAATATAACATTATGTAAAATATAACATCTATGTAAAATATGAGACTAAACTCCCACTTTTCGGCAGGGGAAGGAGGAGAATGAGGGAAGGAGTGCTCCACGTGTACATAAGAAATATGTGGAAATCTATGAGGGTCGGTAGCTGGCCGCTTGTTTATCCCCCTATGCTATGAAAAGTAACGCTTCGAGAATTCACTATAATATGTTAGTTTAAAAATAATCCGCTTGATTTTTTTAATATTGCGTGGGGTCACTAACAATGAGATACATGTTTGACACGTATACATGAAACTTGCAGGGAGTATAGACGCGTTGCCCTCTTTACCACCTCCACCAAATAGCCAGTCTAAGAATGTAACACGAAATCGCGATCACTTTTAAGGAGGTATCATGGGAGAGGTACAAAAAATATAAGGAAAATAAAACCAATTACATTATACGTGATGTTATTAGTTTTATTTTCCTTATATTTTTTGTACCTCTCCCATGATACCTCCTTAAAAGTGATCGCGATTTCGTGTTACATTCTTAGACGCTTGCAAAACAATGGTTCCATTAAGTACGAAGGTACTTACACTGCACTTGGTTACTGCTGAAGTAGTAGATTCATTGTAATAAACATGATATTTAAAACACAATTTTTGCCATGTAATTTCTTACGAGTCAAACGTTTGGAAGATTATTATGTTAATTAAGTAATAACTTAATTACCACACAAAGACAACCTTTAGGGAAAATATTCTTCACACTTGATATTAGTAGTGTACACCAGCTTGGCATTCTTTAATCTTTCAATGTTCAGGAGAGAGGTACAAAATGATCAGCTAATTATGATGAGTGGTGAAAATTGTAACTTACCATGAGTGGAGATGTTCCTGTGAGAGGGTCTATTTCATTTATCAGTGCTTGAATTTCACGTTCATTGAATAACTCGATGATACCAAAGTGTGCAAGTACATGAGCCAGCGACCACGCAGGATGCTCAGACAGTATATCACAGAGTTTTTGTAGACTGCCAACAGAACACTGTATAATATAAAAACATCTATACTCTATATTATAAAGTCCCCCTAAATAAGTTCTCAAAAGCTGTTCCATTAATTTTTTTCAAAATCTACTCAACAGATTTCCCTCTCTATATCTACTGATCAGATTTTCATGCGGTTCATCAATGGATTGAATGATTTAGACTAGAACGAAGGTTTTAGTTTAAAATTTGTTCAGGCTGTGTTTATCAAGGGCACAGCTTCAGCAGACCACTACTTGACTTATAAATATTAAAGTAACTCGTATGTCATGAAATTTCAATTTCTTTAGAGATAAGACACATTGATCATCAAGCTCATATTTGAAAAGTATTATGCTGAGTTTCCTGTGGGGGGTTGGGGGAAGGTATTTCATATACCTAATCCATATATGGGGATCCATAATCGATAAAACATATCACTACTTGCTTTCCCCTCTGTGCTATTAAAATTATTAGTTTATTCAAAATAAATAAAATAACAAATATATCTCAACACTATTTGGATAGTGTTGAGATGTAGAGATTCTGTGAAGATGTATATATATATTCAATGTTTAGTGTCACAGAGGGTGACTCTTATTGTAAATTTTTGTGACATCAATTCTATTAATAGTAACTATTATCATCATCATAAGCTGGGCAATGTCTACTGCTGGACATAGGCATAATAGTATATATGTATATAACACAAACATTGAATATTTGATCATATAAGATTAACTGTTTCTAACTGATTAGAAAAAGCTAAACATATTAACTGCTGAGCCAGCCACACTTTGCTTTGGACATTATAAATAAGGCATATATTTTAAGTAGACTTTTAAAATAAGGCATATATTTTAAGTAGAATTTATAAATAAGGCATAGATTTTAAGTAGACTTTGTAAATAAGGCACATATTTTAAGTAGACTTTTAAAATAAGGAATATATTTTAAGTAGACTATAAATAAGGCATAGATTTTAAGTAGACTTTGTAAATGAGGCATATATTTTAAGTAGACTCAAATTACACACATGCCAAATCTCATCAGTCTGTTAAGTGGACTCTTTGGTGTCCATTGCATACCAGCGCCATTCCATGTCATTTTTTATAATTTAAAAATAAAAGCATGTTATCAAATACTGATAGGAATTAGGCCATCATATCTATCATAAATATTTTGAAGATGAGTATTTGTAACACTCTATCTTTAAACTGGTTTAAAGGTTACACTAAAAGCACTATTAAATGCCTCAGTAAAGCCTTGGTTAATCGTGGGTGTTCTACTATATCTACTGGATTTACAAGTTGTGGATGTACTAGCACACCTCTGCCAACCTCTTTGGGTATAACAGGTCTGAAGGTACTTCTGGCATGTTTTATTACATATAGCTCTACAAATAGATGTTAATAGATGTTCATAGTCACCGAAATGCATCTCCTGCTTCTTTGAGCCTCTAAGCAATAAAAGATATACAACATTACATACTAATTATTCTGTCCTGTCTGTGAGAGGTGGGTTATGTAATTAGCTCTCTGTGTTCCATTGTATTTAAAGCAAAATGGGTAGTGTTTTTAAAGAATTATATGTCAATATGAACACATTGATACACCAAGAATCTATGAAGACAAAATAATAATCAAATTTCTAAATGTTTCCAATTAGATGGCTTAATGTAAAAAAATATTTAAAAAGTTAACAAACTATGACTTGTAAGATATTCTTGACTAGAATTTAATTTCAACATAATTTTAAATCTTTGTTAGCTTTCTTTAATCACTTTTTAATTTAAAAATCAATTTAGTATTAAAACTATAAAAATTTTGCTTAACAACAAGTTTTCTTTTGTTTTATCAGACCCAAACTTGTGCTAAGGAAGTGAAGAGAAGCCCAATATAGTACAAACAAATAATCCGATTGCCATGGGTGCTTGTCAGGCAACAAATCTCATTGCTATTCCATACTTTATTATACATATTCAATATCAAGGGAGACCCGACTGTTTATAATATTAGAAAACTGAGACGAGAAGAAGAAACTGACTAGTTCAACTAGCTAGTTCTTTTCTTGTAGTATGAGTGGCTATTAACTTAACTAGCCACTCGTACAGACAAGGTCCATTACAAATTTTAAAACAAAATCTTCATAATTATTCATACATAATGGGGCCCAACCAGTTCTTTTCTTTACAGTTTTCTAATTTTATAGTTCGTATGAAACATAATAACAAAACCGTAAATAACTTAATCTTCTTGTTTAACTAAGGATGAGATAAAGAGCATCATTTTATAAAATTGTCTCATTTAAAAATTGTCTTGAATAAAAAATGAACATCCAGAGATTAAATAAATACTCACATCCTTACTCAACTTCACATAAGTGGGTATCTTCTCCTTTAGTACAATAAATTTATCTTCAGAAGCTTCTTTGCTTTCTGTTCGAAATAAGCTAGAAAATTAGAAACCATATTATTTTTGAAAAATTATACAGATAGAGTCACAGTAGTAGGTACATGATTAGCACAATTACCTGTACATTTGACCTAAGCTATCTGAAAAAGGTTTCTGCAACACTATTTCATAGTATTTATCTCTAGAGTTCTTATCGGCTGATGGTTTTGGAGCATACAGCTGCATCGAGTCTTCTCGGCAGTGGACTGGTCGAGATACAAAACTATCTGCCCGCACTTCTATAACCTTGGTCGGAGACTCTTCTACGCCAAGTAATCCACGAAGAACTGCATTAAATAAAATAGTATAAGAAAGGTTTATTAGCTTTTATCGTTTAGGTGATAAATTTGCAAAAGAAAAAGAGCTTACATGAATTGAACATTTTGCTTTCGTTTTCTATTTAGCGTTCGTAAAAAATCCAATGTGTATGTTTACTTAATCAGCTAAGGTTTGTATAAGGTCAATATTTAAACTGCTTGGACAGTAGTAAATAATAAAATGGACTGTGAACTATCCAACAGAAGTGCACTTTGTGTAGTGGACATAATATCATTAATCTATTAGCAAACTATTAGTATATATTACTGCGGTGTAATATTATCAACACTTTGTACGAGAGAGAATTTACACAATTCAAACCACAATTACATTTCCTGCAATAATCTCTTGTAATGATGAGCAACTGAATACTTTTTTATATTTTGACTTTGGAAAATTTGAAGTTTGACTTTAGAGTTTTGTTGAAATTGACAATTGCTGACATAAAAATCTTTTTATTTTTCTAATAACGTCAATGAGTTCAAAGACTTTACAGCCTATTTTCTATCGATATATCGGCCCGTGGTGGGCGTTTTCTCAGTGGAGGCGATGTTCACTGATTCACCTCCATCGCACAAGGATAGTGATTTCACAGGGGTCACTGAAATAAATATGAGAAAATAAACCTTTCATATAATGGGCTTGAATCATGGTGAGGAACGTGGTCTAATTTTGGCTGTGTTAGCCAGACTCAGGTAGACTCTCTTTTTGGGTTAAAGCGGTGGCGTCTGCGGGATAACTATCGGTTCGTCAGTAGCCCGTGTATAACCATTAACCGTGTGCAGGTAGTTATTTTTAACGGGCGTGGGTAGTCATCAAGTGACGCCGAAAGCTCATTTGTTTATTTTTGTATAAGTAAAAATCGAAGAGTGTTCTTAGCAAGTAGCAATTCACTACGCTCTAGGCACTAAGAAAATCATGTACCTGTACTGTCACCGTGGCATTACTATCTTTATATGATTCTATAAGTCTCTATTTATTTTTAATGGCCTTGTTTTAACGAACTTTATACTCCTCATTCCAACTATATCTCTTTTGCTATCTATGGACGCTTTTTCCAATACTTAATTTTTATATTTAGCCCTTCTTCTGTGACCTCTAATAGTTGACAGGGATATAGGATGAAAATAATTTATTGAAGTATTCCGTCACATTAATGTTTTTTAGGTTAATTCTTAAGTTTTATTGTATTTGTAGGTTTTTCACGTAATTCGTGGCTCGTTTACGTATCGTAATATTATTTTATAAGTTCTTTTATGATTATAAAG
This sequence comes from Eumaeus atala, assembly GCA_017140195.1. NCBI lineage: Eukaryota > Metazoa > Arthropoda > Insecta > Lepidoptera > Lycaenidae > Eumaeus > Eumaeus atala. The sequence goes on along the minus strand of JAFELO010000053.1, from coordinate 232,579 downwards.
CATAAATAAGGAAAATATATTATATAGCATTACAATCATATAGTATTTTAACTTTACATAACATAAACATACAGCAATATTTGGTAGGTAAACTAGCCATTCTTTCATAAATAGGAAAATGTATTGCGAAGTTAGTAGTAACTTTAGCGGTGCGGGCAGGAGGAGATCTTATTTACAATCTTTTTATTGTATATTAAAGCTTTTATGTTGCGCAAATCCTATTACGAATATGCGAATTCTGCTAGTGTAGTCAGGATGATTTATGTTTATGTAGAGTAGTGCTTTGTAAAACATTTGAAACAGTCTTTTTAATAATCGACAAAGTTGATCGAGAGTATACACCTACTAATGAACCTAGGCCTACGTCCAGAAGTCGAACGATAAATGCTGATAATGATGAGAACATACGTTTGCCGACTTTAAAATTCACCCTTACCGCATTTTATTTATTTCATACAGGGAAACAGATAAATAATAGATGCTAGTAAGGGGTAGTGCCATACTGCATTGCAGCCGAATTGGGCCGGCACGACCGAGGAGTTATCTCACGTGATCTGACATCCACGGTGTCGCATTTCGTGGGTTTGTTAGTAGCAGGGTGCCAATTGTGGGGGGGGGGGGGAAGTGAAAAGGACGCATCGGCATTATTATGCTGATGTTTATGAGCATCGGTAGTCGTAGTAGGGCTCCGATTGCTCGCTTGTCACTCTATACTATAAAAAAAGCTACGTACAAAAAAAATCTGTGTTACAAGAGAAATGGTTTAAGTGCCTATTATTGGCATCGTAAAACTTGTATGTTTCCTTAAAGGAGTAAGTTGCGTATCAAAACTGGCAATTGCTAACTTTAAACATAACTAATTAATTAGACTTGAGTTTTTCAGATATCTTGTTTCGAAAAATGATATCTGAAAATATCTGTGGTCGAGCTAGCTACAATTAAAACCGGATTTGAAGTATAATTACGTCGATTACATTATTTGTTTATCATAAATATTACTTTTCACCTAGAACTCATAAATGAACAAAAATATGAGTTTTTATTAACTTAGCAATATCGATTTGTTTTTAATACCATACAATTTATACAATTATTCTCATAAATACAGACGCAAGCAGTAACATTAATATGATACGTATTAATGTTTCGTTTGTATGGTTATATAGAAAACTACATCAAGGGGTCTAAAAGTTTGTTATATCCAAATATCTGTGTATTTTATTTTAATTTACTCACATGAACCGGTAGTAGAATAAGGTAGTATTGCAGGAATTGGTCAAAAGGGCTTGCTTTTATTCATATCAGCCGACTGCAGCCAGTTACCCCAGATTTGTAAGCTACAATCCAGAACTTGATATGATTTCCCGAATTAGATGAAATAGTTAGATCAATATTGTAATTTATGAAAATTAATATATTTCGAAATAGATAAATACATAGTTCTTTACTACTAATTTGTAAATTTTATTTACTGATCACAGATGATAATATAAGTAATAGAAATATATTGTAAAGTAATTGTAACATTTGTCTGAATATTAAACGCACATAATGTAGCAGTGTTTGTATGAATTCTGTATTGTGTAACCGATATTTATATAGAATATATATTGATTTCTTAAGTTTACGCTAATGTTAGTCATTATAATAAAACTATTTTTACGGGTTTTATCGCAGATTTGAAACACCGACGTGTTACAAAATCTATGGTCTGTGAGCATGCTGCAGTTGGCCTCTGCCATTACATTAGATTTGATAAAGCGCAAGGGAACACCGATTCCTTCCAAGGATGATCCGTGATGCTATTGAAATTAAAAAACATCCAAATTTCAATATAGAAGATGGCTGGGTTCTTCCCTCTGCTTGGGATCCAGTGGTGAACATAATGAAATCAAAAAGTTTACTTTTTACATTTTTTAAAAAAAATTGGTACATCAGGATCAGTCATCTCAGTGTACCCATGACCACGGTTGCTGTAAAGCTACTGAAACGTCAGGCTACATAAATTATTTAATAAACCGCGATAAAATCCGTAAAAATAGTTTCTTGTAGAATATATAGATATCTACTTGGTTTAACTTTTTTTTTTCGGGCTGTTGAATTGTAAAAATGCAGATATATTGCTGCGTAGGGGCGGCCTAAGAATACCCTCACCCCCAATCCAAACCCAGAGTCATCAAAGGGCACTAGTCTCTTAACAACTAAGAGGCTTCAGCAAGCTGGTGTTTGGTGTCACGTCTGTTTCATAGAGACAGTTAAATAGACGGAAGCACTGGACAGCGCTTGCACCGTATGATGGCGGTACCATCAATTGGTCCGACTTAATAAGCCCAATGGACGAAAGCAGTAGAATTCGGCCCTTAGTTCCACCAGAATCTCCGGCCTACGGATCCCTACCACCGATTTCATCTGGCTACGTATGACGGAAGAACGCTCGGACTATATAACCACTTGGTTGCGCTGGAGTTGGAACTAGGAAAAATCCGATGCCACGTTCTGGGGCTATGTGAAGTCTGATGACAAGGTGAGGACACCATAACTGTGCCATCGGGTCACCTATTCTACTTCCGGGAAGGCGAAACTCCATGACAATGCGGCGTGGGATTCCTCGTGAATAAGTCCCTCATAGGTAACATCGTCAAAATGTCTAATGTGTCGTGTAGGGTGGCGTATCTTATATTAAACTCACTAATAGGTACAGCCTCAGTGATACAAGTATACACACCAACATCGACACATTCCGAAGACGACGTGGACGCAACTTATGAGGATATCTCAAAGGCCTCACGTAACACCTGTAAGTCCCACTTCAATGTTGTTATGGGGGACTTTAGTGTCAAGGTGTTGGTGTTGAATCGGGTCTGGGCCACGTGGAGTCGGAAGTCGAAATCGCAGGAGGCAAAGGCTGGTAAACTTCCTCGAGAAAGAGGGTATAGGAAGTGGGCATGGCGGAGCCTCGACGCTGTGACGGGATTGACTTTCTTATGACGGACCGAAAGCATATATTTAGAGATATCTCAACAGGTTTAAAATCGGAAGTGATCACCGATTGGTTAGATGCTCTCAGACTTTCGACGCAAGCGTGACCGATTAGTACAGTCGACACTCCGGCCTAATTTCCGACGAACCGTGGTAGGTTCCGAAAAATTACAACTGAAATTAAAAAACAGGTTCGCTGCCCTGGAAATTACAATGGCAATTGACGAGGTGTGGTTAGTTGCATGCGGGACATGGGCGAAAAATATTGTTGGAGTATAAGTATACGTCCAGGAAAGCAAAACTCACAGATGGGACGCTTGGACTTATGAGGGAACGCAGAGCACACGAAGACGTTACGTCTGCAGATGTCAAGCTTCTATCAAAGCGACTCCGCAAACATATACGCCGAGGTATTTGACCTGCGAAGGGCAGGTCAAATACTTCTTTGCCATATTTACAAGTTATTGTCAAGAGTCTTGACGGATCGCCTCACCACAAAGCTTGAAGAATTCCAGCCACCGGAGCAGGCTAGGATTTAGCAACATGGACCACATTTTCACCATAACGAAAGTTGTGCAAAAGACACATGAACAAAGTTTGTGGACTATGAAAAAGCTTTTAAATCTGTAGAAACCTGGGCTGCGCTGGAAGCTTTACAGCAATGTCAGGTCGATTGGCGATACGTCAAAGTACTGAGAGCAATGTATAACGCTGCTCTTATCACCGTTTTGATTCCAGGAGGTAAAACAAGGCCAATCCAATTGCAACGAGGTGTGTGACGGGGGGGATGTCATTTCCCCGAAACTGTTCACTAATGCTTTGGAGGACGTAATTACGACGGCATGTACCTCTCACATCTTCTTTTCGCCGACGATATCGTTGCTGGCCTAATCGTTAGAGAGCTTGCTAGAAATATTGCAGCCTAAGTAAATCCTCCTGACGTTGAGGCCTTAGGAAGAACTTTGGACAAGACAAAGGCCCTAGGCCGGACAACGTTGATGGTGTTATTCCCGAAATCGTACACGAATACGTCTACCTCGGGCAACTATGGCAAATAGGTATTCAGTTGGGTTGGACAAAATTCAGGAACTCCGTCACATTCTCAAGTCGCCTATACCGCAGAGCTTGAACACAAAAGTCTGCAACCAATAAGTTCTACACGTGATGACCTGATGAGGCCGCGACTAGGAAAACGAAATGTTGTTCGACCGTTCATCATGTTGGAAGATGATCTCCGTGCAGTAGCCGGTCAGGGATGGATGTGAGTCGATGTATGCAGGATATCGGTCGTCTTGTTGCTAATAGAAAAAGGCGTGTCCTGTAGTTTACCGATAAGGGCTGATAATGATGATGACACCCATTAATTCAAACATAAGAGGTGTAATAAAAATAAATAATAAATTTTACTAGTGCTTACTAAATCAATGGAAGGGGAAATAAAATCAGAGCAAATAAATTTTTTAATTAATATTCTGGAATAACATAATATTTTGTATTACATAATAATAAAGTATTATCTATGTATAATAATCTATATTTATTACATTAAATAAAGTAAAACAATTTTTGGTATTTTAGGGCGGTATGGAGCGACAACAGCCCTCTTTGGTTTTACACAATATTTATCCTAATATATTGACAGATCTTCGTAGCAGTGTTATACTTTATGGTCCTTCCAGATTTCCAGAAACGCATCCGCTCCTTTTTGGTGATTTATTTATTCATTTATTTTTCTTTTTATTATATCTATCTATCTTTGGAGTAAAAGAATAAAAAATATACTAAGCACATAATGTGAGAGAGCAAGACACCAGTAGCCAAGTCAAAGCTCGATCACAGCACAATCAATGCAATAATGCCATAAGAGCAACTTTGCTTTTTTGCTTACAATGGAATGTATTAAAAGGAATGTTTCTTATAAAAAAATTAGAAAGGAAATTTTAGAAGTATATAGCATTTAACTAAATAAGCTGCAGAGAATATGGAAAGAGGATTATTGTTAGACAAAACTAAAAACACTTAACCTAAACAGCAAATGTAAGTAATAACGACATTTAACATGTACTATATGACTATTCATGTCAACTGAATTATATTTCCAGTTTTCCTTAAATTTTCTATCTTACATATTTTAATAAATTTGTAGTCCAATTTCATAAATCACTGTCTCAATATTAAAAGCTAAAATTTATTGCACCCTGCAAATATATTCAAGTTATAAGGTGTAAAACAATAGTTTTAAATAGCTTAAGTGTTTTCTTTTGAGAAAATATCTAGTAGAAACCATAATATATATTATAAAAAGTATATAACAATACTTTTTGTTTATTGGGAATGTATAAATGTCAAAATGGGTAAACAACAACTTTAACAATTTGTGTCAATAATTCTGCTAATGGAAAATTCTGAATTCACACACAGTATTGTGAAAAGAGAAAATATATGTTGACTTTTACCCAGTGGCTTTATTTATACCTGTTAATTGAAATAAATTTGGACTGGTAGTAGATATTATAAGAAAATAATCTAACATATTTCTAAAGATTTGTACTGGTAAAAGCTTTCACTGTATTATTTTAAATGCAAACACTTTCAATTGGGCGAATAATGTTATAAACTATCATATTCCTTAACATGATTCAAACCTAAGTTTATAGTAGTAATAGAAAGTAATGTATAGTAGTAATATAAACTTAAAAATTATGATATTAAGTACTCATAGTAATAGCAGATTCAGGCTAGATATTGTTGTGTATTCAACAAATAAGTATTTGATCATTGTCTGTGGTGTTTCAATAGACATTGTGGAGTATGAGTGAGAAATTGCTTTTTTGTTTTTCATTTATGTACTTTTACATGATGTATCAATACTTTACAACTTTTCTTTTACTAAAAAAATTCAATTAATTTAATATGTATTCAGACTACCTTTTAATTTACCGACTTAGATTAGACCACCCTTCACCATGAACAAGACAAGTGTACTTTAGTTGAAAAATAACAAAATTATTTCTTGTAAATCTTATAGTGATAAAATATGTCAATGTTTTATCATTAACAACTTCTTTACAAATGAAGTGTTATCAATAGTTTGTCTTTAAAATACACATAAACCATATTAATAACTTATATGAAAAAATAATACCTTATAAGTGTTTGTGATTAAATTCCAATTTCGCATTGTAATTAAGCAATCATTCCTGTCACTTTTAAGCAGCATGACTATGGTTTACATTGGTTCCAGGTATGTTGTCAGGGTTTGCAAGAGGATCCAATTCAGCAAACAACTTGAACCATGCAGTTTTGTCTTCCTTCTTTGGTACAGACTTTGATACACTTTTATCCGAAGAAGTTGGCATGTTTGAATTTGTAGGATTTATTGGTGCTCCAAAAATATTTAAGTTTGATTGCTGAAAATGTAATGATTAACAGTTCATATCATCTATTTTTGACAACAGTTAAATTCACATCACTAGTCAAGGCACAGCTAATACACCCTAATAAATACTTCTTTGCCATTTTTCAATTGAGATTTCTATTCCTAAATGGTGATGGCTTCTAAATTGAACCCTTAACTTAGAATGACCAGTAACACATTAACTGTCAAAGGATATGTAAAGCTACAAGAAGCACATACACATAATGGCTCATATCCATGCCATCAGTTTCCGGTCTATGATAAGTCTAACTGCCGTGACGACTATCAATTTGGTTCAACTAACATACCATGAGCTATGCAACGGGGTTTATAACAATATATTATGGAGGAGGGGTACGGGCAGCTATTTCAGCTACATTGAAAGAAAATGTTTACCTGCAACAGATGCGATGGCAAAAATGAACCAAAATGAGCTGGCCCATCACCACCAAGTTCTAGCCCGGCCAAGTCAGAATTCACCTCAGCCATGCTCTGTGTGAATTCACTTTCTGTATTTATGAGATTGTCTGAAATTGATGGCTCTTCAGCATTCTCACTGGATGGTTGGTTAACATTATCATTTTCTGGTTGCTTCTTTGTAGGACTCTCATCTTTATACTCATCCTGGAAAAACCATAAAATAGCCTTTACTTAAAAGCCCCAGGGTGTCTCATGGTTTGATTTTCTATTTAAACTATAAGTGTAACAGCTGTAAATGTGAGCAGGAGGTTCTACTGGCCCAATTCAGGTGCAATGCACACTTGCAAGTGTTTACAGATTTTTCAGGACCTTTATATGATACATTATCTCTACGCCTATACATACATGTTATATAGGTTGTTTTAATTTATTTTAACACTATTAACAATACTTTAATTTGCCACTGGATGTTGTATTACCAACCTGGAAAAATAACATTTGATCCTTATCGTGAGTTACACTTTCCTCTTGGTTGGCTTCACTGGCTCCTAAACTTTTTAATATGCAAAATTCATATTGTGGTACATCATTCATAGTTTCAATAGTAGCTTGTAATGTTTCTGCTATCTTGGTTGAGAAATTTAAAAAGGAGCTTTGATAATTAGACAACACATGAGAAAACATGTTGCATCTTGCGGCAGCCAATAGATCAATCTGAAAATTATATTTGAAAGGAATTAAGGATGTTTTAAATATATATTATTATGTATATAAATGAGTAGAAGTTATGATGATCAAAAAATAATCTGTATCAGAATTGCTTCCCAGATTTTTTGACCACACTTTTATAACATAATTTGATTAATTGAACTTGTTCCATCTAAAGAGTCTGCAGACAATATTATCTTTTGTTTCCATTTACTGAGCTTATATGGTCTAAGTGATTGCGTGATTGTGTTGCCACCTTAAAATTACATACCAAATGGTCTTACTTTAAACAATTTATACTGATTAATTACAAAATTCTTACAACTATTCTAATTTGAGTTTAGAGTGTTTAAATTGTTAAATGACATACTAATTAGAAAATAAATATATTAAAAAATATATATACCTTCTGTAAAACGTCTAGTGTAAGTTTATCAAATACTTTTTTACTCTCTCTGACTTGACGTTGAGCTTTTCGGAAACTGTCCAGGCCCCGCCCTGTGTCCGGATCGAGCTGAGCACTAGCAGATTTCATCCAACTGAGCGCTGCACGATATTCAATTCGAGATTTCTCCATGGCCGATACTGTTACCCGCATATCTTTGACTGCTCGACATCTAAACGTATCTACTTCGTGATACAATCTCAAAAGAGGAGGTCTTACCGATAAGCGTTGCTGTCCTGAGAACGCAATTGCTTTACCGGCTGTAATCATGTGTTTTCCAGCCGCATCATTACTTTGACCGGAATCCTTTAAAAATTTACCTAAAGAATTTTCTTCTTGTGCTAATATGCACACCCGCTCTTGATACTGGTCCAGAACTCGTTGCAAATGTAAGCAACTGTCTGATATTGATCGAAATAATTCCAGTTTAGCATCCAGCTCAGCGTCGGAAGCCACAATACATTCATCTTCCTTAGTTCCTAGTTTTTTTAACACAGTCTTTTTGGTTACCCAATATTGATGTTGCATCATTTTTTTTAATGCAAGAATCTATCAAAAACTCTATCACATCTATTATAAAAGTTAAATTACAAAATCTTGTCTCAATCAGCAAATAATCAAAATGTTGACAATTGATGAATGACGAGGACTGTCAAACTCAAATGGTAAAGAATGTACCATAGAATATAAATAATTATTTGAAAAGTAATTTTTAGAGGTTTTCAAATCATAGCCGGTAAAAGTATTGTACACTACGCAGGCGTACCCTATATTTTACTACGTAGTTCTATCGCGGTACCGAAAAGGAAGGTAAAAAGTTTCTTTGTAACGTTAGGATTACTTATAATTTAATAATTATTAAAAAAATAATGAAGAATTAACAAAGTGAATAGCTTCGTTTCAATTATTATAACAATTATTTCCATATTAAAATTACAAACAAAATATTTTACAAATCTGTGAAAAATCACAACAATATTCCATATTATGAACTGTGCCTTAATTCTTCTTTTGTCTATACGCCATATTTACAATTGCTATTTGGAGTGTGGAATGGCCGCCGTCTATCGCGTAATGTGCAAATATATTGCGATAACAAATAATTCATAAGATAATAATGTGAAAAACTTCAATAAATGTTAGTGTTTAATTAGCATAATTTTAAATAAGCTACTAAAATGTATTGTGCGAGTGATAAATCTATACCCCGAGTGTCATCCTCGCAATCTTCCAAGAATGTCAAAGAAGGTAAGTTTATGGTTGTCAATCTATTGTATTTATTTTAAATTAGTAAATATTGGGAGAAAATATTTAAAACCAGTAGAAAAATTATTTTGCTCATCTAATAACTATTATAGATTTATGGTAAAACAAAAGAAAACACACTTTTAGGTTGTTGCAAACTTTTAAAACAACTTATCTATTGAGATGCGGCTAGTAGCATAAAAATTAAAATGTTCTCTACAATTTTGAAAATGGACTTAGCGTAACAACAACATTTTTCCTGAAGTGTTCTGTAATAAATTAATAAACATAGGAAAATAGATTCTTCTTTTATAAACACAGTCAAATAGAATCTAATTTTTAGACTAAGTTGTACCAGGCAGTAAGTATGTAAAATTTTTCATGAATCTTGAATACTAAATATATAACTACACAAAACTGAAAATATTACTTAAAAATACACTTTGTTTTTAAAGATGAATAATAATGAAAGCAAAAACTATGTTGAGTTACATTGTAATGAATTAAACCATTAAAGAATTGAAATAGGGATACTTATAATATAACCTACACACACAAGTTACTACTATAGTGTGAAGAAGCTGTTTAATACCTAAGTCTTATCAACCACTATATTAGTTCTTATTAATTATTTCTAATTGGAACTGTTGTACTGAATTTTCTTAATTTGTCTGCACCTAAGTTCTTAATAGTCTGACCAAGACTCAAAATTGTTATAATAAAAAGTACATGAGCCTGCTCTATGGGGCAGATCTATGTCCAGAGCAGACGTCATCTGGCAGATGATGATATTAGTCTGTAGGTGTATATAATTTCTCAATATAAAAACCTAATAGGAACCAAACCTCAGATAAGTAACTTATAAAGTTAAACTTTAAGTACTACTAAATCTACATTAAGATATATATCATAAAATATCACCCATAAACTGTAAGTGTAAAAATAAATTTGTACATTTAATGAAAATATAACATGTCATGATAGACTGATGCACTATTGCCGAGCTTAAAATATTAAAGTATATTTTATTGAGTGAGATAAGAGTTGTTTTGAAATTACAATCCCTTAGACAGTGATGTAGCGGTTAAATGTTTACATGGAAGTTGGTTATTTTTTAACATAGAAACATGTAACTTCATTTTTGTGCTTCTAATTATTTCTTTAAATTCTCCTTCGGATACCGGAGATATGGTGTACCTGAGGTGATGGTGCTGGTGATGAAAATATAGCTCTTATTATATTCTTCTTAAACATTTTTTTTATCATATAGATACAAATTGTTGTTTAAAATTTGTCAATTAAAGTAGTACATACTAGCTTTTAGGTCTGACAGCCACATAGAACTGGTGGTTAAACTTTCTAACTGAATTCAAAGAATCCCAAAAGTCCTAAATGGTTTATTTAAGATAGGATTTTGGCAATTTCTTTTCGAACCTCAACTCTGAATTTTATTCCAGCCTAGCACAGATCTGATGTAAGTGGATAAAACAGAAGGTCTGTTGTGTTGAAATAATAATAGTATAAAAAGTTACAATTAATATTATTAGTGCCCTTATTTCTTCTAGGGTGTCCTGATATACACATTTAGTTGTACAAACTGTAAGAGGGGATAGTTGAGACTGTTACATCTACATTATATTTGGTATGAAACAAGGAACATGCTAGAGGCATATTCCTTGCCTGACAGTGGTACTAAAGATTGTATTGAAGTAATTTCATATCAAATTTTGAATGGTGGGTATGGACTCATGGGAGTACATGTGTATTTCAGGTCGTAGAGAGCGAATGTACTATTTGACCCTTTGCAACGGAGCATTATTGTAATAGGTAGCACCAAGTCGGCTGCACATGATACTGCTTTAAAGCCATGCTGTCGCGTTTATGGCATTTTGGGTTTCTGGTGTCACCTAGGATGGGAGAAAGAAAGGACACTACATAACTCCGACTGTTTCTTGTACTGTAATAAAACGAATACGTAATTGCGACAGTAAGTCAATGTTATACCCTCATATCGGAAATACACATGAAGCAAATCTGCCGTGAACATCGCGGCTATTTTCGACTGCGAGGAATTATCTGGTGCACTGTTAGGTCAAGGCCGTGTGTTATGTACGAGGTTTATTTTGGCCATACAAATAAATAGCCGTTGCCTTATGTCTGGCAGACAGGCGTACTACGTAAATCAATGCATCTTTTGTGACGGTTCCTTCGATCTCGGGTCATCATTATACGGACACTGTGTCATAGATTTTTTTCTTTTTTGGTGACGAAGGGGAATGCATTTACGCATGATATCTAGGAGCCCGGATAGGCATCCAGACAGGAGCCTTCAGCCGCCACTAATGGAGGGTCCCGGATCTGCAGGCAACAGGACCCCTCCAGCGACAGGCTGGCCTCGGTGAAAAGGCCAGACTTCACGTCGTCGGTGATCGGCCACGCTATGAACAGTCCCCACGACGCCGTGTCTTGATGTTACGGACCGGGTGCCGGCCCGACACAGAACACAGGGGCATTACTGATGGCGCTACGGATAGCGCCACCTTCGTACCCTCATTTGTCGTCCTCGGATAGACCTCTTTCAATGAAAGACAAGGCCACCAGTCTCATGCCAGTACCATCACCGATCGGTTACCGCACGGAGTTGAGATACTAAATAATCGCCGACACTCGTGTTCATTTCAGGAGTGAATGATGATAATAATAATAATAATATCAGTGTATAAATCACACCACGTTAGCGTAGTCCTGTGCTAAGTGCAATGAAGCGAAAGTGGGGCAGTACGATAGGGGAGGTTCCTCTCGCTCACATGATACCGCCCTGAAGTGTCATCTTCGGTGCCTCGTTTTGTGCAATTTGTGAGTAGCCGGTGGCCCATTGGAGGCGAGGAGGAAAGGAGGGCAACGCATTGGCATAGTAATTGTGCGGATATTAATGGGCGTCAATAGTCGCAAATATGCTCCGATTGCTCGTTTGCCGCCCCTCATAACTATAAAAAAAAACTTTATTTAAATTGCTTGGTTTACCTAGCAATTTAAATAAATCCACCACTTAGAGTTTTCATTTTTCATTGAACATGATCTTAAATAGAAAGCATGCTCGATTTACCAGATGTACTTCGTAGGTAGTTATGCAAAGTTTTCCATTTTGCATATTGGCGATGAGTGTTGCATTTAGACGACAGCAGATTGCACTTACAAAGTGTCCAGATGGTGCATGTGTCGTAGTGTTATTGTATAGATCGCCATATTACGATACGGCTAGCTATTTTCAAAAACAGAGCGGTTTAGATTTGCGGCGGGCCAACGATTAACCGGGTTGTCATTGCGAGATGTTCTTCATTATGGCGGTTGACGTTTAGCCTCATTAAATATTTTGATTTCAGGCAGATGATATATAAAAGTATATTATAAATTAGGCAAAGTGTTGAGTGCAAATATAAAAAAAACCTAATTAATAACCGTAATTAGCAGTCCGTCCCGTCTTTGCACCATATTTCATGAAATATGGCTAAAGTCGCAATATTTCACGAAATATGGCTAAAGTTCATTGATTTACAAAAATATAAACATTATATATGGCAATCATGATTCAATATTTATGACAGATCAACGTCCATCGAGACAGCTGGTTATTTTTGCAGCGAAATAAGGATTTCCTTTGTATTTTTTCAAAACTTTGGTATTTTTTTCTTATTAATAAATTATTACATTACTACCACACTTACATTACTCTTACATTATTTCCACAGTTTATACAAAATTTTCACAAAACCATTTACATGGTTTGACTGAGAAAAAGAAAACAGTTTTGCTTAGAACTATAACATTTACGAAAAGAAAAGAAAAGGTTATATTTAAGTTGGGCCAAATTACACACTTACTTTCTACCAAAAATGGCTCAGTAGTTCCCGTGTATATCGCGGACAAACATATTTTTTTCAATGAATGCTATGTCGGATTTATAAATTATATACGTCAAACATACACATTGTACACACAAACACACACACACACCTACATATACATACACACGAGCACATACATTAACATATGTGCACATACTTATTGTGCACAATATTGGATGCAATACCGCATTGTTAAATTCAATTTAAAGTAAGTAAAGCATACATTTTTTGATCTTGGAAACAAATATATTTTTTTCTGCTTCCTGATATATATCCTCAGGCAAGGTATTTAGTAAATATGTAATTATTTTTTCTAACGTTCGATCTCCATGGTAGTTACCTAGTCTGGGTACCTCAGACTTGCCCGTTGATGCAGATCTAGGTCCATGTGTATGATTTAATGGTGGGTATTGGCCGTGACTTCTTTTTAAAAAAATTAGATATTTATGTTTAATAATTTAAATAAGGGAAGTATAACATATTTTAAATAGTTTTCAGTTTTTTTACTGACAATTAATTTTAGGAATCTTAATTGTAATTGTTCAAGTTTCTGTAAAAATAGCTTTTAATGTGAGGTCATAGCAGTCAAGTCCTTAATTTAATATAGATTCCACTAATGAGTTATATAAACATTTTAAAGTACTTGTAGGAACTTTGTATATTAAATGGTAAAACTTACATTATCGAAATTTCATAGGGATCAAAACGATTTAGGAAATCTTATGTTCATCACGAATAATGTACGAATCTAATGGTAAAAGATTTTTTAAAATCGGTCAAATAGTTACGCAGCAGTGCAAGCAAACAATCAAATGTTTTCTCTTTATAATATTAGTGTAGGTAAGCCCCTAAACAGAGCAGAAGGTAAAATCTTTTTATCTTCTTCGTGTTATACCGACCCCTGGCATTTGAGCGTATTGGCCACTAAGCTGGGAAATGTTATTTCAAACTGGGACAGCGCGATATCTGTTTTTAGAGCTATAAAATATATTACAGCTATTGCACTATAAAATTATGCTAGTCTGAAATATCAATGCTTCCTACAATATTCACTTATAGTTTTACGATCAATAAATATAATCGATGTAGCAGCATGACACACACACACACATGGTCAAGTACCCGGTCAGACAATGACGAAGACATTTTAGCTATCGCGCGTGAGCTGCGTCCATTGTCAGAAATGGAAGATGAGGGACATTCGACACCAAATCTGGTCTCATCGCCCTTCTAGCATTAATAGTCATCATGTAGCTGTGCTGGGCTTTGGTTCGCTTCCACAGCAAACATCCAAGTCCGAAAAAGTATATTCACGTTGTACGCACATTAACATTTACTACAACATACAAAAACGGCATACGTAATAGCAAACGCTTTGTAAGACGTACTGCCAATGTTGCATTACACCCAATTTGAGAGGGCACGACCGAGATATACCACTCACTCAATACCGCCTGAAAATGATAGCTGCTGTGCATTCTGTGTGTGTCGCATTCCGTTACATATTGTGAGTTTTTGGTGGCCCGTTGAAGGAGAAGGAGGGCAAGGCACATGAACACTTCTGTGCCAATGATTATTGACTTCGGTAGTCAACAAAAGGCAGCTGAAATTCGGCTAAGATGATATTATGTTTTGATAGTAATAATTTATGTTAAATCATTCGTATAATAACTTGTTACTAATAAGGGGTACACAAGTAAATTTTTGTAGTGGTACCTCCCTGCCATGCTCAGTGTAGATGTCCTCCAATGCACGCTATGGAGTGGCACCTACCTAGTAAAAACAATTGGAAACCGCTATATAAACGAGTAGCTGTTACCCGCGACTTCGTCCGCATGGATTACAGACAAAATCACGTGCAAAAGTTATTATTTGTATAGCCTATGTGTTATTATGATATATAAGCTATATTATTGTTAAGTTTAATAGAATCCATACCTACAAACTTTCGCGTTTAAGTAGTAATATTAGTCGGATTTGTTTTTCTAAGTAATAAAAAGTGTGGATACTTAAAAATTTTGGATAAATAAGCGTTTTATCCTTGTAACCTTCTGAGAATTAGAAACGATGACTCTTAACTTCTTTTGATTTAAAATGATTGATTGCGGTTTAGATGTTTTTGTGACATACACTTTCTACACCGCAATTTCAGAGCCTTTTTATCTTCATAAATTAGTACAGTAATTATTTACGAAACAAAATATTTAAAAATCTATTGTTGATTGAATGTATTACAGTCACTTCTTGATGCAAATTCATTTTTATGAGATAAAGGGCAAACGAGCAGGTGTAGGGGCCTTACAGACGGGTTGACGGCCTTTAAGGAATAGGTATGCTCTTTTCTTGAAGACCTCCAAGTCGTATAGGATCGGAAATACCGAGGGAGGCAGCTGGTTCTACAGTACGGCTGTACGCGGTAAAAAGTGGCCGCACTTTAGATTTATGCACACCAAGATGATGGGGATGGAAGTGAGAGTTCTGTCGCGGTTTCCGAAGATGGAATTCTGCTGCTAGTATTAAGCCAAACAACTCCTCGGAATACATTGTATACGATCAAATGAAACAAGCTGAAATTGCGGGGCACCTGCCCACAGGTGGGAGCAGTACTTTATATGCGGTCGGACCTGCGCCTTGTAAAGTTTCAGCTGACGGGGTGGATTGAAGTAATGCTTCGCCCTATTGAGCACTCCCAGCTCCTTTGACGCTAATTTAGGTTTGGTTTCCAAATGATCATGGAACTGAGCGTTACTTGACATGTCGACACCAAATATTCCGATACCAACTGAGGCCAATAGGTAGGTGCTTTGAAAACGACGAGATACGACGAAGGTTGACTTTTTAGTGGTAAACGCGCAAACTTGTGTCTCATGGGGGTTAAATTGGGCTAAATTTAGTCGGCCCCAGTCCGAGACCTTGAATAACAAATCCTCGACTTCAAACACGAGCTTGTTCCAATACTAGTTGACGTGTTCCTGGGAAATATTGACACGGTCAGAGTATAACGCATTCACAGTGTTGTCACCTGCGTAACAATGAAGGTAATATGTTAAAACTTGAACAAGTTCAAGTATTAATTGCCAATTATTCAAGCATTAACAAAGGTGTCTGTAATATTTAATAAAAAGGAGGAGCGGTAACGGGCCTATAGTACTTATGTACCGTATTAGCAACAAGAACGGGAAAATTCACAAAATCAACTTGTAGTAAATGTTAGCATAACTGCCAGAATTACACAAAGTTGTAATAGTAAATGTGAATATATTTGTACAGATTTCCCCGTTAATTGTTATGTAATCGGTTTCATTATCAAAGGAAAGTTAAAAATAAAAAGCGTTGCTTAAAATCCTATATCATATTTTAGTGAAAACTAGAACGTTGGATATAGCCGGCATGGATCGCACTGAATTATTTTTGTATATAAATTTTCGGTGAGATGGAATCATTGAATCTAAACACACTTCAGATCAGTGGATGCAATATAGTTGACTTTCTTATTTATGCTGACAAGTTAGCTATATTCACGGTTCCCGGATTTTATCGCGGTTAATTTACTTATTTAACTAACAGGATGTTTCAGAAGCTTTACACGGATGTCCGGAGCGGCGTGTGATTGTGGGGTCCACCCGTGATGTGATCACGGTTGCTGTAAAGCATCTGAAACGTCGGGCTCGTTAAGTAATTAAATTCAGTTTACAGTTGATTAATGGAACGTGATGGAGCCGTTCCTGAAAAAGTTTTTAGAGTATAATGTGGTTACTGTTATTCACGGGCGAAGCCGTGGCGGATCCCTAGTGTAAAATCTGTTTGTATGTGATCGATTTGGTCCAAATTCACTGAACGGATTTTTATGCGGTTTTTACCAATGGGTAGCGATTCCCTAGGAAGTTTACTGTATAAGTTGTTAAGATCGATAGTAATGATAAATTTACTTAAGAGCTTGGAATATGATAACAGTCAGATTGTGACGCAGACATGACGAGAGCTGAGCGACTTTCACGCGCGTGTTGTACAGTAGTAAAACATAATTACAATCAATTAGAAAGTCCGTTTCGTGCATACGTATCGATGCGTCAAGCGCGGTGCGAGGTATGCAAAAGGTCGGGGTGGTGTATGACCACTGATCTACAGACATGGATAGTTAATGGTTAAATAGATACACCGTACCACTTTTGTTTTTATTTATCATTCGTATAATGAGGGGTAAGTTAGTTTCGTGCATACATATCGATGCGTCAAGCGAGGCGAGAGGCATGGAAAGTTCGGCCAAATCCATAATATAGATAGCCGATACTGCAGATCGTCATTGATGCCACTTGCATAATAACTGACAAACGTACGAAAATATAGTAAATATAGAGGAAATATGCGGTATGAAGCTCATAATTTTTAGTTACTAATGCTCGTTAGTTAAATATGAGTCAGATAACATTTCGTTCTTTTGTCAGTATTCTTGAAATACTGTATTCTTTCCGTATAATTTCTAAATTATTCCATACATATCAGCTATCCATACCCAGGTGATCAATGGCGTATGACACAGTTTGGGGCGCCGGCGCGGCGGGGAAACTGGGAGTCTGCAGCCCTGCCAGACGACACGCGATTATCCCGCGGAACGCACCACCGTACAGCTTCCGCGAACTTACCGTAGACAATGTACGCGTAATCGCAAATCGAACCCGATCTGGAGGCTATTGTCCATCGACGTTAATTCGCGGTAGAGCCGTGTAAACGTGTGTGTTGGTGTGTTAATAGGAAGCCGCCAAACTGTATTCCTTTGAGAATTTCAAGGTGTACGAATACGATGAGGACCCTATGTACGAGGACACGTTTGGGAGTCACACAAAAAGTAAGTTCATTACGTATGATGAGACAGATAGATAAAGGGAAAGTTTGACCAGCCGTAACGCATGAATCTGTTAGACACGCATTAGTTATATTGTCTCAATATATATAGTTTTCCTCTTTCTATGTGCTTTGATACTCATATGCATGTATCATTAATAGCACACATATATAATGCAATTGTGGAAGGATAGGTAAGACCAAGACTGACGTACCGTGATCAGATTTATCGGGTACTGTCCGTTGGTGGTGTCAAGAGTTTTCGCAACCGGCGTGTCCGTATGACTGCATGGCGTTATGAATATGGGCAAGACACGTATGTAAGGATCTTGATATGAGGCGCTCGGTTATCTCTGCCTGCCCCATTTGGGATATGCCGTGAAGAGTTGCTGTGTTGTGTGTTGCATGTATCATTAATCTCACTGTAGTAGATAATTTACATTTCGATGCATTTTCTTTAACTTATATTAGAATTTACAAAAATGCAAGATACACGATTTCATACTGAACTATCATGCTATACAGTCCGTAAATGTACATAAACATGTTTTTTGCAAAGTCAACATTGCGAGCATGTTTCTAAATTGTTTTTGCAAAGTGCATAATTTGACGTGTGCACATCTTTCATACAGACGGTTTTGAGACGGTATATCTTGGCATTTTTGTAAATTAATGATTAGAATGTATTATCATATGATGAGTTTCGGCGTCTGTTTTGTCATGACAACGATCAAATTATCATCAAACTAGTTGTGCCACACCGTTTTCACCCGCGTAACATATGTAACAAGGGAACAATGTTTTTTTTTTGAAACTGGCACGTTCAGGATTGTTATCTTAGATATCTGTGGGTGGTGTTATATATAGGGATGAAAAGTAGAGGAAATTTTATCTTGGATTGTCATCTATATGTGTGCCAAGTTTCATGGAGGGGGGGGGGGCATTTAGTGGGTATTACGTGAATATGATATATATATTATATACTACAATCTTTCGTATTTATAATATTACTTGCAGTGCACCAGCACTACGATTTCACTCGCGTAACTTCGTTCCTATTGGTCGTAGCGCCATTGTATACAACCTACAACCTTCATCGATAAATGGACTATCCTACACTGAAATAATTTTTTTATTTAAATTTTTCAAATTGGACGAATACTTCTTGAGATTAGCGCTTTCAAACAGACAAACACTCTTCTCATATTTGTATACATTTGGAATAATAGGATTATAAACATGCCTTTATGCATCGTTATTGTCTAGGGTCATATAGCAATCTATAAGATCGATCTATATAATTTATAGGATAGTAGGTACGTCTTTCTTTTATAATAATAATGTCCTAGCCGAAATTCGGCCATGACGAACGTCTCTACAGAGGTTAGCTAAATTCGCAGGACATATAGTGCACAAGTGTGAGAGCAGGCATAAGTGCACTTCCTGTTCCCTCATTCTCCTATTCCGATGGGACGGCAATCCGACACGAGCGGAGAGAAATCGGGCGCAGGTCCGACGGCTTCCAACTTGACGTGCTCTACAATGCCACCATCTCGACTGCAGACTGTTATTAGGAAATGATAAATCTCAATAACTTTCTCAACACAATGGTCCGATCCGGGACTCGAACCCAGGACCTCACGACTTTGGCTAAACACGCTTACCACTAAACCACGAGGCAGTCAATATTCATTTATATTTATTTATTAAAGGACACCAATAGTACACGCATTAATACATTCATATCAATAAAACTCAAAAAGAATTCTAATGGATGCACTTTTACAGGTACCACAGCATTTGTAACATAGAATTCTCTTATATGTAGACTATCTGGACCAAGAAAATAAAAAAAAAAATTAATGGTTCCCCTGGGAGTTATTTTGTGCTCGCGTAACCACGGGACACTGCTAGACTGGTCGATCCTAGGCTCACAGTATTAAAATTTTGAATTAAATATACTTATCATCCTGAAAAAATGCATATTAGATTATGCGAGCACAGTAGCGGGCAAAGGCTAGTGATAAAATATAAATGCATAGTTGTGAAGACAAAGCAGTGGCGTAGCGGCTATAGTGTAGTATACAAGCAAATCGTGCCACTCGAGTTTGGCTCATGAAAATATAATGATAACATGAAAAGAATAGTTCACTCAATATCGGTCGTGATGCGCTCCGTTCCGATTGTATCGATAACATACATTTATGTAAGACGTTATTCAATTCCTTTGTTACCAACAAAACGTATTTATCGATAGAACGATTAGCCCGGTTACATTTTCAAATTCGCTATTATCTGTCGATAAACTTTTGGCTGTTCGCATTTTGAGTAGGTGCTTGACGTAACCGTGTCCTTCGCTGTCGCTAGGGACAGACATTACCGGCAGCAGGAGGCTCAAACATGGACCTTCGTGAAATAATATAAAAGATCGTCGAAATTAGACCATAATTGTAAAAAGGTGGGCTTCGGGTGCAGTTTGACTATAAAACCTTTTTATAGGTATATAACAAAATTAAATCTTGTACGGCATGACGTATTTAACAAAGTCACAAACTGTGTTACAGTTTTTGTATTGTGTGCATACGGTAGCTTAGTGAGGCTAACATTTTATGTAATTGAAATAATAAATTATATGCATATTATATAAAAATATTAGCGCCCTGCATTTCACCTATACTGAAAAATTCGTGTAAGTAGGACTCCTTAGCATGTGGACAAGGGGTTCGTTCGTAACTCCCGCGCACGTAGCTCTAAGAAATCCTTATTTAAATTGACGGATAAGGGTCGATGATGACGATTACCTCTTTATTATCCATGGTCATGAACCTCGTACAAAAGTATGTAGCTCGTATGTAATAACAATTGGAAACTTCCTCTCGTGTGATTTGAATTAGTGTTTATTCATTTAAATATGTTTTCAAACATCATTATATTTATTTATCATCATTCTCACGTGAGGCCGTAGGTGCAGTGCAAACTAACCAACAAAGTAACAAACTATGTTCATTGTTTGAAATGTGTTATAATTGACACCTTGGTACAGATCACAATGCACAATAATGACCTTTCGATGAGGAGGAAAGCCGGGCAGTGCGCACCTGCATGACAATGATGCGAATGTCTATGTGCGGCGATAGTCGTCAAAAGACCACGGTTGTCCGTTTGCCCCCTACTGTGTTGTAGGTAATGTGGGAACAACATGTGTCCATCCTACCACGATGTTCCCGCTTACAGAACAATGACATCTGAATGTTTTGCGATATGTTGCGCCACACGGCATCCTTCCTTTTTGTGGTTTCGCGGGGATATGCATTTAAAATAAAACCACTTTTACGGATTCTATCGCGGTTTATTAAATTATTTATGTAGCCCGACGTTTCATATAGTCCACCCGTGACCATGGTTGCTGTAAAGCTTCTGAAACGTCGGGCTACATAAATAATTTAATAAACCGCGATAAAATCCGTAAAAGTAGTTTTATTGTAATGTCTCACATTCGCGTAAACTTAAAACATCAATGTGAATTTACGCATTGCTAGCAGTCATGACTAGGACCTATTGGGTGTATGGGGTTGATTTTACAAACTGAATAGGAACTGGCATCATTTGTGGCGATTACGGCGTGGGTAAATTCCTATATGTCATTTGATACTTTTCATTCAAAATTAAATGCATGGGTTTTGGCAGATGTTGACAACATACTAGAAAAATATGAAATTGATTTTTCGTCCCAAATATGTATGGTCTACTTACATTATTTGCTTTCTCTTTTTTTCGGTGAACACACATTGTGGTATTTATTCTCCCACATTATCCAACTGCTGGGAATAGACTGCTCTCCTTTATCACGCCATGCTCTCCGGCCTCGTGCATTCCTTATTCTTACAATGCTAACGAATGCTTATTCCTATAATGCAGGTGGGAGCACCGGAGGGACAGTGGAGTATCGGTCCCCTTTTCAACCCTAAGCATAGTCTCGTCGCCCGACGAGCACTGGTAGCAATCCGATGAAGCTGTATACAACTTCGCTTTCACAGAATGAGAACAGGCCCGAAACAAGTGATAGATTGGGTGTCCACGGCCGAAGCCGAAGAGTACAACCGACCTCAGTGGCTTGCAATTTATGTAGGCCTAGCTTAACAGTGGACGAAGACAGGCATAGACAGTGTAGTAAGGACGCAAACGAGCTATCGGAACATTTGGACGGCTATAGACGCCCATATACATCCGCATTACTATCATGACGATGCTTTGTCCTTCCCTCCTCCTCTCCAATGTGAGTAAGACGCACCTCTCTGGTCGTCCCGGCTCAATTTGTTTCCAATGCAGAATGGCACTAGCTCTTACTAAAAATATATGTAAAGTACATTCAGTTACGTTTTGCTGGACATGGATCGGTTGGCTTGACCTTTGGCATTCAATAGCAGCGTCATGGTTGTTTGTACCATGACGTGATTAAACTACTTAAATATGTAGTGTGTTGGCTTTCGCCTGAGGGGTACCTGATACTTAACATAATAATGACATACGCTCGGATTGAGAGACCCCGTTTTTTTAAGTCGATTGGTAAGTAATTATTTGGAAAAGTATTTGTGTAAGCTTGGATTTTTCTGACCTGTTTTTGTAGTACAAGCAGGCAAACGTACATTTGGAGGCTTTTACCGACGTCCTCAGACACCGCATACTGATTATATGTTGTGATCCTTGCCACCTCCCCTATAAACAACCCGCACGAATAATGACATAATACCTGAAACTTTAAGGCGGTACAATGTGAGATGGTGCTGGTCCCAATCCGTCTGCATGGCACTGCCTCCATAGAGTTATTACATAGAATAGGGTAGTTAAGTACACTACTCACCAACGATCATAACACACCACACAACACATAGGCCCTAAACAGGTCTTCATCCCCCAGATGAGCCCATTAGCCACTATGCCAAAACCGCAGTGATGCGGCCCCGTTTACCGAGGGGATGGTTGTCCCCTTGGCGACCCAATCCGGGTAATAAGATTCGTCTCGGTGCACGTACCCTCGCAGGGCAACCTGCGAAGGTGACCAGGGAGAAGTAGTTAAGTAGTAAATCAATATGTGTTCACAAAAAAAAAAAGAGAAAGCAAATGATGTAAATCCTGCTTGTGGCTTCCTTACTATATGACTATTTCTTATAAAACAGATAAACCAATCAATCAATGATAGGTTATGTGCAGTAAGGATTGTGCACGTGTGCGACAACGCTGAGTCATGCCTTGTAAAGTTGGGCAGCAGGTATAGAGCGTTAGAGCTTTGTTTCAATTCAAGGACGCGCATGGCTCATGTTTAAGTGGGCACAATGGGTACATTCACGAATGTGCGAGACGTTTTTACTTTCAAGACATTTTAGTTGTAAGTTTTGTTTAATTAAACTGGTATCCGACAGTCGGTAGGACAATAATTTCTGATGTTATAGCCCGTTCTAAAACGATAGCGAAAGCTGCATGCACTAAAGAATGTTGCGACACAGTAACGTTACGAGTCATTGTGATGTTGGTAGTAGGAGTCTGCGAGCGAGAGGGCGTACCCAGTAGTCTCTTTCAATCCATTGGGCGATCTATCAGTGAACTATTATCGTCCGTAAAACTTTTTTTCGAGTGTGTGCACATTTCTATACAGCCTGTTAGAGGCTGAATGGCTTGGCAACTTTTATAACGCAAGTGATACTGGGTAGGTAACGTTGAATATAATTCGACTTTACTACTGAAGATCTGTGGTGTAGGAAATATGACTTCTTTTTACTTCGGAATCATGTACGTTCCTAGGGAGTACACTAGTCGCGTGTTGGAGCTGACGGGTTTTGTGTTTTTCAATTAATATTTATTTGTATAGTATACAATTTACCAGACCTGGCGCACAGACAGAGTTTTTTTTTTAAGAAAAATTATATTAGAAATTCATTGTAGCGCAAGTTCTGAGAAATAATTTTAAGGACACTGCAAAGTTCATGTGAAATTTGATTTCTGTATGATGTATACTGCATATTGGAATTTTCAATAACATCTAAATTGTCAATTTCTATTCTGTTGGAGAAGTTTGATCACGTCCCAACTGCCATTCTGTACTGGACCGGGAAGACCGGGGAGGTACCTCTCGCTCACAGGATACTGTCGGAACGTAACGCGTTTAGGACTACCCTGTAGCGTTTCATGGCTAGTAGCTGGAAAACGTTTTCCCTTCCATTGAATGAATTTAGGCGATGTACCGAGAGACGCCGTTTATTACAATTCTTTTTCAATCGTAGAAATTTCCAAAGTTGCGCACATAATGTCCGACCATGAATATTGGGTTATTGAGCTTAGTCATCGCGAAAGTTTTAAACCTTAGATTTTACATTTTGATTCCTCGTACCAGTTGTGTTACGGCGGAAATTGTTACCCATTGCTTCGGTTAAGGATATTATGTAAGAATTGAAACGACGCGGTGACGTCACATTTATTTTATTATAAAAGGCAGGTGTATTAAATGCTTGAAGAAGTGGTATTGTTGTTTTCGTTGCAAGTAGGTATACCTAATCGCTTTTCTTGAATGTAAACAATTTATCGAAACGAAATTAGTACTAGTAGTCGTTATCTAATCACAGTGGGCCGATATCTCGTGAGTAATAAATACGCAAAATAAACAGGCTATGCACTTTCTACGTAATGATATAGGCAAAACAACGACAGATTAAGATTTACGTATAAATCTTAATCTGTCGTTGTTTTGTGTGTCGCATGGCAATTTTATGTATGTGTGTTTCTTTAGCTGCGGTGCACCGATTGTTACCCTCCCGGTCATGGGCCTCTCCATGACCCAAACGTTCGCGTCGCGCTGACGTCGATTTTAGATACCGCGGGACCCCCCTGACGTCGGAGTTGTGCATGATTGACATGTAGATGCGATATCCTTGCTTCTCCCCTCCAAAGGGCCACCCATAAACCGCTCGAAACGTGACACCTTGTAACGGTGTCATGTGAGCGAGTGTTACCTCCTCGGGCGTGTCGACTCAATATGCCTGCAATGCTAAACACAACCTCTACTAAAACTATATTTGTATGTCATATATTGATTTTGGCCCCTAACCAAAATTGTTCACGGTCGGTACTTTAAAACGAATATTACGTGGGGAAGGTTATCACGGACGGGATTAATTAAAACCATCACGCTACTTTACTCACTATCGTCAGCCCTTGCCCACTGCTAACTTCAACGGATGGATATGCTCTATCAATCGAAAAGACCATTAAGAAATTACAGCCAATCACAGGCATTTAATTATCCCCACTTAGTAGTAGTAGTATTGCAGTGTCATGCTGTATTGCAGTCGAATTGGGCCGACACGATGGGAATGGAATTGGGTAGCTCTCGCTCGCACGCTACCGCCGCAATGTAGTGACAGTAATTGTGTCGCGTTTAGTGGTGTTTGTGAGTTTGTAATTTTTGTAGGGGGATGCATAGCAATTGTGATTTTTGATGACTATAGAAATCTATAGACATCGTCAGCATTATTGTGTAAGTACCGTAAGGACTTGGGTTACGGGTACTAGACAACGGAAATATACAAGTCTATGCATCCATGACCTGGGCGGGATTCGAACCACCGATTCTGGCGCTACACGGCTTACGTGACCTCTGTACCAGCCGGTCGTGGATGCGTATCATAATCACGAATAAAGAGTAACTACCTCCTTCCTCTACAAGGTTAAAACCTGAACAGGAAGGAGTAGTGTAAACATTTGAATTATAACTGCAAATAATTTTGAACAAAACCCGGAGCGTGTATAATTAAGCACTCAAACTTGAAAATTGAACATTTCGCTTTCCTAACAATGTAGGTACGATTAATGTAATATACTGCCTCTACAGACATTACTATGTCGTAAATTTAATATAGCGTAATTGTAACGCGCAGACATACAAAAAGGGTTAACGAGTGAACAGCCATTGTCATTTAGGGCTATGAAAAACAGTTAGTGGCCGATTCTCAGTCCTACTGAATATGCATATAAAATTTGCTAAAAATCGGTAAAGCCGTTTCGGAGGAGTAAGGAAACTAACGTTGTGACACGAGAATTTTGTGTATAAAATTTAAGGTAAGCTGTTGGATCGCACGCGTCGGACGGATCGCATCAGACGGACAAATTTTTTACATTTTGCACTGTATCAGCAGCGATCGGATTTGCCGACTTGTATATCAGCAAAATCGGATTGCCGGTGCCCCTTCCCTCGGATTTTTGTAATAACCGTACGTGCGGATAGCGTGTGAGAATGGAGGTAAGCGATGAAGAACGACCTGCGGACGCGTCCACTGAGCGCCATTCCGTCCATTCACAACGCAAAACAAAACGCAAAAAAATGTATACATTCAAATATTTTTTTTCTTTTGGCACAGATATACGTTTTATCCTGAAAAAAGTGAATTTTAATATTTTAACGCATCAGCAACTAAGCCGATATCGACCGACGCCCATGAACATCAGCATAATCGCTATAATTATGCTAATGTTCATGGGCGTCGGTAGTCGCAGAATGGCTTAGATTGATCGCTTCTCCCCTTATAATACACAAAAAATAAATTGGGATAGCTTACACGCGGGAGGAACCATGCGGCAGTGTTAGTCTATACATTTTTCTATCGTTCTGTTATATGGTTAAGTATCACTCCGGCCCTGTTATTTACGGGCGAAGCCAAAGCCGATACCTAGTATATTATAAAGAGAACTTTCAAGCCGAGAAAAGCTTTGTAGCGGAATTTGTCTGTGAATTTTGTATGAATTTAAAAGAGTATCTAGGTCAAGGCCTCAGTCGTAGGTGTACTACAAAAATTTGTGACATAAAAAGGTGGGCGTCGGACATGGTCGTCCTTACTCGTCCTTTGTGCGTGGTTGTCACTTTGAGCGCAAGAAAAGACTGGACCCGTGTTAGGACGGCCATACATTTATTTTTTGGAGTTTTTCTGCTAGAATTACTGTTGAGTAGAAATAGAATTATTGTAATTTTGCAGCAAAATTGGGCTGCGACATTAATAATGCGGTAATTTTGTGGATGTAGTACTCTAGTAGTAAAAAAGCTCCGATTTCGCGTCTGCCCTACGATACTAAACAAAAAAAAAAAAAGTTGTCTTAAAACGAAAGTATCCACTATGCGCTAATGCTATAATGTAATTTTATTGTCTGTTTAAATTCAATACGTGCTCGTAATATAGCCGTTAAACCGGTCACCACTCATTGTTGAGGAGCGAGTAAGGACGCTATTATACAAAGTAACAACACAATGTTGCTTACTTTTAACTTTACGTCCGCGAGATACAAGTGCACTTTTGTCACTTAGCGTATTGTGGAGGGATGAGTGTGCGCTTCAACAAGTGCGTATGCGTGTATATTGTGTGCAGGATCTAGACGGACCTGGAAATGGACACACGCAAGATTGCTTTTATACTATTATAAGAACCATTTTTGCGTGTATCCAGTGCCATTGTTATTACTCTCAAATCGTTCGAAAAACAGTGGCAATTCCTTCGAGCGTGTTTCTAGAATATTTTACTTATGTTTGCTTTTTTAAGCGGTTTTAAATTATGTTTGTTTTAATTATCTATGCAACAAAACCACTTTGTCGACGATTCAGTTACAATTTTATTGTAAGTGCGCGTAAACTCAAAAAATCGCTATGCTTTGGGCGGTACTACATTGAAATAAAAACACATGAGTAAGTAGGCGATTGTGATGTAAAGATAAGAGGTGAACCAGTGAACGGGGCGTGAGACTAGGGGTGCCACTTTTTTATTTTGCCTACTAATGATAAGAAAAATCAACGACATTAAAATAAAGTTTTATTTATTTAACCTTATTAAGTTTCTTATCTAAAAAGTCAACTACGCTAGACACATTTTCAGCCTGATTACTCTTTTGTGGTGTCTGACTGCCGTCCCATTTGAACAAAGGAGTGATGGCATCGAATACACTTGTATACGCACAGACTTATGCACAATGACATGTCCAGTGTACAGTACTATTACGAGACAACCCTACACACAAGTTGCGTTACCCGTTCAGTAGGCCCCTGCGCTTCGATACGAGAGGACGGCGCGCGCGCAGCCAATCTAGGTCGCCCTCAGATCTCCAGTCTAGCACAAGAACAAGTGATAACTAACGGATCTCTCGCGTGTTGCCAAATTTGTGTGCCAGTGATGTGACAGGATACGTGTCGGAAGTGTTCGATTGAATCTGTGAATGAGTCAGCTAACAGGCGTGGGGATTGTTAACTTCGTGAACGTGCTGCCCACGATCTCCGAAGGTAATGCGTGTATACTTGTGTATGTTCTGTGGGATATTTAATGCAATGTGTAAGAGAGATAGAGGGTCAATCCGTGACTATATAGTTTGCTCAAAGAAGCCACATATTACTTGTAAAGAAATTGTGAGATACAGCCAGGGGAAACTGCTTGTCCTTCTTTCAACTCTTCTGTCCTAAACCAAGATTCATCACTTAGCTATCTAAGTGAAATAGAGACTATTCTCTGTTTATTTTTTCAACTATATGTTTCTAAAAAGTGAAAATACGATTATAATCATTAGGTAAAATCGGAAGAAACACTTTTGTCCTTTTTATGAAGGCAAGATGTCTTACCCTACATCTCTCACAAATTGCACCATATGTAGGAAAAATGTATTTTCTTACGCTACTAAAAATGTATTTCTATTATAATTTTCATACTTATTATACCTTCCTAAATGAAGTCAAATTTAGGTATAAAAAAGAAAAATATTTAAGGATCAGTGAAAGCG
This sequence comes from Eumaeus atala, assembly GCA_017140195.1. Lineage (NCBI taxonomy): Eukaryota > Metazoa > Arthropoda > Insecta > Lepidoptera > Lycaenidae > Eumaeus > Eumaeus atala. The sequence continues at coordinate 203,817 of JAFELO010000053.1, read as the reverse complement.
AAAATTATCTTCAATCAAAACAAGAAGTCATCATGTGAATATATACAAACAATTTGGCTTCTGTTTGTTGGCTTATGTTGAGTGAACACAGTTTATACCAAAACAAATAACGCTGGGCGTGTTGGTCATTCTAGTTTGCATGTTGCGAGTGTAACCGTGCAGTGCAAACGTGCGTGTGACTTAATCAACGTCCACGGCACCTATCTACGTGCGGCACCAACGTGTTTGTGTGATAATACCTCGTATCTCTTGAATAACGTCCGGAGGTTGTGTGATAAAGCTAATTACTGCAATGTGCTGATTGATTAATGTTAGGGATTGCAATATTGATTTTTCACAATTTAGTTTTTCTTTCTCGTTGTTGGTTTCGTTCTCGTCGGAAATTGTTGTTGACAAGTGGCAGCAACGTTGACTGACAAGGATGGAACTATGGCAGTTTCATTCTTGTTAGCCGACGTTGCTCGTCGGTCCGCAGTCTGTCCCTGTCTGGCAGACCTTTTAGTACAATGTACATTATTGTTTATTTTTAAGACATTTTCGTCTGTAGCTGTATAACATTGTCCGTTCTAACCCTGATCAGTTAGAATTTCCGTGATGTCTATCTCTTATAGTTAATTTTGATTTCTCTTATGATGGTTTCTTATATTTTTTGTAGAGCTTTAAATATGAAGTAACCAGATAGACGGAGATATAGTTAGACAGTCAGTTTGACGATTAACGCCAGCCTTAACGACGCAATCTTAACACCATCAGGATACGTGTTTAAAATATTATTGAGATATCAGTAAATAAATATTATGGTATAATGTAAAGCGAAGTTAAATGGGAACGTTTATTTTCAATATACAATGATCCTGACAAAAGCGTTTGGCTTACAACAGCTTCCCGTTCCACTCCCAGTTAAGATAAAGACCGATTCAATCCAATTTTCCGAAGATCGTAAAAACTCGATAAAACAATCTGGAACAGGGCTTGGCAAGATGAAAATGTCTTAATGTGATAATAGTGAGGGTGTAAAATCGTAATATCTTATCAGTTTACCTGATTACTGTGGGCTTACGATAACAGAGACAGTAAGAAGTAGTACCATGCTGCTTTGCAGCGGAATTGGACCGGCACGACTGAGGAGGTAGCTCTCGCCTCACATGATTCCGGCATAAAGTGACAGCTATGCTGTCGCGTTTCGTGTGGTTTGTGAGTAGCCGGTGGCCTATTAGATCGGAGGAGGAAAGCAGTGATTCATATTCGTTTCGAGTAGTTTAATAACATTTACCTACCTACCTTACCAAATGTGGACGGTGGTAGATACTCAATTGATTATAATGAATCTTTATCTAGTTCTCTTGAACATTTATCTCCCCGATTCCTCGTAACACCGGGGTTCATTATCACCTGTCTGCGCCGCTAACGGTAGTTTATGGACGCTCTGTGCGCTCGTTAATCCGTCCGCTCAATTAAACGTAACGTGATAATCTCGACGACTAAGTGATGTGGTAACATGACATGTGTCAAAGTTCTTCTTCTTTTATTCTTTAAAACGTGTAGCGCTATGCCATTTTTGTCAGTGTCATGTATCAGAGCCAACCTCTTTTTAAGTGTATCAGTGCTATGTATGAGCTTCCATCGGGAATCTGACGCCAAAAAAGGGCTGGTTGATTTTATTTAATCACTGAGGTTACAGATATCGGTCGCGTGTGGTGATATGCATGGAATCTGTAGGAAGTGTGTTGACCCCAAGGATACACCACACAGACTAGTCGTTAGTTCGGAATATAATTTACCAGAATAATTGCATTACATTAATTAAGTTCACTGATTTAGTTTTTTCTTTATTACAATGTAATTATTATAAAAAAACTTATACCTTATAATTATGGTCACTTCCGAGAAGAAGAAGTGTAGTTGTTAGTACGACCGAACAGGAAGTAAGAGAGTTGAGTTCTTACCTGTATATATTGTTACTCTGTATTCTTCTGCTTGCGTTTATCCCTTTGTGTCGGAGGTTGTCCTAGTAACTGGGGACTCGTTTTTTAATATTATAGGGAAACAAACGAGGAATAGGAGCCATTCTACTACTGCCGACGCTCTTGAACATCTGCATAATTACTATGACCATGCGTTGCCCTTTTATTTCACTTCCCCCCTCTATGGCCCACCGGCTAATCGCAGGCCGTTCGTAGATGTCACTACTGTAGTATCAAGTGAGCGAGAGGTATAAACGGGGAGGTCATACCACCCCATTTCCGCTGCAATGCAGCATGACACTACCTCATACTAATGGTATGGACTGCGTAAAATTATTGGGTGCAGTATCTTATCTTTCTTACGTACTTGTGGATTGTTGTCGTTTAGCAATAATTGATTGTGTCACTTATGCATAAACATTAGTCTCCTGGAATTATTCTCCTTATCGTAGCATCAACTCTCTCAACCAGGGGTTGAGTCAAAGCTTTAGTTTTACTCCTTTTTAGGCTTCAAGGGTAAAAACGGGGGTAAAAAGGGTAAAGTAGGGTCCCTATTAATAAGACTGTGTCCGTGCGTCTGTCACCAGGCTGCATCTCATGAACCGTGGTAGACATCTATAATCGTGGTAGACATACAGTTGAAATTTTCACACATTCATGTATTTCCGTTGACGCTGTAACGAGATACCAAAACACGTAGTTAATTATTTAAGGTCTCCCATAAAACAAACATGTTTTTTGGCAGATTCTTATAGATAATCGTACAGAAACCTTTGTGGGCGATAGCGTCACGCTTATGGCCGCTTTTTGGTATTATCTCCTATTTACACCCTAATTTTCTCATGACGTGATATTATAATGTAGTAGACATTATAATATGACATTCAAAAAACGTTTGTAAATAATTTGGTTAGGATTTTTGGCAAACAATATGACGTCAGCCGGAGTGGGACACATCAGCTTCATTGTATACTTTGTACGTGCCTTGAGTGTGTATGTGCTATGTGCCTTTTGTGAGTCACACGACGGTTGTGTGATCAGGCACTTGTTGCGGAAGCGTGTGCACGCGACGGCCGAGTCCTGTCTCAACCGGTTGCGTTCGGAAACAACCTTCGAACGACGCCAATGAAACATTTTACCCGACTTGCTCAGCAGGGCTGAAGTGCAATGAAATGGAATTGTTCTTAATTAAAATTGAATTCTAAATATTACTCTTTGAACATATTATACGAATAAATCTTCCACTGTCCTAAAGCCGGCGAAACAAACTCAGCGTGTTTTTCTTGTATTTACCTATGTGTACATTGTATTTACCCGTTTGATTTGCGGTATACTCATATATCTATATGCGTTTTATTGCCATTAGACGCTTGTGACGTGACTATGCCACGGAAACGCCTATAGGTATGTGATTATGCCGCAAAACGAGTGGGTACAAAGCTTCACAACGGTGTCATGTCAACGAATCCGATTTAACTGCAGAGCAACAATGGCTCTTACAAAATACATCAAAATAATAAAAAGAAATGAGTGTGCTTTAACTTAAACTACATGTCTACACTTAATACTAACTTTACTTTATATCATGTAAGAGCTATGTGAATAAGAAAAACCTCCCTTGCCACTACAGTAATATACGAAACGTAACTTTCACTCGCTCTACTTCCTCTCAACTTTTGTTGGCGCTGTTTTCGTAACGCATTTACGCATTGATCAGCTTACTCCTCGAGTCATGCGTTACACACGCTGAAGAAGTTGCATTTCAAGTGACAATTGCTTATAAATCAGGAGTTTACTCCTTTTTTTATGAAAGGCCTCAGAACTTCATCAATTTCGATTCCACTAGGTGTTTTCACCTCCTATTGATTAATGTATCACGGAGGGACCTTGATCTTTTTTATGTTGATCCATAGGATGTATTATAACACAAACAACAAAATAAAATTTTTTTTGTTACGATTTTAACGTAATCCGATCCCTTCCACAGGAAGGTTTTGGTCCATAATTTGTTAAGGTACCAATCCGACCCCTTCCAGAGAAAGGTTTTGGTCTATAATATGTTAAGGTAGTCATCCGACCCCTGTAAGTCACGCACGGGTAAGGCCGGCGCGGTTCGCTAGTATTATAACAAAATCGAGCTGAATACTAGCGACGTGAGTCGCGGCGTTACATAACATGTTGTGATTGATGGATATAGTGTCGGTACCCTGAATATACATACATAAAGTTAAGTACGTGTTATGTCGATTTGTATTGTGAACTTTTTGTTCTTTAATTAGTTTAACGGTCCTACGCGGTTTATTAGCTAAAATATTCTACCATCCCTGTAGTTGTTGTATGTAAGTTTGGTTATCATATAATACACATATCATTGAAGTATTAAGCGCGACAGTGGCCGGCCTATGATTTTAAAGTGAGTCACTAAACAGGACCTACTTCCGACTAGACTTGAATGATTTCTACTTAGTTGATTCCAAGAGGTTCATATATCATAGAAAAGAAGAATTGGCAAAAAATATAAAAAAGAATAATGCATGAAATATTTAGCTTAAAAATACAGGCATATCTTATCAGAGAAGAAGGGTAATTTTAAAAAAAGATTTTATAGGGGGATAAACGAGACACCGGATCATTTTTTATAACTACCAACGTACATGCATATCTACATATTTACTATGCCGATGCTTTGCCATAAATGGGCCACCGGCTACTCACAAACCGCACGAAATGCCACACTGAATATGTCCCTTTACCTACCTATCGGGTACCTCCCCGGTCGTGCCGGCCCTATTCCCTTGCATAAGAGGTAGTGTCATACATTATGCATGTCACTACCTCGTCCTATGTAGCATAGCACTATTTCTTCCTTTAAGTTTAGTCGTAGACTTTCTGTAAGAGATGTTGTCGTGCTGCATTTTAGTTCCATTGGACCGGCACGACCGGAGAAGTACCCCTCGCTCACACAATAGTCGATCCTTGTTAATGCGGCAGACATTTCGCTAAGGAACAACAATTTATTTCAGCACCGTAAAGCGATCGCATTTTGTACGGCTTGTGAGTTTCCAGTGGCCCATCACAGGGGATCCAACATAATTATTTGGATATTAATGAGCATCGGTACTTATTTAAGGCTCCACATGCCACACTCAGCAAATATGGAGTGGTAATCTAAAACTACCGCTGTATGAATAGTCAACGGTGTCTTTTTTTTCCATAAAATGGATAAAAAAGTGGATATTTTTCACTTTGTAATGTAACACTTATGCCCGTACGGTGCGGGCACCGAAAAGTGCGCTCGTATCGCCGTCGAGCTACACATTCGCCACGGTCGTTGGCCCGCTTAAGCACCTGGCGTCTAGCGGATACGTAGCCAAGGCCGTTCCGACGCCTTCCACGCGATACTCGTACACAAGAGCTTTGATTTCCCAAACCTCTAGCCGATGTAGTACATAGAAGATATAGAAGCGGAATTCGTTTAATCTATATTTACCTTATCGATTTCTTATCTTCATTTCACACTTGTTACAATAAAGTTAGAGCTAATTTAAAGCTTAATTTGTTATCGCAAAATAAATCTGTTTCCGAGCTTCTGGTGTTTGCGTGCCAGTTCAGTAGTACTGAGTAAAGCCACCACGAGTTCCAACAGGTAATACGTTGACACTGTTGTTAAGATATCCCATATAATTTGTGACACAATCCTTCTGAATACTATTATCATAATATGCCTAATGAATGCCTCAATAACATAAAATTTCCTAGTAGGTGATATTGAAGGCAAATAAGTAACAAATTGAAAGTGAAATGTTGAAATTAGCATGCATTTAAGAGGTAGGATGTAAAGCTGATTACATCTAAATAAGCTATGTTTTACTATTTCTGTCTTAGGACTTGTTAAAAAGTAGCTTTTACATGTTTCTTTA
>JAFELO010000053.1:186319-197829 GCA_017140195.1 Eumaeus atala | reverse complement strand
AAGTTTAGCATTGCTTCAAATTTCAATTCGGAAACAAGTGGAACTAACTATATTTCATAAATAAACATATAATTAATTATCATATTCATGCGTAACTCCTATGTCCATATCTATTTATAGGCCACTTTCAATATCACGCAATGCATATCATCTAATATCGTAACTGACACAACGTTACGTTATTCAAATTATATATTTATTTAGTAATACTTTAATTTTTAACTTTATACCTATATCATTTCAAATTTATTTTTAACATTTTATCGTAGGGAAACCAAGGGCCGAGGGCCAACGTATTCTCTGAGGCACGACGGTGTAAACATCGCCAACTTCCCAACTCCAGGTAGTTATTAGAATTTGAAAAAACTTACAGCACTTTTGTATTTTTCAGGATTCAGGATTCCAACCCGGGCCTGTGTTCGCCTGTGGTTGACATGCTTACCAATAGTCCAAGAGGCTCATATATAGAAAAAAAGAATCAATTCTTCTGTTTCATTGCATGCTTTTATATTGCGTATCTGCGTATCCCCTCATACGCCACGTTTTAAATTTTGTGAGATTATTTAACTGTATATGAACGATAAATAATTGTTAACTAGTGTGAATAATAATCGATTCTCTTTGAATCACAAACAATTAATCTATACCTAATACATACTATAAAAAAGTATCTGTCTGTATGTCATTCATTTTATTATGGTTTTCACCAATGGATAGGAGCAATCCTACCAATGGGTAGGAGCAAGGTTTTTGTGTATAATTTTAGTTTGTTAAGGTAGCAAATACGGTACGTGTTATTCACAGGCAAAGCCGGTGCGGATAACGTAGTTTACTATAAAACCAGACAAAAGCTCTGCACAAGGAGCCATATCTTTGAAGTAATTACATGTCTCTAATCTTTGATCTGAAATATACAAAGTGTCTTGAGTAAATCTGATGTAAAAATGTACCAAAGAGACTTATATTTAACTTACACACTCCAACAACAAACGCACCTTGCGTTACTTTGTCCTTCTGAGCTACGGATTGGTGTGATTTTTTGTGTGGATATAGTTGGAGAGTGAGTGGAGAGTGGGCTGGTTTTTTCTGTCGAAAATTATCTGATTTTCACTAAAAAGACATACCCTAAACTTAAGTTTGTTTTGAAAGTCACAAAACACGTTCAGTAGGTACTCCATTGTGATTCCAAATACGTAAAAAGAATGTACATGAAATTTGAACTCGGCGAGCTTTCGTAGAGCAGCCGCTACTTGCACGTACAATCCATGCGCCCGGGGTCACCTTTGACCACGTCAGTCTCTATCGATTACGCTTACATTTGAACGGAGCTACGAATTGGTGTGATTTTTTGTGTGGACATAGATGGAGAGTGACATGGGCTGGTTTCTTCAGCCGAAAATTATCTGATTTTCACTAAAAAGACATACCCTAAATTTAAGTTTGTTTTGAAAGTCACAAAACACGTTCAGTAGGTACTCCATTGTGATTCCAAATACGTAAAAAGAAGGTACATGAAATCTGAACTCGGCGAGCTTTCGTAGAGCAGCCGCTACTTGCCCGTACAATTCATGCGCCCGGGGTCACCTTTGACCACGTCGGTCTCTATCGATTACGTGCGGTGTACATATTTTCTGAAAATAATAGCACTGAATTCGGTTTTATCAAGTGCTGTAATGCAGCAAACAAAAAATCTTTTGTCAAGTTCACCTATATGAAGACGCAATATTTTAGTTTTATTGGTTAAATAGGACTATACCCTGCCCTAAAAAAGTATCTTTTACAATTCACGTTGTCAGCACAACTGTTACTGTATCTTAAAAAGATAAACGCATGCATCCAATGTCTTATACATTATGTATTAATTTGGCATATGCTGTAAACGAAGCCGCGAGTAACATCTAGTTGAGAAATAATAACTATATCTGAGACGCGATGCAATTAAGTTTCTAGTGTCCCTTACGTGTCGGTAATTAAAACAGGAAGTAGTTACTGCAATTAGACGCCATTTTCAACACGAGCCACTGCTTGTTTTGATCTAATGTAGTATCACCGCTTCCCGTGCCGGTGTTTGTCGTATATACTAGCAGCGCTATGCGGTTTCACCTACATTATTCGCGTACCTTGTCATATTGGTCGCACCGTGACATAGAATCGTAGTTTTTTTGTTAACGCAGTGAAACGTATTTAGGTGTCATCAAATTCCCTGGGTAGGGTCTAGTGGCGTGTGGGGCTAGGGTCCATTACAGTGCCGAATACCCTCAAAAACCACCGCCAGTGTCATCAATACCAAATTTGGTGAGGTGCCCCGAAAAACAAATCACCTGGGCACCCCGAGGGCTAGTCAGTCCTCTTAGGTACCGTCACCACCCCTACAGAGGGGTTGGGGTACAAGGAGCGCCTCCTCCTCCTCCTGCGCCACAAACCGGCGAAACGCGACAGTGAAGCTATCGTTTTACGGCGGTATCGTTTGAGCGTGATGTATCACCACCTCACCGGCAGTGCGGGCCCAATTCGGCTGTAATGCAACATGGCACTACCTCTTATCAATATACACATGTATATATAAAGGATATATTCATGATGAATTCACTGCGTCGATGATGTATCACTACCAAGTGTTTCGACAGCAAATTTATCCCCTTCGTAATAAAATAAAAAAAGATTATTAAAATTCTGTCCATCAACACCCGAAAAGGACCTTTTGGAACGTAGATAGCATAAAAGGCCAATATATTTCAAGGAGTTATCGTTTTATTTCCTCGAAACAGCGAAACCGTTGTTTATTTTGAATAAGTAACGACCCTTCTCCAGTGTTTACGGCGCCGTAAAGTATTACGTCTGCTTGGCAGATTATACAACGGTAAATATCTCGCGGGCGCTCTTACGAGTCCCCATGTTGTTTCCTGACACAAATCACAATTGATTATGACTAAGTAATTGATTAGTCGTCCTTTATAAGAATTTATGACTGACATGAATAAAATTGGACTCAGTGTGAAGTTTTTAGCTTCAAGATTTGTCCTCCATGCGCTCTACCATACAACATTGTTGTGTAGTACACTAGTCCTAATAGTGTAAATAGCAAAGTACCCCAGTTGTATGTTACCTTGTCACGTTTGACGGACCGTAATTAAATGTGGTTACGAGATAGATTGTGTGAGGGACATAGGCAACCTTTTGTCTCAAAAACCAATATTGAAGAGGGTGAAATTGGGGATGGAAATTTGTGCGGGTTACCCACAACACGTCGAGATATGGTTATGAAAATTGATGTTTAAGCACGTTTACGATTATGTAGCTTTTGAATACGAATTCGTTAATAATGTTCGTAAAAATGTATATAATAATTAAAATGCGTATTTAAAACATTTTAATTAAAATAATAAAACTACAACACTACCAATAAAAAATGATTATTATTCTTTCATGCAAAAACCACTGAATTGATATTGCTGAACTTTAGCACAGTTTAAATTACTATCTGGATGTACGCGGATAAATTTCAATCTCGAAAAAACATATGATTCTCTTAGGAATTGTATTGTACGCATGTGAACACTAGTTTTATATGTACACAAGCGATCCTCCTAGGCGTGGCCCGTGACTAATGTGCACTAAAATATTCTTGGGAACTAGGAACAACTTGAAATTGCGATCACGCATAGACAGACAGCCTTTGGTGACATTGTTTTATAACAAAACTAGGTTTTCTTGTTCCACAGTTTTTGGAAACATTTTAATTTGTGTGTCCTAAATTCTGGGTGGCGGTTGGTACATCCTACTATATAAACTAAGCAAAATTTTGTGATTATCCACAAAAATATCATAGATAAAAATAGTGGAAGCCTACTTTCGTAAGTTGATTTAGTATTTCAAGCAGAAATCGAGTATACCAGCACGCGCAGCTGTAGCTAGTGGAATACATCAAACGTGTTTGTTTAGTGCCGTTAATGCTTCTATCAGTGGCTGGTTAATGTTTGCCCTACAACTATTTCCAGTGAGTGTATCAAAGGAGCGTAACAGTCAAATGTGTCAGTAAACACTGTCCCGGCCACAATACCTACTTTGGGAAGGATCTTCACTGAGTAGTTACGAGTGCTCTGTATTTCGGTAATACCTATTTGTGAGTAGGGTTACCATATCCCCAAAGCTAAAGTCGGACATATTTGGCCATTGGAGATAGATTTTCGACACACTACATGGACATTATGTTAAAATTGTATCTTCTGTAAATATATAGATATGTAAGTCGATAGACAGAATATTGAAAACAGCCATTGGACATCAATTTTTAATTCTCTTTGATTTTGGTCTGTTCCTCAAATAGACCAAACCATTATTTGTATTTCATACATACCGTATGTTTAGGTAAATAAGTCTGCTAAACCCTTGTACGTCGTAAAATTTTGAGAGGACATAATTCAAGTGCGCCAGTGGGTAATAAACATCAAAAGTTTAATCATTAAGAGCAATTCGTTAGCAGTCTTTATTTTATTAATGCATTCTTGATTGACACGTGGCAGCGCGCCAGCGTGCGCATGGGCCGCGAAATCGCGTCAACACTTGCACATGTCACACTTTTTTTTCTTAATTTTTTTACGCATGCAAAATGCATACGTGTCTTTCTGAGCATATACCACATACATTGAAAATTGGAGGATTTTTTTAAGATTCTCACCAAGTTTACTGCAATTTAATTGGATTGAATGTGCCCTGCATGTTTACAAGTAATTTACATCTTCGTTAAGCGTAAATCTTGATATAGAATAGAACATTTCTGGTCCGAAAGCGCCACGTAACTCCCGTTGCTACAGTGCTGATTTCGATAGAGGAAGTTACTAATTATTAACTATGCTCTTTAATATTGACATGTGGTTATAATGTGGTATAGATGTAATGATTAAATATACATTTGCTAATTGAAATACGATAAGCATATCGCTATACAGATTTATATAATATAAAAAGACTACCTGCTCCTCGCGGTTTCACGCACGTACTCCACCCCCAAAACGCACCCTTACTGTGGTGGAGTTTCGTAAGATTGGTTCCAAGCGGATGCCTACACCCTAAAGGAACCTATGTGCCAAATTTCAAGTTTGCAGGTGTTATAGTTCTGTTCTTATGGTTATACGTACGTACGTACGTTACGTAGGTTACTACGGATACCCATAAACATCCGTATTGTTATGTAGATGCGTTTCCTTTCCTTTCCTTCTCATCTCCAAGGGGCCACCGGAAACACATAAGCCACATGAAACGCGACAGCATAGCATCACTCGACAGCGGTGTCCAGTGAACGAGAATTAGAGCGCCCGATTCGCACGAACGATTAATTTTGGCTGTAATGCAGCAAATAAAAAAGAATCTATTTAAAGTTTAAACACAACGTCATTTATCCTCGGCTAGGCCTTTCGAATGCTTGACTTATTAAATCGAGTGATCTAAAACCGTACACAAAGAGCTGCAGTAAATCCGCATTTACATTACAATGGTCGTATTATGCGCAGGGTCACAGGTTCGAGGTCGCGTGGCGTGCACTCGGCTGTTTGCATGTTATAGGTAGACGTATGAACAGTTTGTACTAGCGCTGATTAACTAAACTGTAACTGGCACACGAAATGAAATACTTTCGATTAGTATTTTGGGATTTTTGGTCATGTTTTAGAAGCGTTTTTTATTACTTTATAATTTTTTCAATGTTATTATATTGAAACGGAAATAAAGTGTAACACTTCGAATGTGTTTTCAAAAGTACCTGTTAATAAGTGTCAATTATAGCCAATAAGGTTTAAATTTGAATAAAAATACGCTCTGCCTCACTTGCTCTCTTCTTCCAAAGGCAAAGAAACTGCAACAATGAATTACACACACATACATATGAAACTGTCCAAACAAGTTTAAAAATGGTTCGAGCAGAAAGCTAAGTATTACAAAAATACATCTAGAGTTATGAAGGTGTTTTTGAGTCCCTGCATGGGACATACCCATGGGAGAATAATTTTAATAAAATACCTTAAAGCTTGATGCCGACAAAATTAATTTACAAATACTTCCCTTGCCGAAAAGATTTTTTGGTTATTTTTATTCTCGTATAATAATGTGTAGTGGTACTTGTTAAAATTGCATGGTGGTTCCGTACCCGTCGTGTGCCAGTCAGACTACCACTTGTCATTAAAGTTATCTTAATTAAAGTTACGGAAAAAGTTACATGCTTTCATTTTCTATTAATACTGTCGCTTATTTAAATCCCTCTCATGTTATAAATGAGATCTGCCTGTATGTATGCTTTTTAGGGTTCCGTAGCGAAATGACATAACACGGAACCGTTATAATATCGTCATGTCCGTCTATCCGTCAGTATGTATAGACGATTTACTTACAGATTATGGGTACTGTATTTACGAGTATTTTAGAAAATACGAATATGAAATTTGGAAGGTAGTTGTAATTTGCAAACCCCTTCAAAATGGCTTAATATAATTTTGAAAAGAAATTGATCAGGGTTAGCACTCCATATATGTTTTCGCAGAAACATAGCTGTGTGACGTATCATTCAGTAGGTCTTGCTAAATGATATGTGGGTTTCTAGGAAAGATTTCTTGACTACACTTATATTTTGTGAGAGATTTTGCGTCCAAATTGGTAAGTGGGGGCACACTGTCCCCCCTCCAACTTTAGAACCACCGCGACCGAGAGGAGCTACATAGGCGAGTCCAACTAGCTCTTGGCCTCTTTTATTCTTTCGCGTACAAACTACTGAATGGGTTTGGATGAAATTTACCAGAGATAGAGATGACAATCTGGAAGAACATCAATCAATCGATATCGGCGCTTATCGGTCCACTGCTGGACTCCTCCTTCAATGAACGCCAAGAGGACCGATCTCCTGCACTACATAAAAAATAAAAATACTCTTTATACAAATATGACAACGTTTTCCATGTGGTATACTGGGTAAATCCTAGTTTAATACTTATACAACTTTAATATTTGCGTTCATTTAAACAGGGTCTGTTTTTAAATGAACTGCTTAGTGCTGATAATGATGTTGAATAAAGCTTGTTTAAAACAAGTGCTACCGTTCTCTATAGATATATTTAGAAAGTGGCAACAGGAAAATATGTGTTTAATGCATATTACTTATATGTATTTAAATGTTAAACGATGTCTAGTTTGTATTACAGCTACTAGCAGTCCGTCCCAACCTACCAGCCTCGCACGGATCTTTCACAAGATGTGGCAAAAATTCATGGACTTATAAAAATCCTCGTAAACATGAAACGTTACAATTACAACAAATTCAATCTATGACACACAACGTCTGCCGGGACAGCTACTTGTCAATATTTTTGCAGTTAAATAAGGATTTATTTTGATATTTTTTTCACATCTTTTTTTGAAAATAGGCTATAAACATAGCCTATGTTCAACACAGATAATGAAGGACTCTAACAGAAACTAACTTTGGGAATCGAACCATTTTCGGAGCCTATTCAGTGCAAATAACATGCGCATCAAAATAATAACAATCAAATGTTTCCTCTTCATAATATTGGTATAACTATTATAATATAGCGAAATATATTAATATTTTTCATTTTTAATCTACTTTTATCAAACCAATTTCAAAATAGATTCCACTCATTCCCAGTAAACTAACAGGCAAACACGGAGGCTTTGTAAATAAATAAAACCGGCCTGGTGCTGAATCTAGAGTGGGCGGGGGATATATAGTGGGCAGTTGGGACTTTCGTGCATTTTTAACCGGGTTAAAAAGGCGGTTCTTTATTTCTTTCTTGTTGTATACTGAATTACAATAGAGTCTATTCGCTTTTAGAAATATAGGTGCTGCGAACTTTTTGTTTGTTAATTCTTATGTTATGCGTGGACACAGAAATTGAATTCTGTAGTAGGCGTCTAGTCTATCACGTTTGTAGTAAAATATTTCTATCTTCAGCCAGAAGACGACAGCTGGACTGGAGCCTCCCACTGAAAGCGCCACAGGGTCACACGGTGTTTGCATCCATCGGTTTCTCTTACTCCATCATAAAAAAAAATTAGGTATATTATTTTTCTCTTCTGCGATTGCTATTTCTGCAAAATTGCAACATCTGACAAAAGTATAAACAGTTGTGAAATCCTTTCAAGTGGCTTCATTCTAACAAGTGACATTCGCCTAAACTTAAGATATGAATAGCAATAGCGTAGATATTCTTTTCCTATTAATGTCCAGCAGTGGACCGATATTTAATGCCGATTGTGTACTGAGTAGAACTTCACACATGTGTCTATTTCGCTCCCACAGCCAGCCAATAAATGTACTGAGTATTGTCGTAACTTAATCAAAACATGTTTCTGAATTCATACAAGTTCATAAAAAACCCTAGACACGAGAGTCTCGCGATTAGGGTAACCACCCTAATCGCGAGGCCTCCTTGTTATTCCCGGCAGGTTTGGAGGTTTCAAAGGTATTTATATATTATAAAGGAGTTATTTTTGCATGTGTATTGACATGGATAATCTGACCATTGTTCTTTTTTGTCACAAATGGAGTGTGACGCGAATTACAATGGCTGTTCGCGTATAATTTGTTTCGAGTACGGGAAGCTGTATGCCAAGCGGTTCTTTTGTCTATAAAGACATGCGGAGCAAACGTACCGAACATTTAGTTTGCAGATGTCAAATATATCAATGTTAATCGTATTCGAAGTGCACCATTTGTTATATATAGTTTTATTTATCAATTTTATTATTTTGTAGCTGTTCATAAAGTACTACCTTCCAAATTTCAAAGATGCAGTACCCATATTGTTTTTGCAAAACGTCTGTGATATGCGGGTGGACATACGGATATGATGAAACTATAGCGGTTCCATTTTTTTTCCATTTGGCAAAGAAACCCTAAAAAATGAGGTATCCGTTGTGGATACTTGATTTATTTATGGTCAAATCTGTCGAAGCAGAATGTGTTATGGAAATAGATATTCTAAGTAATAAAAGCATATAAACGGACAGGCTGCTACATATTAACTAACAAGACTGGACTTCTTCACATGGGTAAGACATTTGGATGTTCCTCGGGACAATACTCTACAATCACACACCATCTGCTTTTGACGCATATGTACGGTTCTGTAATACCTGCTATTTCATTTAGTATACGGACAAACGAGCAATCGGAGCCTTCTGACGGCTACCGAAGTCCATGGTGTACCGTGTACTGGTTGTATTATTGTTGACCTACAGATTTCTGGTTGTTCTGATGCAGATATTCATATGTTCTTTACCCCCTCCCCTCCAATGTGCCACTGCCCACTCACAGACCCCCACGCTGCAGCTACGCTGTCACTTTACGGCGGTGTCATGCGGCTGAAAGGCACCCCGAGCGCACCGGTCCAATTATGCTGCAATGTAGCATGACATTACCTCTTCATATTTTTTTATGATATTGGGGGCAAAAGAGCCTTTTTACGACTATCGACGCCCATGAACATCCACATAATTACTATGCCAATGCGTTGCCCTCCTTCCCCCCCAATGGACCACTGGCTACTCACAAACAGCACGAAACGCGATACTGAAGATGTCATTTTACGGCGGCATTATGTGAGCGAGAGGAACCTCCCCGGTCGTGCCGCCCCAACTCCGTTGCATAGGAGGACGCAGTACACCATGCATTTCACTACCTCTTCCTATGCAACATGGCATTTATTCTTACTAAATTCTAAGGCTTTATCAGTAAATAATAGGATTTACTGTAGTTTGGGCTTTCACAGGCACTGTACATATTGATATATAAGATACCTGAAGTCGTCGCATTTTCCTATTATAAATTAATCATTATGAATCAAATAAGTGTAATAAATTTTCAACTGTGAAGAACTCGCCCTCAACAATCCGAGGAGAAAAGTTTCGTAGTAATGAAACTTACTTTAGTTTAGCAATTTTGTTAATAATTGGATAGGAGTTTATTAAAATTTGTTTTAATATAATCTGAAGTGTTACCATTATTCGTATTTCCATTCATTTTGCCTCGAGCACTTTGTAAGATTACTTATATATGAACAGATACACGAATTGATTATTAGGAAAAATATGTTGAGTAATTTGACCTACGTAGGAGCAAAAGATTTTTCTTATGACACAGGGGCCAAACAAGCAAGTGGGTAGTGGCTACCGCCGCCCACAGACATTTGCAAGACTAGGCGTGTTACAGAAGCGTTGCCGGCCAATAAGGACTAGGTATGCTTTTGTCTTGAAGACCTGTCTAAGTCATATCGGATCGGAAATACCGAGGGAGGCAGCTGGTTCCACAGTATACTTGTGCGCGGAAAAAGTGACGTTTAAACCACTCTGTTGTGGATTTACGGACATCAAGGTGCTGGGCGTGAAACTTACGAGTTCCGTCGTGATGTCCGAAGGTGGAATTCTGCTCCTAGTGTTAAGCCGAACTATTCCTCGGAACACTCCCCATAAAAATACGATAAAAGACGCACAGCGAACCGACATCTCTTCGTAGGACCAAAGAATTGAGCTGTACGGAAATAACTTGGTCGTCAACGATTCGAATCGCTCTACGTTATATGCGGTCAAATGAAACGAGCTGATATTGCGGGACGCCTGCCCAGAGGTGGGAGCAGTACTCCATATGCGGTCGGATCTGCGCCTTGTAAAGTTGCACTCGATGGGGCTGCATTGAAGTACTACTTCGCCCTATTGAGCGCACCCAGCTTCTTTGCTGCTAACTTAGCTTTCATTTCCAAATGACCGCGGAACTGAACGTTACCCGATGTGTCGACACCAATAACTACGATATTAGCTGAGGTCAAAAGTACGGTAACGGAAGAGCTTCACATAACATATTGATTGTAAAAGGCATATAGCGTTTCTAGTGAGACTGGCCTCAACTTTGTAGTTGCACCCAATGGATCTCTATAAGGGAACGTTGAAACAATGTCTGAACAAGTGACTCAGAAATTCCATGAGTCACAAAAACAACTAGTACGCATAAACTGCTAATGATATCAATGTATTCGTACTTCCTTATTGGTATTTGTGGATCATTAGCATGTTAGGGTGGTTAATAGGTTACGGTGGTTGAACTATTTCATTTCGGCTTCGGTGCAATACCTACATTTTAATTAAGTAAGCTCTCGCTCATACGACTGCTGTCGCGTTATGTGCTGTTCGTGAGGACAGGGTACTTCGATAGTCGAACAGCAACCAGGTAGAAGGAAGTTTATCACCCGTCAGTTTTGGTGGTCGTGGTAGAGTCTGACGTTGGCAGTGGACGGTTCAAGGCTAATGACGATGTTTATGTTGACGGACATAATGATTGTTTGGTGTCAGCGATCACCAGAATATCCACATAACATGTTATTGTTAACAAAATGTTGATTGGCTGTATGACGTGTGGAGTTTGTACAGTCAGTAGAACATGTTGGTTAACAAATTTAAATTGCCACTCGCATGCCAGTAGCAGCTCTAATAAAAATAAACGAAATTGT
>JAFELO010000053.1:161197-173943 GCA_017140195.1 Eumaeus atala | reverse complement strand
ATATTTAGTATTAATAAAATTAAATTCTATGTATTTAATTTTTTTATTACACTACACATATTAAAGTATATAACACAAAAGCTACCACAGTCAAGGCGGTATTTTTTACCACGTGTCAGCGACATACGATATTTTGTTGATAAGACAACTCAACAATCAACGAACCAACTGCTGAGCATCATTGATCACGCATCTTTATTAATATGTAAATATGAAACGTAAATTGTACTGAATACAAAGAGAATTTCTTTAATGAAAGTATCAGTGTAACACTTTACACGATATTAGTACGTAAGGATACTTTTAACGCGCCCGTGTTGTGTCAAGTTATTTTAGAATTCGCAGATTCATGTCGTGGTCAGGATCTGTCGTCGTTTTGGGTGTAGTATGTAGGTCCTTTCGACATGATAACGTTTCGAAAAATCGTGAAACGCATGCGTGAAAGAGTGGGGCACACTTCGAGCGAGATAGTGTAAGGAGTTGTCTCTTTCGCTCCATCGGGCGATGCGTTCACGGATCAATTAGAGAACGGACATCGCAATTATATCTTCCGTAAACCGACTTACAGACAACCACTTATACCATGCGTCCTATGTTTTACGAACGTATGCATGTATGTATATATGTATGTATGTATGTAGGTAAGCAGATTTCCATTTTTCCTGCTACTGTCCGAACAACGAATTTTAACGTATGATGCTTTGTCAGATTGGTCTTGTTCTAAATGCGAGTGAACTTTTATAAATAATATTGTTTAATTTAATATCAGTTCACTCTATCTATCATAGCATACATTAGAGGCACTAACCCTACCCTACTAAAAAAACTTTTTTTATCGCATACTGGCGATCCGCCCCAAAATTATACACCAAAACCTTACTCGGGAAACGCTCTACTAATTTAAAATATCCGTTTAGTAGATTTTAAAAAAATCGGCCACATACAGACAGACAGCTTTTGGGGACTTCGTTTTATATATAAGGAGAAACGAGCAATCTGAGCCTTTAGACGTTTATTAACAGCCATTAAAATATCGCAAGGTTGCACATGCGCTTTCATATTTTTCCCTATCCCCCTCATCAATGAACCATCTGCCACAAACCGCACGAAGCGCGATAGCATAGCTACCACTACGCCGGTGTGAGAGGTATGTGAATGAGAGGTACCTCCTTTGAGGTGCCGATTCGGTTGCAGTGTAGCCTTCAACACTGCCTTTTCAAAAGTAATACTCATAGCTTATTGCCTGCTTATGAATTCACACAGTAAGCAGTAGTCGGGGACATAAAGCCATGATTTCCTGCATATATATATATATATGTGTATATCAAGTAGGTTAACTATTAATTTTTGCGTCATTCTTTTTTGTTTTGTTATGGTGATGGCCTTTTAGGGTTCGGTACCCAAAGGGTAAAACAGGACCGTGTTACTAAGACGCCGATTTCCGTTGAAATTCTCACGTGCTACACATGGTGTACCTATTAGGGTTGCTACTATTGAAAAATGTGGAAAGTTGGAATACATTAATAGTTTAAGGGGTTCCACGCACAACAAACGTTTTTGTCCATTTTTATAGATGTTACGGAACACATCGCGCTCGATTTCGACTCACCTTAGGCCTGGCTTTTGTTTCATGTTGCTATATCCGTGAGAAGGTGCTCCAAAACATGAAGGCTGTTTTAATAATTAAGGACAGAAGTATTCAATTTTAAGTTTCCCGTGATCTCTGCACCACATTTTTAAGCTATAATATCTTCCTAGACGAACTTCGGGCACGGAGGCCGTGTCTATAAATAATAGCCAACAGGACATTATAGTGTGGTGTATGCGCAGACCAGTGGACTCTATTCAACCCATGTTTCACTCGGGCGGTGACACGACTGGCGAGAAAACACGCGCAAGGCCGACAACTTCACATGCTTATCATTGTACCTCATTGACGAATGAAATCATAAAACTAGGGCTCATTAGAGAGCTCTAATAATTAATTATACAATGATAAAGTCTTCGCTTAGATGTATTGCGGATTGGAGTGCGAATAAAACCCACCGGCCTTCTTCCCACCCTTCAGAGGAGGGAAGGGAAGGAGGACGGCTTCCTTCGATAAGCCAAATATTAAACGAGCTTAATTATCCATATCCACGTTTCCGTATCATTGACGACATCGTGCGCGCGCCGCCCTACTAGTGTAGGGAGGAGGACCGTCTCCCCCTTTTGACCCTAAAATCAACTTGTTACATATCTTTCCATCTCCGGGAAAAGAGGGGGTCTTTTTGGTCCGACCCGACACTTCAACCGAAACTCTCACGTTATGTTGTGGAACCAATAGACTAGGAGGCGACAACTAACACTTTAACGTGTATATGTATATGAAAGTATTTTAATCTATTCTAGCCAAGTTCTTTTAATAAATATTTCCTATTCTCAAAGATAAAATAGAATATTTAAATCTTTGCGGGCTTTAGGCTCTTGTTACCGTGTTATTTCTGCTTCGAGCGTAAAATTGAAAAATCTTTAACCTCATGTGGAGCGAGCTTACTCTTAACTATTCGTCAATGCACTTTGAAGGCACGCGCATATTGTGTCGGGCCGCAGAGAGCGCCGGAGCTTAGATGGTCGTAACCAAAGAGCAAATACAGAGGCTTGTCAAGCGAGTGTCTTTGGTTTGTGCCCGCGTCAATTTAAGCAAGCAAACTTCGCGTCAATATGCTTAGTCTTCTTCATTGATGCTCTGTGGACGCGACAAAACGTTTGCGTACCCGTAACCCTAAACCGCAAACGTATACGTATCATTTAAAATTATAATAACAAAAGACTACATATCGGATGGGGGCCCTATATTTCCCAACATAGCAAAGCATAACCAATGACTGTGGTCATTGGTTATGCTTTTGCCTGTAGTTACCGTTCTCTGACGGAGGCTCCCTCAGGGTCCGTGGTATTTTGTCGACATGCTATCCCATGATCACGCAATTGCTACGTATAGTTTAACATACGGACGTTTCCATGGCTGCTCGGAAAGTACTGGAAATAGCTCAAATTCCACATAAGTCAACTTATTTGGAGATTGCATTACCTCATTACGGAAATAAGGCCAATTAATTTGTCCACACTTGCGGCCCGGAATGTTTTAGGCGAAGCTAGCTAAATGTAATAATTAAAGTATATTTTTTATTTAAATTGTTGCACTATTAGTGTAGTACAGGCGGTTGGTAGTGCCATGCTGTATGTAGAACTGCGCCGACACTGCTGGGCAGGTATTTCTCGGTCCAATGAAATCAACGTTAAGTGACATTTTCGGTGTCGTGCTTCCTACAGTTTGTGAGTAGCCGGTGGTCCATTGGTGGGAAGCGGAAGGGAGGGCAACGCATCCCCCATTCATGGGCGTGGCCGTCGTATAAAGGCTCTAATTGCCCCCCGCCGTGTAACGCCGATTTTACTCACCCATATTCAATCAGACTAATCGTCGGCCCGCCACAATACAAAACGGCCCTGTTTTTGAAAATTGCTAGCCCTAATCAAATACGTCCAGTAGCAGTGCGGTAGATTTAACGTAGTCTTCGCAAGTGACACGTAAAATTGGGGATCAACGCTCGATTTACTGACAGGACGCCGCGTCGCGGCGCCACTATGCCAATTTTATTTTATAACTAGCTATCAGCCCGCGCGCGTCAATAACAGGGACTGGATTGTTATCTTGACTAAAATCTTTGGTGAGAACCACATGAGAACCCGTTCCGTAGATCTTGAGAAAATAGATAGAGACAGGCAGCTTTCGGGGATTATATTTTACTAGAAATCCGCACGGGTTTTGTTCGTGAATCCAGAATACAATTCCTGTACCCAGTTCCCTAGCAAAACTGTTATCTCAAAAATTATACACTTAAAGATTCCAAGGGGATCGCTTTTTTCACTCATGGATAAGAGGGAGTTCCATGCTGTGAGCTTAAGCCTATCTATAGTTCTATACTACTACAATTATAAAGAGGAAGTTAATTGTTTGTTTCTTTGTTTGCATTGAATAGGCCCCGAAACTACTGGACCGATTCGAAATTTTCTTTTACCATTTTTTTTAAATTCCAATTAAATGTTATTCCCTTCGACCATGGTTATTTTATTGGTTTGAGTTTGTTAAGATTTGATCTAACCTTATTTATCTTATGATGATTCTTCCCAAATACTAAAAACTTTATTCTATATGAGTATAGACGATGGATAGACAAATTTCAAACTTGTGATAAATCCTGGCCGTTTATTGATTGAAAATATTACCTTTCGTTTTAGGAATATTCTATTTTTCCGTAAAGGGGAGAAAAAGCGAAAGCGGATATGCATTTTCATACGAACGACGCCCATAAACATTCGCATAAATGCATGAAGATGGGTTGCCTTCCTTTTCTCCTTCCCTGCAATGACCACTGGCTACTTACAAACCGTATGATAAATGCACGACAGTATAGCTATGGGTTTACGGCGGTACCATGTCAGCGAGAGCACTTAACATCTCCATAAAAGTTAATCGCATATTGCCTACTTATGAATTCATGCAGTAAATAGTAGACAGGGATATTACGACACGTTTTCCTGCATACCTGTATATCATCCACATTTTTACAGTTGCAATCCAGGATTTCCTGCAAAAATTTTATAAGTAGCAAATTAAAGAAAACGCCACCGGCCGAGACCGCTGTGCCGCGATAGTGACGCTCACCGGTCCCGTCGCACTGGTGATTGTATTAACATTGTATATCGGAGTTATCAGGTAAACGAACCCAATGTAGGAAGTGGGTCGACCACCGTGCCCCGTCTGTACACACTACACCAGGGCTTTAAAACTTTTGGTTAGCTGAGTTTGAGCCTCCCTAAGTGTGAACAACAATATACCTCACTACGGATTTTAAACTTTTCAATACAATTAATAATTAATTAATCATTGTGTTAATACGTAGCGAAAAAAATCTACTTACCTTATTGAATTTTACAAAATTGTGTCAACGGAATTAATTGAAATTTAGCACAATTGAAGACTATGTGGATAAAGCTCGCAGATAGATAATGTTTTTTGTATAATATATTAAATAAATAAAATATTACAAACAAAAAACGCATCACGCTGCATGCATAACTTTAGTGTAAGACGTTCTATAATTAATGAGTGTCAACTATCAAACACAAAGATTTGATGTTAAGTTTTCTTTTCAAAGTAGAGTGTTGAGATATGTATTCAAAATGTATAAAAATGTTTATTTTTAATTGGGATCGAATTTCGCTCCCTGGATATAACTATTTCACTTATATGTACGTTGCTCATCGCTATTATTGTTATACAATTAGGGAACTCACAGGATACATGAGCTCGCATGTATTTGTACCAATTAATTGAATTTAGATTAATTTTTCTACTTTTGGCCATGACATTTTTAATTGTAACAAAATTGGGCCTGGAAACTAGAATCGAAATAATGTTTTGTTATGATGTTTAATGATATATAGTGTTTTCCTTAAAAAAATGTAACTACGTTCCCTTGGCATATTTCTGCTCCTCGGGCCCCACTTGTTGGGAAGTCCTGCACTTCAGTGTGATGCGTGCGTTATCTTAATTGATATTGTTGTTATAACCTCACTCGTGGCATGCTAAGGTCATTTATTTATATATTATCTTAAAATATGAGGCGTCGCACCGAGAATTATGAATTTAATTTCCAAATGGAATGTTACTTGACAGTTTCGTGTGAGTTATGACCATACTGGTTGTGTCTCGCGATTTTACTCGCAACTGAAAAACTGTTCTGGTACATAATTCGTATTGCATATTCTTGTTCCTACTGACAAAGGTCGCGGAGAACCGCTGGATGCAAAGGGCTCGTGACCGTGATTTGTGGCGCACTTTCAGGGAGCCCAATCCCTATGTCCAGCAGCGGACGTCGTCTGGCTGATGATGATTTCTGTTTTTTGTACTTTCTACAAAAAGTTACAATATGGTGGACGTCTAGTTTATAATTCTAAGCTGAAAGTGGTATGACAAGATCAATAGGTACCTTTATTTTTTGTTGACGCAGGGAAACACATTTATGCGCCTTCACTGGCCCTGGGTGGGGTCCAGTGGTGTGTGGAACGAATACAAACAAAAACCACCGCGAGTGCCATCAGTGCCGCCTTTGGTGAGGTGCCCCGGAACAACAAATCATCAGGGAACCTCGACGGCTAGTCAGCCCCCTAAGGGATGGACTCCACCTCCACAGATGGGGTTGTTCCTCGCTACAGGACAACCTCACCGACTTTGGGACAGTGCAATGAGGTTCCCGTCATCGTCCCTTGCACCGTGCGCAAAAGCGCATCCTCCTGTTGCTCTTTGGTCCCCTCTTCTTATAAGAGGGGTACCGGGAGCGTTTTTCCTCCTGTTCCTTAGCATATAAGAGAGGTGCAAAGATCCTCCTCGGCTCAATTGGTTCGCTTGGGTTCACCGCAGGCTACTAAGCCCCACCGCCACGACAAGGCTTGACCCATGGGGAGATCGATAGGTATATAAATATACATCCCTCAACCACAAGTGGTAGTTTCTGAAGTTAAGGCATTCAAACTACTAACAACCGCTTCACTCTTCAGCTCCTTGAAGTTTACTCTTTAAGAAACAATGTTAGAAAGCCCGCTATATGAGAAATATGTGAGGAGTTAAATCGTGTGAAAGTGTAACGCTGTGAGCGTATTGCTACGAAATATCGCTGGCGCACCGGTAACTTCAAAATCATATTCGTTCTTCAGGATTAATATCCAGTTGCGTAAATTTTACTAGAGCATCATTTGTTTGAATTCAGCCTTTGAAATTGAAATTTGTCAGCATGGTTTAATACATTTTAAATATATTGCTATTAAGTTGACAATGATATTTTAATTTTCTCTTTTTTATCAATAGCAGCACGCTTGGTCATGTTCTGTATACACGTATTAGAACAAATGCATGCCAATTTAACAACAATAACAATAACGCATCCTTACGACCGCGCCAGGTCACTAATGTAGTGAAGTTTCCACTAGAAAATGGCTTGCCAACTATGTCCGTTAATATGTATTTGAACCAGTAGATTTTGTCTTTTAGATATTTTTCTTCATAGACATTTCAATTGGCTGGTCCGATCGACCCTAATGTTTCCTAATAAAGGGCAAGGGAATGGTTTTCCTTGAGTCCGGTACCTATTTTCACTTTATCGTTTTACCGAGAGACCATTACTTGTTTTTGTTTAAGGCGTTAATCTCTATGGGTTATTCCATCATCACTATCAACGTCATCAGCTGATGACCACTGCTGGACATAGGCCTCTCCCACAGTGACCTATGGTGATCTACGGAGGAGGCCTATCGGCTGCTTATTGTATTGTCATTTTATTCTTCCATACTCAGTCTTCTTTGCGACATAAAGTGAAATGGCAATATTCAATAGTACCTACCAAACCAACGTGTGCTGTACTAGTTACTCAAGGTCAATATTAAATTAATTAAATAAAGTTTTTACATTATATTATAAAACCGGCCAGAAACGAGTCAGAGTCGCCTCTGAAAGTTCCGCAGCAGACAAAGACCCTTATCCCTTAAAACACTAAATCGATTTTCTTCAAATCCAATTTCGTTTATACTTTTTATTAAATTTTTCGATCGCAATTTCCTAAATATATGTCACCTTCGTAGTTCGATAGTTACGGGTATGGAAAGGAGGAGCGCACTCGTTTTAGAACATGACATAAGCCACTTTGTTCTGTAATCCTACACCATTGCAACACCGACAAGGACAATAATGCTAAATAAACAAAAAAAAGATTAAAAATAAACAGAATTACCACTTCAGATGCGAAAATCTCACAAAGTATTAGCTTAATCAAACATCTATTTAAGAAACCTCCATATCGTTAGTAATGCCGCGGTTGTGGTTTCTCGAAAAAAAAATCATCCTTCAGTTACATGTATGCGGTTTATAGAACACACCTTCCAAATTTAAATCGACAAAATTATAAGGGATGCATTATTGCCCTTTGGCTGCGGGGCCCTAAAAAATTAAAACACACAGGGGCTATCTTATAACTTTACTTGGTTTTATTTCTGGATTTTCAAAACATTCTTTGATGTCTCATACAGCAGTGAGAGAAAGTTTCTGCTTATTTATTACATGTTTCTAAATAATGCTCTTAATGTTAAAAAATTACATGTGCATATATTGTATATAGCAGTATATTAACAAGGTCTATGTAAATATGATAGATGCATGAAAATTGGATGAACATGTAAGGATTTTCAAAACGTCTTAGAATAGGAACTGTTAGAAATCGTTGAGTTTATCGGAAGACTGCACTGGTCACTTTCGACAAAGAGCAGTCAAATGAACCTACTTAAACCTAGTTTACCTCAAAAACACTCGAATATAGTTATTAATTGTAATGTATTTTTTGCATGATGGCTTTTTATCGCACTGTTTTTATGTTTCCTTCACTCTATAACCTGTAGTGGCTTTTATTTATTGTTGTTTTTGTTTCTTTCCAGGCGTGACAATGAGGGAAAAAAGGGGAGGCGCTTTGAGCAAAATGCAAAAGCTCAGAAAGCGCCTATCCCTAAGCTTTGGTAGATTATGTAAGTACTGTACTCTATTTTACTCATTCTTACAAAACACTGCACTATACTTGACCATACGCGTCCAGAAAAGTGTATCTCTCTCGAGTAGCGTCAGTACGAAAATCAACAAGCCAGCTGGTAAAAGGTATGTGTACTAGTAGAAGCTTGCGAAGTCATGGAACCCCATGGATCTTTTAAGATCGGTGTTACCCACGGACGTCGGCATGCTGTCATCTTAGGTGAGCCGCTTTACTAACTAGCAGATGCATGTTTCTTAGCTATAGTTGTTATATTTGTTTAGTATTGGTAATAAATAATATGTATCTCACACTTATCCTTATGGTACTTGTATCTCACACTTATAGGTACTTGTACTTTTATATCTCAGACTAGCGATCCGCCCGTGTATAACACGGGCTGCCTTGTTACCTAAACAGATTATACACTGAAACCCTCCTCGTGTACTGCCTTATCCTTGGATTAATACCGCATGAAAATCCGTTCTAGTAGTTTTTGTAAAAATAGATGACATACATACAGAAGTTTGATGGCTCTGGTTTATAATATATGTAGATGTGTCATGCGTTTCTCTCGCTACCAAACATTTTTTTCTCACTCGGCTCATCTGAAGATATTCGTTTATGTTACAGTAGATGTGCCCCGGGGATCACCTACTTAGCATCCAAATCATTGAAGATCAAGTGGTGAACAGTGTTGTTTGAGGATCCACATCTGTATAACTTAAGTTTCATATAAAACCGCTCAGCGTCTTTCTTTGTGAAAAAATAACAAACAAACATACCAACTTACGCACTTATAACATAAGTGGAAAACGTGACCGAGATGATATGTGGATCTGTGTTACCTTAATGGATTTGATCGCGGTTTATTTAAGTAGACCAATACTGGCATAACATGCGTAGACATTCGGGTACTGTCCGAAGGTGGTGTCCAGTCTTCGCAACCGGAGTGTCTTATTCTAGCGCGTACGAAGAGACTAATGGATGTGGAACAGGCAAGGCCTGTATGTAAGGTTCCTGATGTATGGCATTCCGTTTCCTGTGCCTACCCCATTAGGGAGCTGGCGTGAAGATGTGTTGTTATCTAAGTATTTTACAATGCCGACGTTTCAGAAGCTTTACAGCTAGCATGGTCAAGTCTGGACTGAGATGGTGTGATGAAAGACATGGTATTATATCGTGCTACATTCGCTTAGAGATAAGAAATAATTATTTTATCTTGTCTTGTACGGTCTATGTAATCTAAGATGATCGTCATATCGGTTTCTCTTTGATAACCGTGCGAAGTCAGGATGGGACGCTGGTGTACATTAATGTGGGTTACTATTGAATATGTGCGCAATGGTCGGACAGGCGTCGTACAAGTGGCCTAATTTGTATTATAATTGTGTGGGTACGCAAATGTGCGGCACTGCATACCAAGCGGTGTGTCAACATGTGACGTCGGGTGACTATTGTAACGTGTGCAGCGGATAATTAGACTGAAAGCAACAGTGGGTGTGCAACACTATGGTGTGATACAAATGTCATAAGAGGTAGAGCCGTTGCTGTATTGCTGCCGAATTGGGCGGCCACCACAGAGTTTACATGCCGCTGTGTAACAATAGTGCGGTAAAAAGATTTTCATGCGGCTTGTGCGTGGTGTATAGGGTATAAAGGGGGCGACGCAACCACCTAGGCAATAGTTGTGTTTAATTGGACTATGATTGCTCGTTTCAGACGAAAAATATCTGATTGTCTCTAAGTTGGTTTACGGACGATCTTTAGTTGAACTATGAAAGCGTCGCCCGATGGAGCGAAAGAGTAGACTTGTTACGCATTCTCGCTCTCAGGATCTGCTTATTAGAAACGTTACTATGGCGTGATACTTTTTCGTGCGTCCAGCATGCGTTAACGGCCTACAAGCCGTTATCACGTGAAATGTAAATTAAATAAACAATAAACATACATTACTCCGAATCGTAATACACCTAAAACATCTAATCATACGTCGAAGGCAATCCCGTGGGCACTTATCCAAATATCTCTCACAATGATTGCCACCCAATACATGGGTGTGTATGTGGGCGGTAGATAAACATTTTACTTTATACTTATACGACGCGTGAGAAACAATTACAGGATGAAACGCATTACGTTTTAATTAATTAATAACACACCAACGATAAATTATAATAAGATTAGCTGTGGCTGGCGTTTTTACCGCGCAGCATCAATCCTAAATGAATCATTCAGTTTTCGCGGGGTAAAATTAATTTTTATATTAATCCAGAATATAATCTATATCAGTGGCTAACTTCATCCAAATTTGTTTTGCTGTTTTCGCGTGAAGGCTATTAAAATTATATCAATTATTTCTTTTAAATGTAGTTAAAAATTTAATCCAAGGCACATTTCGTTTCATCAGAGCGAGAGTATTCAGTAATTGTCGACATTTCGTTCGCCTCAGATTGTTCCTTTATTCTGTAAATCAATTCCCCATAAAGGGAGAATTACCTTATTGGGCTTGGAACGCGTTCAATACGTCGGGTAAAAGCCGGCAAGGGTATGCATTGTGGCGAAATAAAATTTAAGCAATATAAAGGAGTTATGGCAACATTGATGTCTTAAGTTTACTTTAAATTTACATTACAATAAATTTACGGATTTTTCCGTGGTTTATTTGGTTATTTAAATAGGCCGACGTGTTTCATTGACTACTGTGTGCGTTAATCGGAACATTGGGGGGAGGTGAAAAGGAGGGCAACTATGCTGATGTTCATGGGCATCGTTAGTCGTTGCAAGGCTCCGATTGCTCGTTCGTCCCCCTATACTATTAAAAAATATTTATTTTATTGTGGTATTGTGACTCCTGGGCGTATGTCATCTCAGTCGTGAGGATTGTATGAATGAGTGAATGTTTTTATAGAATAGGGGGCAAACGAGTAATCGGGAATTTTTACGACCACCGACGCCCGTGAACATCCACATAATTACTATGCCGATGCGTTGCTCTCCTTCCCACAACCCCAAAGGCACCGGCTGCTCACAAACCGCACGAAACGCGACACTGAAGATGTCACTTTACGGTGGTATTATGTGAGCCAGAGGTACCTCCCGGTTGTGCCGGCCCAATTTCGTTGCACAGGAGGATGTAGTGTCATGTACTAGTCATATACTACCTCCTCCTATGCAGCATGGCACTACCTCTTCCTGAATATAGATAACAAGCTGTAACCTGCTCGCGTTGCTACACTTGACAGTCAACACATCTTCACGCCAGATTAGGGAAGAGATCCTCATCACCTAGGCAGAGATTTTTCATAGATGTCTGTTCAAAGCTGGGAC
The DNA here is from genome assembly GCA_017140195.1 of Eumaeus atala. NCBI lineage: Eukaryota > Metazoa > Arthropoda > Insecta > Lepidoptera > Lycaenidae > Eumaeus > Eumaeus atala. Next base: position 162,001 of record JAFELO010000053.1, on the reverse strand, counting down.
CGGAAAACCCTTCCTTGATTAGGGAATGATTAGGTTTGATTTTATTTTTAGGGAAAAAAAGGGGGGCCTATTGAAATCTTACCCAAATAAAATATGCGACAATTTTAATTTAATTCTATAAAGGGGGTTGGGCGTCAAATATTTACAATTAAGAACAAACTTAAAGTAGTACAAGAAACAAACTATGGAATCAATACCGTTTTTAATAAGGGTTAGTAAAAAGTGAGGCACGAAGTCTTATCTGGTTTTTTGTTAGAGACTCCCTGCTGCAACCCGGGGGTCTCGGGTTTTTATATCTTATTATCAATTGTGTCTCAATCCTCAAATTAAATAGTGGAGGATTATGATGACTTCATATCTTCATGTTAAATCCAACTCAAAAAGGAAAAAAGAATAAGGAGGAAAGCTCCTTTTATATTCATAATTGTTCGTGGCATATTTGGTATATTTTATATTACGAATATATAGGTTCCCGGCGGAAAAAAAACTATTTAATTATCATTTGGGGATGGCAGATAGCGCCAGCCATCACAAATAAATCCATCCTCCACATCGCAAAAAGGAACAAAAGTGACATTTCCTCAACACAGAGCACACCTTTAGTATGACAGTCAAAGATGACAAATATACTTTTTTATAAAATGTTTAAGTGGCAAAAATATAATTGCTACAAAAAATCCAATTTAGACCGGTAGTTTCTAAGATTAGTGCGTTCAAACAAACAAACAAGCTCTTCAGCTTTATTTTAGTAGTATGTCACACATTGATTGTTTGCGTGGTGAAGCTCGGCTACGTGTTATTATA
>JAFELO010000053.1:141236-160521 GCA_017140195.1 Eumaeus atala | reverse complement strand
ATTATATGCTGATGATGTATCAATTATTGTGACATCCGACAAAAAAATTAATACGACCTTTGGCCATTGAAATGACATTAATAATACAAATTAATTAAATGGCTTGACATAAATAATTAATAAATTAACTTAGACAAATCTAAATATATACAATTTAATAAATGTAATAACAGTAAATATAAGCTTAAACTCAATGTACCAAAATTAGGCTCAGCATCACATACACAATTTTTAGGAGTAACTATTGACAACATAAATTGGAAACAGCATGTAAATGAAATTACATCAAATATAAATAAATTTGTGAATGATCTGGAACAAAAAAGTAACTAGCCAAAAAACAGCAGTTTGGTCCTACCGGACATGTATACAGTCAATTCTACGGTATGGGCTTATAACATGGGGCAACAGTACCGGTAATGATACAACATTTGTTGCACAAAAAAAATGTATTAGGGCAATATGTGGCCTCAAACCGGATAAATCTTGTCAACTAGCATTTAAAAAACTAGGCATATTACCGCTACCGTCGCTTTATTTGTATGATGTTGCGCATAAACACAATTGTTTATTTGTATGATGTTGCGCATAAACACAATTGTTTATTTCTACTGACAGATGATATTAATCCTCGTAGTGGGCGTGATACTTTTAAGCTGGTAGTACACGAGAACACCAAAACAGCGAATTTTAACAAAAGCTGTTTAAATATGTGTGTTCGTATATATAATGAAATCAAAAGTGAACTGAAATTATTAAATGTTTCAATTAAAGTTATACAGTTAGTTAAATTGAAAAGGTTTTTATAATACATTGAACAATTCCTAGATTCCTAGATCTGTAAAGTAGCAAAACATGTCATCAAAACTCAATCAAAAAAATACAGAATCAAGTTTTTTATCAACTAGATGCACACCACTCTTAAATTTCAAATAATATTTAAAGCGTTGATGTATTTTCATTTTTATTATGAGTTTATAGTGATAATTAAAAGGACGTTGAATTGCAACGAATATAATATACTTATTTTTTTTTACCTACTTTATGAAATGTTTTCATTCAAGTGTTCTAAACGTGAATTAATACTTACCTATATCGATGGAGCATATATTTCTCATTTGAAATCTTATATACTACTTTATATTTGTGCAATATGTTACAGCTTAATTGTTAGAAATAAAAAAAGTTGTGGATTTTTAGATCGAAACACACCTTGATTTTCCAGAGTGCGCCGCCGGACCGATGCATGTTGTGTTACGTTAGGGATTGTGTTATTGTAAAAGGTAATAATTTGCCCTTATTGTATCTTGAATAAACTACTTTTATTCGGGATGAGCAGTAATGATGTATACTTTTCATTCAATGTTATATTGTAATGTAACTATCTATATCTGTACCAAATTTTACCAATTGGGTGAAGATTGTTACAGATGCATGTATGGTTTTGTAGTTATTACCTGAGAATAGCAGACATACATACAAACTTTTACATCTACAATAGTGGTAGAATAGTAATGGCATCGACTGAATACTACCCTACGCTATTCTAAATGGATATTGGATAATGAATTACAAGCTCGAGAGAATTCCGCATCGCTTTCAACACTAACGCGCAAACTTCCAAAGCTAATATATTGTCTTGATAGGATTCAAGAGGATCCCAGTGGCGTATAATTAGGAGGATATTTATTCTTACAGTCTTGGTTCAGTAGTTTTAGTGATAATTAAGGAAACGGGAAAGCATTAGTTACTTCGGTATAAATCATTACCGTGGACGTTATCTTTGTAATGATGAATATGAGCACATTTTAGTATTCAAGTTAGAATCAGGGGAGACATCTAACTCACATGATACCTTATAAGATGGTTATGTTATCGTGTTTCGTCCATTTTGTGTGTGCTATTGGGAGATGCTGTTGCCACGCTTCTGCATATCCATAAACTGTGCGGATTTTAACGGGAACCGGTAGTAATAAAAAAAGGCTTCCGATACCTCGTTTGCCCTTTTAAACTATAAAAACAGACCAGGTACGAGCCGGACTCGCCCACGAATTCTTACCTATAAAAATTTGGAAATAACACTTATTTTGTATAGGAATTATTCTGTTTTTAATATTCGTTGTTATAGGGGCAACAGGAATACCCAATCTTTGAAAATTTCAAATTTATATCTATAAAGGTTCATGAGATATATCCTAGTGACAGACGGACAGTGGAGTCTTAGTAATAGGGTTTTTTAACTTTTGGGTACGGAACTCTACAGTACAGTACAGATAACAAACTTTGTGACACGAGAATTTTATGTGTAAGAAGATATTAATTAGCGTTCTGCACTTCACCTACTAAGTGTAGGGTAGCTTGTTCGTTGTGTGAGGTCGTAGGTTAACTATAAGCGTGTTTTTCGCTATCCGCCATTAACAGTATGCGTAATAATATAATCGTTAAGCGTAAGATAAATAGTTTCCTACATACCACCATCACTAGATCATATATTAGTTCCAATATGTGTAATGTTGAATTTGGTTTGTGTTAATTGGGCGATTTTCCTTCCTCGACGTTTATTTAAATCGGGTATGTTGTTGCACCGAGACGCCGCGTTCGGCTGTCGTTATCTAATCGATGTTTATCCTGTCGTAGGAAGTGAGTCAGCGGCACGTAACGAGAGACTTATCAGTCATTCACACGCAGACAGTGGATATGTGGGTTACATCGATACGTGGCAATAACTGGTGTGGACACGACGACGTCGTGTTATGTGTGTAACACATCATTAATACTGCTCAACCACATGAGAATTATATCGAACTGTGCGTCTGTTTACTACACACCTTTTACAGCTGAGCTTTTAGGTCATTCGGTTCTGTATTTCTTTTTGTATATAAAAAGGCAAACGTGCAATCGAAACCTTTTCACGATTACCGACGCCCGTAGCTATGCGCATTATTGTGAATGCGTTGCCCTCCTTTTCTCCTCCCCCCTCCTATGGGTCACTGGTTACTCGTATACCTCACGAAACGCGACACTGAAAATGTCACTTTGCGGTGTTATTATGTGAGTGAGAGGTACCTCCCCGGTCATGCCTGACCTATATATTCGGCCGAGTTGGTTAAGGTGGCGCGGAACCGGTGGATACAAAATAATAGATAGAGGAGGCCTATGTCTAGCAGTGATCGAGGAATCGGCCGATCCCATTTTATTGGCGTTTAAAAACGAAACATTCCATGACTTGTCATACTCCCGAGTCATCCTAAATATCTAGACTGAATAACAGTCGTTAAGCGAAAGTTGGATGTAATAAATTTGTTCAAAGTATCGCCCCGTTTCATTATTGGCAAGATATTTCTCTGCGTTTGATTCGCTTCTGTAAGAGAGATTACTTTATGCAAATTTTCTTTGGTAATTACCTCTTAAACATAATGGCGTAACATAAATTTGTTTTAGTTAGTGCCTCAAATGTCTATCACACCATCATCGCGGGTCTTGTCCGTTCAGTTTCGAATACACTTTACGGGGTGTTCTTATGCGAGCTATGTTTTTCACCTCCTACCATAGTTATGAAACTTAAAAATTTAATTGTTTAAAGATTTTTTCATATACCAGAGAAAGGCCAATGCAAATGCATGTAACGTGTACAGAAGATTTCTCATAGTAGCTAATGGGGACAAACGAGGAGTCGGTGTCTTTTAATAACTACCGGCGCTCAAGTATCCACATAATATTTATGCAGAAGTTAATCTCCTCCCTTTCTCCCCTCGGAAGAGGCACCTGGCCACAAATGTACGAAACGCGATAGCGTGTCGTGCTGGTCAAGGGAAAACATGGTAGGTTCTGTACTTTTGTGTATTTTGTTTTTTTTTAAAGAACCTTACGGATTTACTTGGTATTTCATATGTACATATATATCCACCTTAATACACACATTTGTATGTGTGTTATGGGTAAATAACCCTTATCACTAAGGGTATGAAAAATAGATATTAGCCGATTCTCAGTCCTACTGAATATGCACATAAAATTTGGTAAAATCGCTAAAGCCAGCGGAAGAGTAAGGTGCGGTGTACATTGTGACACGAAAATTTTATATAATATATAAGATAATACTTATTATTATTTTTGTTTTTGTTTGCCACTGTGTGGTTGTATATGTACTTCTTGTTTTTGTGACTTAGGTTAAGTAATACAAAAATGTATGTCTGTGTAACTTATGTACTAGAATAGGCCTTCTTTATACTATTCTATCTGTACAAAGATGGACAAATTCCCTTTTATTTGTTAGACGAATGAATAGCTAGCTTCTTCAAGAAGCCCGACAAAGGAGCATGTCGCACAGACAAGACGCCGCCGAACTTACCTCTTACGCTTCGCCAACTCACGTGAAGGTTCACTTCAGGTGAAGAAACTTCACACTGTCAATAGATGTCGTCTTTGTCATCAGGCGGGAGTCTAAGACTGTTATCAAGTTATCTTCTGGATACAATCATCACAAAACAATACCCTATTTATATTTATTATACGAAGTATCAAAAAGCACGGACGAAGCCGGGCGGAATGCAAGTCTATATTATAAAACAAAGTCCAAAGGCTGTCTATATTGTATGTAATCGATTTTCTCATATTCCGCTGAACGGATTTTCATGTGGTTTTTGGTAACCATCCTCGGGAGCTACACTATGCTATCTTAGAGTGGCTCCCGAGGAAGGTTTCCGTGTGTAGTTGCCCCTGATGTTCACGGGCGAAATCGGGACGGACCGCTAGTATTAATATGAATCCAGCGGTATAGAATAAGCGTTATTGAAAAATACCCACATGAAATTTGGTCGGCAATTAATTAGTTGCCAAAGAAATTATTTTGTTAATGACACATTTTGTGAAACATCGTCAACAATTTTCTTTAGATTTGCGTATCTGTGTTCTGTGCACAAGAACAGCACATTTATTCCGCAAGACAAACGTTTTATTAAAACATATTGTTAGATATTAATATGCCTTAGCGTCATTTTGAACTACTGGAGAAAACATGAAGTTGGCAACATTAAGTAGAAAAACAAATATTCGGGATGTTATTAACGCATATTTTTTTATATGACATAGCGCTCTCTAATAGTTAGTGCGAGCCATGGAATTGTTCATACCTTCGGCTTATGTCCAAAGCGTTTGTTTATCGGCGTTTAATCGTAGTCAATTACCGGAGGCGCCGCAGTGTAGTTTATCATTGTAACGCCCTATTGTAAACCAAGCGGTACGTTGTAAATTTTATTTACAAACACTTTGCTGGATTGTAAATTTTACGGTAGTTTTCAGTTGCAACACAAATAATGCTTCGTATTCTGTAGTTGCTGTATGACTTACCAGGTGCTCACGTTTGTAATGGCGGAAAGGTTCCCGTGTGTGATGGTTTTGTTTAATTGTACTTCTTTTGGCGCGTTAGGGAAATATGATAATGAATTCTTTTTTACGATGCGCGCGCATACCCTCACGAAAAACGGACACCCTCAAGTTTTCTATAGACATACTCAACATGTTAGCTTTTTAAAAAAAGTTACCACATATTGATATTCATTCGTGCAACACTATGTACTCCTCCGAGCAGAAACCACAGAAGAAAGAAGATAAAGATTATATAGAGTGGTAGTACAAATGTGTTATTCATCTGTGTTATTATTAATATTGAGCAGTGTCTATATATATTTTTTTTCAATATTCACAAAATAGGTGAAACAGAGCTTTAAAAAGTAAGAGGTATACAAACTAGACTGTAAATCCATATTTTTAAAAACTTAAAGCATCACAAACACACAAGTTGATGGGCCGAAAACTAATAAAATCCCGGACACGTTCGACGAATCGCTTTCTCTGGGCGCGCCCCGGGGTTTCGACGTATCCATTATGACGCTGACTTATAGCAGACTTCCGTAGATTGATAATGGCTGCGCGCCCCACTTCCCCCGTCATGTGGCGTGTCCGCCGAGCTCTATTATTATGATACCTGTGGACTACTGCACTACCTTAGCATGATTCTGTGCTAAGTTCCGTAAGGTATTATAGAGTCACGGAAATGTGTTTACATTTTTTTGTGAATTAAGGATTTTTTATTTTTATTATAAAGACTAATGAAGATTTTAAATCCCATGGTCTAGTAATGGATTCGAACTCGCGCTATGAAAGCTGAACACCCGATTTAACCTTAAGCTGGAAAAAAATCTAACGTTTAGCTACTAATCCTTAGTGTGCTGCATTGCAGCTGAATTGGACCGACACGATCGGGGAGGTAGGTACCGCTCCCTCACTTGATACCAACGCGAAATGACAGCTGTATTGTCGGGTTACGTGCAGCCACCGGAAACGCACAGTTTACGGTAGCCGCACTGGAGGGAAGGAAGAAAGGAGGGCAACACATTTGAATAAAAATTATGTGGATGTCTATAGGCATCGAGAGTAATTTTTGGGAAAGGACCTCCAGTACACTATAGCTACAGAAAAACTCAGTATGAGATAGAGAATTGTCAAAAGATACAACATAAGGAAAGACTATTTCATTCAAAATTTTAATCTAGGCACAAAAGTGTCTATGAACTCCTCTAAAGTCGAGACCAAAGAGATTTTAAATGGAACTGTTCGGGGCCGATAGAGTGAAATGTTACAGGTAAGCCTGGTATTTGACAAATGATTCGGCTCACAAACGATATTCGTAAAATATTACAAAATTGCGAAAAGAGTATATTCAGTGATTTGAATGTCTTGCTGTCTGTCAACATCATCACCTCTCTGTCTTTTGTGAAAAATATATCTAAAAGTCTGTTTTGATTTATTCCACTAATTATAATAATTAGTAAGTCTTGGCTGGTCACTAATTGACGTCATTCATTGTTGAACCTTGAATGAGTACATATTTGTTATATATTATTAAATCGCCAAATAAATCCAATTACAATAATAAAAATAATAATATCTGATAAGATCTATAAGACCTGATAACCCCACATTAGCCTAGCCTAGCGCTTAGTACCCACCGAAAGGATTTGTGTTACAGTTTATAGAAATACACGTAATGCATAGACAAACATTTGTGACCTGAGCGGGTTTCGAACCCGCGACCTTTGGCGCCAACGTGCACGATCCGAGCTTTGAGCTTTACACTGCGCCAGACGGTTGTCAATTATTTTGAATTCCAATAACTTCTTTGAATATATCTGTATTCATATTACAAATAAAGTAGATATTAAAATATAATATAATGCAATATAACTTTATTTAGTCAAATGTTATAAACTGTTATATATTTCTTCCCTTACCTACCGTTACTTATTCTAAGATACAATAAAGGTATGCCTGATGTATAGTATCCAGGCTTCACTTATAGCGTTACATTATTGCTTTAGTCGCAAGCTTATTCAAAAGGAGTAGCGGCTAAAGTATCCAGTAACAGCTAAATATATATTGATAGAGGCATTCAGCGGCAATGGGCTTAGAATGTCGCTATTACTGTAACATGTTGCAGTATGCGGGTGTATTGAGTCACTCGACCGCACAGGAACGCTTATTGTTTCCCCACGGCCGCCAAGCTTCGCCTTTTGTCGACCTACCCCATTGTCTAACCTATACAACCAAATCTCCAGCTACTTAACCGCTAAACGAAATCTCCATGTCGATTTGTTTATGACATCTATCTGTCTATGGTACAGTAGGCTTGGGTTGGTTATGATGTGAAACAAAGTTTACATTGGGTATAAAAGGGTTGCTACAAATTGTATCTATGCCGTGATATCCATAGATCATAAATACGAACACCCGTCGAAGTTGTGCAGACGCCATTGGTTGTTTCTACTTGGTCTCCTGGTTGGGAATGCTAAGATAAATTAACGTGATAGTCTTAGTTCTTTGTATATATATATATATATATAAGAATTGTGGCTTTCAAAAACTTGTTTTGGTTTTTAACGAGGGTTGGCTCCACTTTGGTTTTTACCTTTGCAGTGGAAGCGTAAGCTTGTTTAATCTCGTTCTGCTAAACATGTTAAGCTCGTTCTGTTAAATATGATTATCTGATTGCGTCATAACATCCGTAGCCAAGTTTAATGTTCATTCCAGTCAATGGGTTCGTTCTGAAATGAATAAAGTAATTTTTTTCGGAGCCACTTAACGACTACCGACGCCAATAGACATGCGTGTTATTGATGTCATGTAGATGCGTTGGCCTCCTCTCATCTTCCCCTCCAATGGATACGCCGACTGAGTTATACTCCCTAATTTCGACCAGGTATGTGAAAGTTGAAATTATTGTAGCCCTGATGTTGTTATAATAGATTCTCCGCCAGCAAGTGTTTTTGTATTGGCTCGATTGTTATACGTCGCTATTATTACGCAAGTGTGTTACGAAGGGTTCGGTGGCCTGTTCTCTCGCTGTTTCCTCGATCGAATTATTTAACAACGTTTTGTCACGCCTGTTATTGTTTGTGTTTGTGTTCGACGCTCTATTGAGTTTCGAGTGCGTTATTAATTTTTGTTTGTAGTTGGGTTACTTGAAGAATTACAAAGCTTTTTAAAAATGCGTTGAGGCTATATTAACATTTAACAATATGGATTACGTTGATGATAATGAGAGAAGCTTCTTTGATGGTTTGATGAAAAATTAATTGTTTAATTTAAAAAAAAAAACCTTGTTATTGCCCAAACCACGTCATCCGCGCAGAACACATCCCAAGGGTCTTATTCAGTTTTTTACGATATACTTTTCTTGAAAAAAAAAAAAAACCAGAATAGGTGGCGTCTCTGATAGCTTTCACGGGTGTCCGTATAAATGATCTATAAGTGTCACTTTTAACATTTGCCTGATGTATATATATATCTGACAAATTTTATATATAATAGTTTTTGAATGAAATTTACAAATGTGAAAGTTTGTAGATCTGTTATTAGTAGCTGGTATATTAGGAGGATTTGTAAGACGTTCATCTTCAGATGTGTCCTTTAAAACTTATGCTGGTGATCCGGCACTGCCACATGTCCCGTGTGCGATCCGATGGGTATATGGGGCTCGAGGATGATACGAATACTCACTAAAACCCTGCGTCTGACAAGGTGACCCGGAACTTACATTAACCCTACTAAATACAACAACACAAAGTTGCAGAGATTCCCTGTGAGGCCCCGTTTTGACGGGAGCTTTTTTATGGCGTGTTAAAGAAGCGTTGGCATATATTGGCGCCGAACTGTAAGCTGATAATTGCCCTACAATGTGTGACTTTATTAATTCTAAAAACTAAAAAACAACTCACTTGGAAATTACCAGAACGTTGAAAGGTGAAAGATAAAGCGTCGTTCTAAAGAAAAAAAAGCAATAGAGGTAGGCACAGAAGACAAAAAAGCCTTCTCTAGTCCGGTGCACTGAAAAAATGTAGGTACATTATAGACTTATAGATAGTGACATGCACTCTGGCTCACATGATACCGCCTTGAAGTGGCAGCTACGTTGTCGCGTTTCGTGCGGTTTCTGAGTAGCCTGTGTCCCATGGTTATTTTATTACTATTTTTTCCTCATATTATTTATACCCCGGGCCTAAATTATCGTTTCTCAGACTGCACTCCATAAAAATACTTCTTATGGAACAGTTATTATCGCATGGAAACATTGCAGAAGCTAATAACCTTACACAGGACGTGCGAAGTCAGGGCCAGTCATTAACCCACCGTTAAACAATTCAGGTCAAGCAGTCGTGGGGCTGGCTCGGTGGTCTGCGTGACTCAGCACTTGAGTCAATTGACGATGTGGCGTCATGGACAACGGAATTGGCATTCATAATTACTCCTCACGCACAATAAACAGACACAAGTAATACGCTCTATCTTAATCTTTATTAAAAATGCATCGCCGTTAAAGCAATAAATGTCTATTGCCCATTTTAAATACAATACCGACGGTCATTAACATACGCACATGCATATGTGTTGCTCTCCTTTCTTCTTCCCTCTAATGGTCCACCGACTACTCATAAACCGCACGAAACCGGCCTGCCCAATTCGGCTGCAATGCAGCATGCCACTACCTTTTAATAAACGAGGTGAAAGCAGCTAAAGCGTAATTAGTATTTCTTCATGGGTCGCCGATCGGTCAATGCCCGGCGGGAACGTAAAAGCGTGGTTTGTGTAGATAACTTCATAGTATAGGGGTGGTTCGAGGGTAATACTGCAGACATACACTTCAAGTTAATGTACCTGAATATAACATACAAATGGAAGTGAAGTGGTATGTATATAATAATACCGAAACGGCCTGCCTAAAAGCTAAACGAAAATTGGTTTGGTAGCTTAGGAGTTGTAATTTTTTATTGCTACGGAACGTTTCATAGGCGAAGCCGACTCGTTCTTGCCGATTTTTTTTCATTAAAGCCACAAGAGCTTAAACAACGTAACTTATTAGATTCTTTCATTATTTTTGTAACACTTCAGTGTCATATTCTCGTTACGATAAAATAACTACTGAAAAGTACAAAAAAAACCGAAACGCATTAAATTAGCAACTGTGAAACCTAATCCTTCGACAAGCTATCTAGGTAACCTACATTTTCGCATGAAATGACTGGATTGGTGGTGTGTATTAAGAATTTTGGGCAAAATAATAATGTACGAATTCTTTATGCTTATTACTGTTAACAGAAGTATCACATTTTGTCCGGTCTCCACTAACTATAAGCCATTGTCGAGAAACGCCAAGGCGGTTGAGTCTCCGCTACTAGCACAAGCGCCACACTGAGGTGATTAATGGAAGTTGATATAATAGATGACATGTTATTTCGGTGTAGCCGATACCGCAGACTACCGTCACAAAGTAAGGCGGGTATATTATATTATTATATTTTACCACATCATATCGCGTTAGGCCTTTTGAAGAAAAAAACGATACCGAAAAATGTAAGAAGTTCTGCTTTTGCATATTGAAAACTCACATGATGCCGTCGTAACATGACAGCTATGCTGCCGCGTTTCGTGCTGTTTGTGATTAGCCGGTGGCCCATTGGAAGGACAGAGGAAAGGAGAGCAACGCATCTGCATATGGGCATGTTAATATTGCTATAATGCGTTTAGTGATAGCTGCGATGTCTTGTGCGGTGTGTGAGTTTCCGGTGGCCCATAAATGAGGACGGATAAAAATAGCGCAGCGCGTCAGCTCGGATAGTTGATTCAATCGACCATTAAGGGAGTTCGTCACTAAAGAATTTTATTGTTTGTCCCCTTATATTGGAAAAAATGTGTCTCCTGTGAGAGATTCCCGTATCATTTTTTTTTTCTTTTTTTCTTAACAGTTCGAATGACTACGAAAGACTTTTTTGTCTTCAGGTTTAGGGAGATGATAGGAGGACAGAACCCCCCTCTTTTCCCGCAGATGGGAAGAGACAAACCGGAATTTTATTGTGGGCGTTACCCTATGGTGATTATTATTGGGACCGAAAAGGGGGAAATTGTCCCCCTCCCCGCACTAGTGGGACGGCGCGCGCACGATGCCGTTTAAGTTGCGGTATCGTGGATAAGGATAATGGAGCTCGTTTAATGTTTGGCTTATCTGAGGAGGCCGGTCTCCTCTCCCCCCCCCCCCTCTGACGGGAGGGGTTGATTTGCGCTACAAATCGACAAAAGCCGTGTTCTTGATTTATTTATTATTATTAGAGCTCTCTACAGTCGCGTTATTTTATTTCTATAAATCTAAGCTCTCGACTTACGGATTCGAACCCGGGCTCGTTTCAGTAAGCGGTGTGTGAGTTTGTCATTCTGTCAGTCATATATCTTATAGCTGTGTCACTATATGTGAGATTTTCCGTATCATGGAAACGTGATAGTATAGGGTTTCAAAACGGGGTTGTGTAAGAGATTCCTCTGTCTCAGTGCAACTACTAATTACTAATATGAAAAATTGAATACTACAATAAAGACCTGCGGTGTAGCGAAAGCTATCTTATTGAATGAAACTAAAAGCTTGTAATGGGTTAAGGAAGGTAGAGCTTGTGTTCGCGCAGCCACTCATTCCGGATGAGGGTAAACTTGACCTTTATGACCACTACTTGTACTTGACATTGAGACGAGCTGGGGGCATAACGCCGCAAATCGCGATGTTTCATAGCTTTGTAGATAAGATCAGGTTTCAAAGCTTCTTTTTAGTTTTTTATTTGTTCGTGATTTTGCCGCTAAATGTTCTCTTTCGCTAAACACTCTTAAGTTTATAGGCACACAGCCTGCTATGGTCGGTATTTCTCTGTGATGATCTTTTACGGTATAAGAGGACAAACGGACATTCGGAGCCTATGGACACCCACAGATGTCTGCACAGTTATTGTACATCTGTGTTTTCCCCCTTTCTTTCGCCTCACCAATAGTTCACCGAGAACTCATAAATGTCTTTTAAATAATGTCTTTTAAATGAAATGAACAAAAAATAATTTAAGATACGCATAACACATTAATTATTAATAGTAATTATAGCTTTTCTTATCGGATATTTCGAGAGTGAGCATGAAACAGTTCTATATCTTCTTATTCTATTATTGTTACTTTCTGTCTTGTCAGTTTAAGCTTGTAATTAATGGACCATTTTTTAAAAAAATGGGTCCTATTTCGATCACGCTCTGTAAAGTTTTCCTCATCCACTGCCCAACGCAGCGAGGGGACGGGTACGAAGGATTTATACGGTCATCTTAAAGAGTTTGTATCGTTGAACACATTGATGATGTAATGATGTCTGGTTGGCATAACTCTTTCGTGTTAGATAGCCCATTTAGTGAGGAAGGTCATATTCACACATAGCTTGGTCGCCCACGATAATGTAAATAGATTCGGATTAGGTGTATGGGCACTTTTCACTAGACGCTTACGTGCAAACTTCCCTATTAATAAGGTGACCTATATAATTTTATTTCATAGAAAATGGTCAAAATTTCCACAGTTTCGTCGTCGCGTATGATTCAGCGAGCAATTAGTTAATTAGTGTATCGCGTGTCAATTAATGGGTTTTCACTACTATCAACAACTCGTGTTCACCCAAAATTTAGAGCAATTTTTGAAGTGAATTTTTTGAGTTACGTTGACTACTTTTTTGGGTATAAAAATAATGGGACTCGCGTCATCGTCACGTTGCGCTCTTCATCACGTAGCATAAAACATGTGATTTAGAGATTTCACTACTGTCGGAAGCCCACATTACTGCTTTTGTCCTTTTTTGTTTTGAACATTATTCTTATACTACATAAAAAGTAGTTTAGTTACTTTAAAGGAGGAAGTGTTCTGAACAGTTATTGTTTGGTAACTACCGTTGATCCGCTAAGGATAACGGTGTTACGAGATAGGTAAATACCATCGGATATAGGCACCCGTCGTAGATGCAGAAAGGTTGTAACAAATTGAAATGATTATGTTCAACCTCAGATTGGGTTGGAGACTGATCCGACCAAACTTACTATCAAGATTTTGCAATCTTTATATCATTGCCCGTACGTTTTCAGTCAGTGTTGCATTCCCGTTCCTGGGAGATCACTTTAAACAATTCGTCCTTACTTGTCTTTCACCTGATTTCTCTCCGATCGTGTCCGAATGCCTTGGCAGTATATATGTATGTGCAATATAATATGCCCTACGTAGGCTAGCTTCTCTACTTGAATGACTACGTAACCGAAATGAGGCCAGGAGGGAATACGATAACCAGCTGTTAAACCAAAATACAATGAGATAACTTTGACTATTCGCATACATCTAGATCCTCGACAAGTGTTGCTTAACTTTATCGGTTACGAGCCACCAGTCATGCGCCTCGATTGCTTCACGCATGACTTGTGTATGCCCACATAATACAAATGTGGCACGTGTTTAAAAATAAACAACATCAACATTATGCTAAGAATACGAAGATGCGGTTTGCCAATTACCAAAATAGTTTACAACTGAATATCACAAAAATAGTATTAGTGTAGCGCATTGTAGAAATTTTGTAGGTTGATTTACACTATAATCGTTTTTGAAAAAGGAGGAAATTCTATATTTGCCTGTGTATTTCTTACAAGCTTTTATTCGTACTCGAGTTGCTCCCGGCACGTTTCTTATCCAATAGCACGGACCATACGATAATAATTTAACGAATGTACTGTAATGAACTAAATAATAGTGCGAAAGATAATGTAAGTACTGTATTACAGCCTGATAGTACCCATACTACCTGCTGGAGTCCAGTGTTCCCATTGGGACTTGGAACGATGGGCGCATCTGCAAAGTGTAGTATTGATGAATTGTCAAAATATATATATTTAGAGCAACAATAACAAACTCAATGAAACAGATATCTTAAAAAACAATGAAACATACTTAAATTGTTATGTACCATATATAGAAATGAATTAATAAGCTATTTTCAACTTATAATCGACACAACATTGGTGTGTTTACATTATTACCTTTAGTAAGATTTAATAATGAGTGCTGCAACATATACATGTTATACTACAATTTACGAATGTTCATTTATGGAACTAAGTTTCAGAACGAAGTCCTTATCGCGCCTTGCGTTGGATGCTAGACGGAAAAGATCAAACGAAAAGCTGGGCCAAAATCGAACAATCAGATATATGTATCTAGCTAGCATCTTATCGAAATAGTTCTAGGAATAAGTGACCTCATTCCTGTGTTTACCAACATGGCGTCGCATAGCCTTTGCTGTCATAAGACCCCATATGAATAGTTTCCCTAAATTTTCCTCCCTATACTACTCCGCGTAATCTATACCATTAACGTCGAAGTGACTTATCAGAAAATAATTCTGGACTATAGTTTGTTTAAGATATTTCTGTTTTCCATTTTTTATATGCTACATTGTTTCTTAGCAGTTTTTTTTCTATTTTTAAATATAAATAAATATTTTATAATTATATAAGTTTCTTGTCTTCTGAACTACTATATTTAAGAACAATTTTCTGTTCGATATTTGAGTTTTCATATATTTTATGTTACATTTTCAGGGATAGCGATCTTTTTGTAACTACTAAGTACTTCTTTTTCTAAACGCGCTTTGCCCACCACTTATTCCCGCCACTGCTACTCCTGTGTCGCCAGGATCGACAGCGGCATCCACTGTGAACCCTTTTATGTTGTCGCAGGTGAGGACGAGGGCCCGAGAGAAACGAATTTAAGCAGAAGAAAATAGGAAGAGTAAGAAGTAATTCCAATTTCCCTCCCTACTCAAAACGGAAACAGTAAGAGATTACAACGACCTATATGAACCGAGAAAAGAGACGGCTGCCTGCTGCTGCACGGAGATATAAAAAAAAGCAAATTTTATGACCTTTGTTTAATTTAAGCTGTTGTTATGTCTGAGGCAAAATCGTATATTTCCAATAATAGTTATTACAAAATATTTTAAAATCGTGGACAGCTTGGTTAACTCTAGAGTTATCTCATTGTATTTTCTGTCCACGAGGTCGCCATTATACATTACCACTATAACGCTATTGATATTGTGAAACATTATGGTTCTCTCATTATGCCCGACTACACTCCCAAATAATGTGAAGCGCACTTTATTCGTACTCATTAAATTAGGTCAAGCAGTCGCAAAAAGGTGAAGACACTAATTTAAAGCTAAAAAGTTGACTTTTAAAGTCGAGGAATCGTTTAACGCAATGTCCAATCTCTAGTCAATCTTTCGCTAAGCGGTCGCGTACACGCGGAAAGAAATTGTGTAAATGTCGGCCTTTTTTTGAGCTTTTCCATCGTGTCTGCCTTTCATTAATTAAGTTTTAGGTGATCATTTCTACTGGGTTAAATAACTTTTCGATATTCTGTCTGCCTTTTGGTCTTAAAAATAAGGACTAGAGAAGTTGTTTGAGTGATAATACACGGCTGCACAACGTCTGATTTCTAAGTCTACCAGTAAGACTGCGCCTAGTACATGTAATGCCTCCGTGCTGACGGTGCTGTAGGCCTTACATAGAAATGTTAAAGAAACTCGTTGACTTTGGAGTAATTTCCGTCGCGGTGCGTGTACGATAGCCCTCTACCCTCACTGGCGAACCGTAGTATATGCTTTCAAAAAACGTTGCGTTCCAGTTCCGTTATGTTCAGGCCCCAGGTTGAGATTGAGATATTAGTAAAGGCATCAATTTTTTAGCCTTTTCTCTGGTGTGTGTGATATGTTCTAAAAAGGTGAATGCATTTTCTAATATTAGTCCGAAGTAGGTAAGGGGACGTTTAAATACCACGTTGCTGAAATCAATACGCGGTGCCGATTGCAAGCAGCATTTTAATAATATTTGGAACTGCTAAGGTCACACTTTTTTAACATTAGTATAAGAGGATCAAAAAGAAAAGAATAAGAGGTAGTGTCATCAAAAGGTTCTAATTTAGTCTGCATCCCTTTAATATATAAAAAAATGTCTCATAGTATTTAACCTTCTAGCTAGTGTTGTACTAGACGTATCTGTGTGGACCTATTGTTCGGGAGTGGTTTTAGTTTTAGCCAGTGCAGAAACTACGGCCTTCACCCTTGGACAATACACACAATGCTGGTTATAGAATGCCGCGGGCAAGCACCCAGCTGCCCGTGACAGCCGTTTATTTATTGTTTTTTTCGGAGGGACTAAATTGTGATTTCCCATGGGTCTAACAATTTCATAGAAGTGTGCTCCGTACAAATTTAAAAAGCTAATGTTTACGACACTGGAAGAGTAATGTTTTATATTGGCGACTCTATCAACACAACATCGGACGTTAAATTCGCGACGAAACGCAAGTGTCTCTAGTTCTATGACTCCGCCTAATCTTTATATACGGTTACCCCCACGGAGGAGGACTCACTCCAGCAGACGACTTCCGGCTGACGACGGTGATGTTCATGATAAAACATCAAACCTTTATACCAGAATTTCAGATTTGGTATGTATCTACATGACTTGTTGAAAATGATAAAACACAAAATTCTAGGTAACGCGCATAAAATAACTTAAACTATTTGCGAAACCCTCCCCTAACCCCGTAGCAATAATTGCATAATTGTAGATAGTAACAGTGTAACGTCATTTTTTTGTGAGATACGGGACAAACGAGCAGGCGGGTAGTGAAAACCGCCGCCCATAGACATTTTCGAGACTAGGCGTTTTACGATCGCCTCCGAAGAGCTCAAGTCGTATCGGATCGATTAAATACTGACGAAGGCAGCTGGTTCCACAATGCAGTTGTACGCGGTAAAAAGTGGCGTTTAAACCGCACTGTTGTGGGTTTACAGACATCAAAGTGATGGGCGTGGAACTTAGCGTTCTGCCGCAATGTACGGTAAAAGACTCACAGTGAACTAAAATAATTTGGTCGTTAACGATTCGAGTCGCTCTACGTTGTATGCGGTCAAATGGGACGAGCTGATATTGCGGGACCCCTGCCCACAGGTAGGATCAGTACTTTATATGCGGTCGGCCCTGCCTTGTAAAGTTGCAGCCGATGGGCTGGATTGAAGTACTGCTAATTCGGCGACCTATTGAATACACCCAGTTTCTTCGAGGCTAATTTAGCTTTCATTTCCAAATGGCCGCGGAAATGAACGTTACTCGATATGTCGACACCAAGTACTCCGATACTAGCTGAGGTCGATAGGTAGGTGTTTCGAAACCGAGGGTATACGACGAAGGGTGACGTTTTAGCGGCAAACGCGCAAGGTTGTGTATTGTGGGGGTTAAATTAGAGTAAATTTTGTCGGACCCATTTCGAGAAAATTTACTCTACACACACACACACACACACACACACACACACATACACACACATACACACACATACACACACATACACACACATACACACACATACATATATATATATATATAAATATTTTTCATATGATATATATTTCCGGTCGGATGGCCGGATATAACTTACTCCTTCACCGGCCGGAGGACGTCTGTTGGACGCGGTCCTCTCACAAAGAGTGCCATAGATCACGGTCACACATATGCATAAACTTAACCAAGTCTACAGCCCATAGGAAGCAGGCCGGCACTTAGTTTTCCGGCGACGCTGCTGCAACATCGCTCAGTAGAGCGACACTATAATAGTATTCGTTTCGATTGATGAAAACCAAGACGATCAATATTTCTGTCTGTCATGTATTTGTTTAAACATTTTATGGTGGTCATGATTGTTTTCTGGGACTCGGTATAGACCCGATGTTACACTACTCTAAGTCAGACGACCTTTCAAAAGAAATAAAACAGTACATGTGAACAATTGTTTATTCGACATCCGATAGCTGCTACATAAGCAGACCGCATCGCGCAAGGTCGCCGGTCGCATTTCCGCAGTCCTACGCTAGATTTCCTAGCTCGTAAGGCATATCCTACGACGAACTTGAAAACAACTTTCTAAACTGAACCGTATTGTATTATGTAGTATATTTACTTTAATTCACATTCTGCACTACATGTACTACTCACACTCATTGCGATTGCGATTTAATGTATATTGCCAAATGTTGTTTTTGTATGTTGTTGTTGTTGTGTTGTTTGTTGTAGCTGCGTTTGAAGGATATTATCGGAGTTTACCCCATAAGATATTATGCAAAATCGTGTGGAACATATCAGTCTCGGTGTAACTCTTAAATACTTGCCGCGCTTACGCACGTTTTGCGTCAGATCCAAATTCGTTTCTTAAGAGTAAACTCCAGTCGCGTCTCGATGCTGGCAAGTGCAGTTTAAGCAGGCGGGTGTGTTTCTTAGTACTAGCCTTA
This sequence comes from Eumaeus atala, assembly GCA_017140195.1. Taxonomy (NCBI): domain Eukaryota; kingdom Metazoa; phylum Arthropoda; class Insecta; order Lepidoptera; family Lycaenidae; genus Eumaeus; species Eumaeus atala. Next base: position 141,779 of record JAFELO010000053.1, on the reverse strand, counting down.
TCCTGTTTCTATAGCTGCTTACGATGTATACAAATCTGCACAAAGTCTGCAGGTAACTATTAATGAGTTGGGTATATGGTTTTTAAGTTAAGATCCAAGTATTTATAGGTTTATGAGTAATAAATGTTTGCCATAAAATTAATTTGCTTACGATTAAATAGTAAAATTCTATTCCACTATTCTTCCCATAGTATATAGCGTCGTTTGTTAATGTCGGTTAACATCTGTATCGCACCCTTGAGTTTTTTATATGTAAGAAGTGGCGGGTTGTTATAGCTTCTTGTTTGTAAAAAGTTCGAAATAATACTTAACTTTTTTTTTTTTCGGTGGGACCTAATACTGGTTGACGGCGCTAGTCCAGCCTCAACAGTTCGACTACGAAGACTTTTTTGTCTTCAGATTTAAGGAGACGGTAGGGGGAAAGACCCCCTCTTTTCCCGCAGATAGGAAGAGATGAACCGGGTAGATTGTGGGCGTACCCTATAGTGATTATTTTTGGGATCGAAAAGGGGGAAGCGGTCCCCCTCACCACTCTAGTGGGAC
>JAFELO010000053.1:112564-127697 GCA_017140195.1 Eumaeus atala | reverse complement strand
TGTAAGCGAGAGGTACCTCCGTGCGACCCGATTAGGCCGTAATACAGCATGGCAGTACCTCTTGAAAAAATCCATTAAAGTCTTTAGTAAGAACAAAATGAACAAAATTGTTTATTGTTGCAGCAACAAAAGATGACTCGGAAGGCGAGGGCGAGCTGCGGCGGCAGAACGGTGGCAGCGGGCGCGGCAAGCTCACCTACAACGGCTACTCCGAGGAGTGCCTGGACCGGCTCGAGCCCAACGGCAACATACCCAACGATAAGGACTCACATTACGGTCAGTGTGTCTAATGTTTGTACCGTCCGTATCCTATACGCGTGGTAAAACAGCAATAAACTTTGTTTGTACATTCAACATAAAAAAAAACAGAGTAATAGTGTGATGATATATAAATAGAGGAAAGGAAATCTGTTTGTATGTTGGTCAGTTTGTACATGTGTGGATTTGAATGAAAGCTTTTTTTGGTGCGTAGTTATAAACGTGGTCACCATATAGGATGTAAAGAAGTACCCGAACATAGTCGCGGACACCAACTAGTACAACATAAGGGACAAGCGAGCAGCCGGGTCACGTGACCGTAGGTGATCACAGACGTCTACAGACGGTCTTGGAGGTGCGTTTAGAAAAAAATAGATAAACACTTTTCTTCGAGTTGCAAGATTATGACCAAAGGGCGAGAAAACCATACATATGATTTTACAACAAACGGCGCTCAACGCAACTCAACAAATACTCTTATAATTGCATTATGCTCTGTCTGGTCTGTGGTAATTAAACGTGACAATTATGTCTGTCAGTAGACGGCTCAGGCGTTAAACCTCGAATTTAGGTATCCACTTTTTGAATATTTTACGTGAACACAAATTGGTTTTTAGGACTCACATTAAGGTTTTTAATTAAATGCAGTATATAGCTTATGACAAAGTTTGGCCCGCTCTCTCCGTGGAACAGCCGAGGATGTATATTTCAGTCAGGATATTTAGGGGCTTAATTCAAAGATAAAATATCAAATTGTATATTAATTATATTCATTACTGCCGGATGCAAGTGCATCATGACCGTAAGCTATGGCGCTCTATGGGGGAGGCATATGTTCAGCAGTGGACATTATTTGGCTGATGATGGTGGTATTCATTTATCATTAACCCGGCGGAAATAGGCACATTATATTATAATAGATTTTTTATTTTATTTTTCCAACATGCACAGTACTCCTACCAATTATGTCAAATGTAAAGTTAACGAACTCCATAGTTTTTTTTAATTACCTTGCAGGGTACCAATTAACGAATTTCACTAGAAATGTCGCTATAGTATAAATCAAAATCGACCAGTGAATCTATTGAAAATGCAAAATGCTTAGACTTTCTTTTTAATGATCTTTTTTTCATTGACGAATTACCATGTGTAGTGCCAATTAACGAGTTCCTTCTTCCACTAAATGAGCACTGACATCACTGGGTTTGCAGGGAGTAGGGTTACCAAATTGGAAAATGAAAAGTCCGGAGAAAAGTTTTACTATAGTAGTTTTAAGAAAAATAGGTGACTTTAAAAAGAAATCCTTTACTGTAAACTAAACATTTATTACATAGATAAAACAAGTACTTATAGTGTTAGTAGTGATTTTAATTGTATTAATTTAAATGAACTTGAGATTGCTAAAATCCGGCCACAGTTGTGAGTAAAACAAAATCCTATAGTCTCGGGGCGCATCCTGAGATATGGTAACTCTAGCTGGCAGGCGCTTTGCGCGCTAATTAGAAGGCTTTGCCCACCCTACGGCTGCGAGTCAGATGGCGAGGCGCCGTAACTCGCACTTCCGTACCCAATTTGATTTGGTATAGTGCGATTTCATCGTAACGGGAAATATGTCTGATTGGATTTTGTCCGTCTGATTGATGCAAATCTATCATGTACGGGATCATGATGTGGACATTGAGCTATCTGTGCATATTGTCTATAGACAATAGACTCTATAACGGTTGGGTATTTGGATGAAAGCCGTAGATAAATCAAAAACCTCTACTACGGAGTGTCATAGTAACATACCTAAATGGCTATTGTTAGTGACATTATTATAATTGAGTTTACAAATATAATTATAATTAATTACGCCATGTTCTGTATAACCTGTGACATGTTCGTCAGGCCGCATGGTGTTCCCTTCCAGTATAGTAGCGACAATACTTTTGATAATTTTATGTTATATGCGTTGTATATAAACCCATGTTTGATAGTATCAAACGCTAGAAAGTTTTTACTTATTAGCTTTTGATACTATCAAACAACAACACTTTCTTAGAGCGTATTAAGCTCTAAGAAAGTGTTGTATTCAGCAGATAACGAATACGACGCGGTATTTTTTTCACCGTGGAGTCGGGTCTGATAATAATGATGAAGTCACATAACGTATATTATTTCCCACTCCCTTGTACATTGTAATGGGGCAAAGGAGCAGTAGGAGTCTTTTGATGGCTACCGACACCCATTTACATAATTGTTATGCAATCATGTTGCCGTTCTTGCCCCTCCACCCTCTTAATGAGCAACCGTAGACTCGCCATCGCGAGTCGAGTCTGCGACGGTATTATGGAGAGATCATTTGCGGACGTTTTTTATAGTATAGGGGGACAGACGAGCAATCGGAGCCCTACCACGACTACCGACGCCCATGAACATCTGCATAATTACTATGCCGATGCGTTGCCCTCCTTTTCACATTCCCCCCAATGGATTACCCACAAACCGCACGAAACGCGTCACCGTAGATATCACTTTGCGGCGGTTTCAAGTGAGCGAGAGGTACCTCTTCGGTCACGCAGGCCCGATTCCTCTGCAATGCAGCAAGGCACTACTTCTTACTTAGCAAAACTTCGTGCCGGCTCCACTCGTCTGCAACCAAAGTTGAGGGGTGTCGTGTCACGTGATGTGTAAACATCTACGCTAAGCTATATATGGATTTCATTTCAATGCAGGCTGCATCGGGCCACTCGATCGAACATTAAATTTTCATCGCCCGCCGAGCTTCCATATCGAATGGCGATATTTATCCGTTCCCAGTAATCCGGAACGTACATAGTCATACGGAATCCGGAGTCGATGTAATCTCGTGAGTTGCTACTGCGGAGCGCGGCAATTCTCAGGAGCGCCCCCGCATCATCCCCGCATTGCGATGAGAACACTAGGGCAGTCTCGAGACCCGCTATTGGGTTAATCACTTACATGTGCTCCACGAAGGTGAGTATTCCTTTTACGCAAATACTTAATTCTTAACTACCACACAAATGTTTCATTTAACAATTACCTCCGAGCGGCATATATGAATAAGTTATTACGATTTGATATTTGACAAATAATTTTGTCTACCTAATCGAGACTTTGATTGCAGCCTTCGTCTTCTTTTTGATCCTTTCACTCCTGATAGACTGGTCGTCGTTGTTAGTCAGGTTAACGGTGATGGACACTGGATCCTGTTGATTGATTGTTGCAGTACATGGAAAAAAAGTTACATACTGTTACAGTTTTAATTCTATTCTATGAGTCAACAAGTGGGGTAAAGAGACTATAGAGATTTAATTAGACTTTTAGATACATTTATTTGATCGTGGCCTTTCCACATTCACAATCCAGGACAGACTCAAAATAGTACAAGAACAACAATGGAATTAATACAGTTTTTGATATTGGTGAGTAAAAAGGTGAGGGAAGTCTTATCTGGGTAGTGTCCGAGACTCCCGGCTGCAACTTGGACGGTCGTTTATATATAATTATTGTTCCATAACTACAAATTTTCACGGATTATCAACACAGAAAACGTTAAGCTTTACAGTCAAAGATGATGATTATGATAATAAAGACATAAAAAATAATAATAAACTTTTTGAAGAGTTAGTGCCATGCTACAATGCTCAATGACGACCGGCTGCTCAGTTGGTAACGTGGTGGTTAGCCCGCGTGTTACGCCAGAGAGATTTTTATAATACATATTATATGTATTTCTATAATAAAAATCTTAAATGTATAGGATTTTCCTAAATATATAAAAATATTAAATATATTTCCGTTGTCTAATACTTGTAACACAAGGCCCTACGGTACTTAGCACAGGGTTAGGCTAACATGATGTGATAAATCCAGAGATATTATTATTATTATTATTATTATGATTATTATTGCAGTGGAATTTGGCCAGCTCGACCGAGGTGGTACGTCTCGCTCACTTTATTCCGCCGTAAAGAGACACCTGTGGTGCCGTTTCGTGCGGTTTGTGATTGGCCGATGGCTATCTAGGAGGTGAAAAGGAGAGCAACATAGTAATTATGCTGATGTTCATGGGCGTCGGTAGTCTTAGAAAGGCACCGATTGCTCGTTTGTTCTCCTTTACTATATAAAAATATTTATGTTATATATAAAATCCTCGTGTCACTTTCACGATACTTACCTTACTCCTCTGAGACGGCTTCACTGATTGTTAGCAATTTTTATATGCATATCACTGGATGTCTACTGAGATTTACATACCCCTAGGTGATAAGCGTTGTTCGTGAACACTTTTTACCTTGACACGTTACAATGACAACAAATTCAATTTAACACAGAACAACGTCTGTCTGGACAGCTAGTTTTATAAAATAATTAGAAAACACAACGAATGAACCGATGATAACAGTTGATAACAGCCGTCTGACACATATTTTAATAATCCATTCACACAAGAAAATAAAATATACGTATTTTATGAGCTCCATTATTTGCAAACTCAAGTTGCGATGTTGACGCGGAACATAATTTTCATAATATCATGAGTTACATTACAATAATATTATTGTTATGGTTATTTGTGTGCGAGCCGAGATCCATTTGCATTTTGAGGTGTTTCCATAATACATTCTATTAGTTTATCATTAATTATTGATTATGTAGATATTCTGTTCATACCTCTATACAGGCATATTATTCCATGTAATAATATGCCTGTATAGAGGTATGAATTAATGACCGCTTTCGATGTTATATCGATCTATGGATTTTGCTCTACGAGATAGAATTTTGACATATAAATCTCGTATGAAAGTTGCCCGTGCCGGCGAGTTCGTTCGCTTATTTCTTCCACTTTAAAAAATAATAGAAAACTTTCCCCCCTGAATGTTCTGCTTCAGATGTTACAGTTTACAAAACAAATTATACCCTAAATATTGCTTATGCTTATTTTTTATTTTTTTAGCATATGGGTGTAAACGAGAAATCGGAGTCTTTTCATGACTGCCGCCATGGACCTTCGCATGATTGTTACGTAGATGCGTCACCCTATATTATCCCCTCCCATTGGACCACCGGCTACTCACAAACCGCAATCGCACGAAACGCGATAGCGTTGCCGCCACATTACGCTGGTATCGGTCGTGCCGGCCCAATTCCGTTGCATAGGTGGATGTAGTGCATGGCACTACCTCCTCCTGTCATTAACTATATAATAGAAAAAGTTCCATTAGTTCTGGTGATTAGCGTGTACAAACAGACAATATAAATATATTTTACAATTTATTCTGTAGTGCGATTTATAATAATTATAATCGAAAATAGGATCGTGGTGGTCAAACTTCGACCATTTATTTTATACTATAACTGGGCACAAACGAGTGTTTGGAGCCTTTTAGTGAGTATGGACGCCTACAGACACGCGTCTGCGTTGCTATGTAGACGCGGGGCTCTCCTTCCGACATCAAGGATGATCTATGCCCAAATCAAAATGTTAAAACATTGATGATATCTACATAAGTAAAAAGTGTTAAATCTATGCATGAGCATGAATTTAATATTTTTTCTATTGTTTACATTAAAAATAGTCATCTCCGATCGTTTGAATTTCACCATCTTTGTTTGTTATCGTTTCTAAGTGATCTCTTATCTCCTAATCATATATAGATAATCTCCTAATCGGAAGACTGTCATTTGATTTTATTTCAAGTTTATTGTCCAGCCTCAAGCCGAAGATCGGCGCTGACAGTTGTGTCAGCTAGTAGCGAGCTTGAGGACAATCTGCAGGGACTGATAATTGACGTTATAAACTGTTTATTTTTTGTACCTGTATACAAAAATACATATGTGTAGATTTTTGCAGAATACATGCTTTTCATTATTATTATTATTTCAAGATTCTCTTCTCAACTTATGCGGTAGCGGCTCTTCTAAGCACCATTAACTATTGCGTTACAACCAAAACCTTTACAGGGTTACGTAACCTTTATAAACTCTTTACACAAATATAATATAAAGCGCGCCTCGTCTACCCTTCCCTGCCATATCTACTATAATATTTCTATTTTCCATTAAAAAAGGAATTAAACAACATCCACGCAACTAATGTCATTATATTTTCATGGAAAAAAAAACCCAATTTGTACACAAAAATGATGTCAAACATCCACCTGGACGAATTGAGTTTATTCACGTGTCCATTTTAATTCAGGAAGCGTGATGAATAATGAACGGGCATAGCAGAAATTGACGTGGCTTTGGGGTGCCATAAACATTTTTATTTCACGAAATGTGAGTTATGGCATAGCGCCGGCGTGGCTGTACGACCGCAGCGTCCCGGCGAGGCCGTGGTCGTAAATAATGCGCTTTATAGCATACCCTAATGGATATATTGGGATGGGCATTACGATATTGGGACGCTACGAGACATAACTTTATAGAGAGCTGTGCACCTTTGTAACGGAATGTTTAAGGAGAATACAGAATATTTACAGTGGACTTACTGGGGAAAATCGTTAGGATATATTAAATTATGTATCCTCCTGATACATGAGCATTTAAATATCTATCCTTATACTAGCTGTCCCGGCGAACGTTCTTTTGCCGGCTTGGGTGGACAACTCTTATCACTTATAAAAAAATATCCGATTGTAAGACTTACGGAATATGCATATAAAATTTGGTACAATTCAACAGGCAAGATGCAAGAGAACTTGATGGATATGTATGTGCTACAAACAAAAAGCTCAATGAAAACTCGCGTTAAAGAACATATAGCAGACATAAAACACCGTCGCGTTAAAAAATCTGCAATCTGTGAACACCCTGACGTTGGCCCTGGTTATTTACATTAGATTTGATAAAGCACAACTTTTCGCAAAAGAACACAAGTTCCGTCCCAGGATGCTCCGGGACGCTATTGAAATTAAAAACATCCAAATATCAACAGGGAAGATGGCTGGGTGCTCCCTTCTGCGTGGAACCCAGCTATACATTTAATCAAATCCAAATCCAAACGTAACACCTCATAGCGGCATGACACAATAAACGCTTTCTGCGTTAATCGGAACAACTACCTATTTATATAAAATGTTCGGGTACTTTTAATAACTTATGACATTTAATAACTTATCGTTCTGAACGTCGGGATCGTAAAATACTTAATAAACGGCGATAAAATCCGTAAAATGTATTTTCGATTTAATTTACAATAAATTGCTTTCGTTTTGTAATTTTACGCAAGTGTCGGTGAAAAATATATTGTAGTAGCATGAGGAAACTAGTAGTCACAACCTTTTGTTGATTGCCGATGCCTATAGATATTCTTATAATTGTTATGTTTTTTTAATAAGTAGATACGCCGCAAGCATACTTTAATAAGATTTATGTTATAGAATCTATGCATTTCACTGACATACTTAGAATTTACAACGTGTGTAGTACGTAAAAACAGATGATGAGAAAGTGTCAGTCAAGAGTGAAATATATCCTAATCCAACCCGCCAAATGTAAAAGAAATATGCGCATGTTAAATGGATTATTTTATGATCGCTTAAAAAATATGTCGGCAATATATCGCATCGCTTCCGCGTTCGCTCCGCGTGTTGGGACTTGTGCGACCCGAGCTCATGCCACTGACCTAGTTACGTTATGGAATCGGTACATAGTAGCAAGGTGTACTTCCAGGTATGCTTTAATTTAATGAGGACTATAATAAGGCTTTTACTATTGGGAATAGCTATTCGTAATCAACTTAACATTTTGTATTCATTTTTTTATCTCATTATATAGGGTTGCTATTAGCAGTGCACCGACTGCTCTCTCAATGAACGTCAAGACGACTGATCCTCTGCTCGCATCCATCCCGGACCGGCTACTGCATGGAGATCGTCTTCCCACCACCAGGTCGACCGACACTTCGTTTTCCTAAACGCGGCCTATACTTCAGAACCTTACTGGCTATCCGTTCTTCTGAGTGTGTGACCAGCCCATTGCCACTTCAGCAAGCCTATTCGTGGCGTGATATCGGATACTTTAGTTCTTTGCCTTATGACTTCGTTACGAATTCTGTCGGACAGAGAAACACCTAACATAGCCCATTGACCCCAGCCATAAATTAAGACGCCATGTTCCGCCCCGTAGGTCATCACGGGGAAAATGCGTTGGTTGAAGAGCTTTGTCTTCAAGCTCTGCGGTATAGGCGACGCGAGAATGTGACGAAGCCTCCGGAATGCTGCCCAACCCAACTGAATCTTTCTATTCTCGAAGTTATGTCTAATTAATTGCAATATTTGCCCGAGGTAGATGTATTCGTATGACTTTGAAAATAGCACCATGGTGCTATTTTCGAACATTTTGTATATCTCGTTGTAAAGGTAGCATTGCTTCCTAGTATAGTGGTATCATCGCCAGTCATTTATAATCCAATTTTTAACAGCGGTCTATTTGAGTTTCACTTAAAGCAGGATGTTGGAAACTGTTAAAAAAAACTCAAATAGATTCGTTTGAGAAAGATGTACTTCAAAGCTGTGCCACGCGATATTAACTACGCGAAATCTATCTCAAGAAAGCTACGACTCTGTTAAAGTAAACACGTCGATAAATAATAAAAACCTCCTAGCTGAAGTTCGACTACGACGGCCTTCTTTATAGAGACTATCAACTGCACACAATATATTGTAGAGCACACACTTGTACTTGACAAGTGTGTGCTCAGACGAAAGTGTACTTTCTGTTTCTTTCACTTTTTAGTTCGACCCGGGACTCGGATGACCTGTGGTTGAACATGATTACCACTAGGACGAGACGAATAGATCACAAACACAAATAGATTATGGTGTATATTCTGTTCCAGAATGGAGCGATGGAGCCGGCAACGGCGAGTATCGCGTACGAAGACAGTTGTCAGTCTCTTCAGACTCCAAACTCCTAGACGAGGGCGCGAGAGAGGACGCGCAAGTTGTAATGAGGCCGAAAAGGCCGCCCAGGCCCAAATCAGAGGCTTTCCTAGGACCACACGAACATTCAAATCGTCGCACCAAGCGATTTAGTGCCTTTGGGGTAAGTATTATGTTTTTTCTTTTGTTTTTATGCTACCGTTATATTTGCAGATATTATTCAATTTCAACAAACTTTCTATCTAAAATAATTATGATCTTGTTATTGCCAAATAATGCATTTTTGCACACCACTCCTTTGTTCAAATATGTGTACCATAGCTAATAGTTCCCACTCGAAGATTTCGCCAGATGCTCACATAGATGTACAACAACACTACAAAAATTCGTTCATTATTTTTTGAGACAAGCGCTAGACAAGCTAGCGACTAATTATAGACGAACAAAAATTCTAAACAATCTTTTTAGGGCCATTGATTGCGCATCTGCATAGTAATTATGTATATATTTATGGGCATAGACATTAGAAGACTTCTCGTTGTCCCCCTAAAATATATTTTAGGAAAAGTGGCTCCTACACTGAAGTTTTGGCACATTTATGTTTTTTTTTTTTTTTTCTAAAATATAGACCGCCTAAGACCCATTACAATTTTATTTTCTCTTTTAGAAACTTGTGAGGCTTGCGGTATGAAAAAATATGAGTCCGAATTAAATCGTGTGAACGCTCACGCTAAACTTCGTTCTTAAGATGTAAACGCTATTCGCGTGGAACTTACGCACAGTTTTTATTCCTATAATTTCTGTTTTTAAAAGTTTGAATTTTCTTTACATTTTAAACGATTAACAGCTAATATGTCGGAAGGTAATGAATAATGCTCGTGATTTCATTATGAAAGTGTTGGCAATCTCGCTCATGGCACGGATCATTGGGTCGTACGGTCGAGCGTCTGTAAGGGTGCCGAGATATTTACAGTAACCGGAGTCATCGGGTGTCAGCTCTGATCTCTATACAACTGAATACAGTTATCCAATATCAGCATTCGATGTACATGCGGAGGAACTTAATAAACTGATTTAAGGCTATGATCTAGCCTCATTATACTATCGGAACTAAGAAATTGAGCGCATGGGGAAAAATTTTTAGCAACCAATAAATTAATTAACACTTAGCACAACTGAACGCGCCATGCGCTCTAAGCTACAGTATAGTTGAAGTGACGTCAATAGCGAACTACACTAAACTGCTACTTTGTCCACATATATCAGTCACATCCATCCATATGGAGATCAGTGGCTGTTGGACATTCAAAGCGATTAAAATGGAAGATGCCACATTGATGGATGAGCTGTTACGAGTTTAAATTGAATTGAAATCAGGGCGATTTTGATATATTCGTAGTGCCCATTTTATACTGGACATTTATTATTTTCACCAATCGTATTTTTTTATTACACTATATTCAGTATCTCTAAAAGCCATCTGCACTTAACTTTTATACAGAAACGTTTATTTATTATTAACTTGCGATCCTGGAGCTGGATTTTACCTCAACAAATTATACACTCTAAAACCTTCCTCGGGAATAGCTCAATAGAAACTTGAAAACCGCGTGAAACTCCGTTCAACTGATTTTGTGAAAATCGGTCACATTCTCAGCTTTGGCGACTTGATGTTATATCGGCTTCGCTGTATATTTATAATTTCATAGTAAAATAACATGCCATGCCCGTTTTTAAGGGTTTCATGTTTTTTTTCTTTATGAGACTCCGATGTTCAGTACTGTATCTTATGACAGATAATGTATTCATGTTAGCGCTATAGCACCAAACAATAAACAATAGAATAATTATTTAAAGTGCGATCCGATAAAGATTATATAATAGTCAATCCGTCTGTGTCTATGATTTTATTTTAAAGTTCAATCATTGCTAATGACGTAATTGTCTATAGAATTTTGAGTCCACTACGACAACTTATTCGCGTTTCTGCAGTTTGTGAGTTTCTGGTGGCCCATTACAGCGGGGTGAGGGAATGAGGGCAATACATCTGTATAGCAGTTAAGCGGATGTAAGTATTGTTTGCGTTAATACGAACAACTAAATAATTATAATTCTTCGGGTACTTTTAATACATTATGGCATCAGGACATCTGTCATCTCAGTCCACCCGTGACCATGGTTGCTGTAAAGCTTCTTAAACGTCGGGCTAGTTAAACAATTAAAAAAATCGCGATAAAATCAGTAAAACTAGTTTTATTGCAATAACTGTAATGGTAAAAATATAAAATAAAATATTTTTTAATATTGTCGGCTGGCGATATAGCGGAGAAAGTCGTACTAAAGAATTGGATTGCGAGAAATTACGAAGAATACTTAGAACACCTAGGTCTTAAGTTCAAGTATTCGTCGAGAGATTTCTGAATTCACTCCAGGAGTCTCCCATTAGCGCCCGAGACCTGGTCGTAGTGTCAGGCGTATCGTTAGGTGCAGGAAAAATTTTTGTGTGCTGAAAATTAATGAAGAGTGCGGCTGGCGTGGCAGAAATAACAACCACACGTGTGTTAGTTAGTGTTAGTAGTGCGTGTACCTATTGTGTAGTAGTAGTGTGGGCTAGTGATGAGCGGACATCGATCTAAATTATGCTTATAAAAAATAATGCAGTATGTGACCAAATAAACGTAGAGTGACATTGGGGAGGGGGAGCGTAGTGCAACGTGCTCATGATCTTTACCAATTATTTAAAAAAGATTATTCGGCTTTTAGTATTCTCCCGGCGCCCGCAGACACAGCAAGGTAGAATATGCAAATAATGGTCCTTGTGCACTCTCACAATCTGTACTAAATGTACGAAGTAGATCTACTTCACCTCGGTTTCGGCTGTAATTGACCAATTGCACTATAATATATCTCTTTCACGTTATTTAATAATATTAAGATGATTTAAACTACACCTTGTATCAGACCGTTGGGCTGATGAGGTAAGAATGAATAAATAAACAACTCTGGGTTTTATTTTTTTTATAAATATAATAGCTTTGGTACTTAATTTATGTATCGTTATAAAAATCGAGTCTCAAGTGATTAGGTTACGGCCGTTACATGTTATAATTATCGATGCATTTGGCTACTGGCAAATTTTGACATGTTTACGATAAAACGAATTTCAAAACTATATCGCTAGTAGCCAAAATACATCTATAGGTAGAATATGCGTAGAAAATGACCGTTACCTATTATCATATTGTTTCATTAAGCTAATTTTTCCTATTTTTATATCAATTGAGAAATTGCGTGCTCTTGATTCCAGTAGTAAATCGAAAACCATTGGGAATTACGATACATTACTTCTAGTTAATCAATTACAGAACTTGTGAAACTGCTCGTCCCTAACCTTCATTTATATGTAGAACCCAAATGTAATCCGCAAAAAAGCGTCAACATCTCAGGGCGACCCTTTCCTTTTGGGGATCGCCCCGGATCACTATTTTCGGTGCCCTTATTTGCTCGGTATAAACACATAAAGAGTAATCTTGCCACTTTATCGTTTTGTAAACAAGATACACCTTTGTTGTTGATAATATTTTATTATGAATGATAAAATCCTCGAATCAGAGCATTTTGGTAATCCGGGGTTATAGTGATGTGGATAGTACTCTTGGCATTTTTGGATGCGTCAGAAGAAGGGTAATGTTTTCTACGTATAAATTGAGTCTTAATTTACTGATATTAAGTTTCTGTGTACGAACGATTCTTCGTTTGGCAATGCTTACGAAAATCGATTATTCGCCAAGTTGTCGGTGTTCGATATTGACAAGTATGTGAAAAATGATGATCCAACTTTTGCTTTTCACACGACAAACTGGAAATTATCGAATTAAAGATTATTCAAGTAACATTCATTGTAAGCAATTTGTGACGTCTCCGTGGAATCTATACTAATATTATAAAGCTGAAGAGTTTATTTGTTTGGATGAACGCGCTAATATTAAGAAATGCAGGTTTGGTTTGAAAAATTGTTTAAGTGTTAGATAAGGTCATATATTGAGGAAGGCTATGGGCTATATGGCGTCACGCTAAAGTACGAGTGAAACTGTGATGTGCGGCTCGTGTAGGTATATCAATAAAATTATAGAAGTATAGGTATATATAATATAATTAATTGCTGGGTAGGAATTTGTATCTTTTTATCATAATTTTATTATTTTAATTTACATAAAATATGACCTTCATAGGCTCTTGTGTTGCTGAGATCAATAAACATCGATATTCCTAACGTCCATCCCTCGCCAGGTACGAGCAAATATATTTGATTCACACGGGGGAGATAAAAAGGAAAGAGAGAGTGAAGAGTTTGTCATTCCGATGTGACGCCCGCAGTACCTCGCTTACCTGTGCTCGTAGTTATAGTGCCAGCCGTGATCGGGGCTGCCGCCACTCAGCAGCCTCATGCGCAGGTAGCTGCTCTATATACAGTCCACTAGCCAGTTGCCCGCGACTCTATCCCCGTGGACTACAATCATATTTATAGCTGGGGCCCGAGACTTCGTCATAGACGTAACCAAGTAAAAAAATTTAGTTTATGTAGCTTGTGTGTTATTCTGGTACATATTGCCGAGTTTCATCTAAATCCGTTCAGTAGTTCTAGCGTGAATGAGTAAGAAATGTCCATACATACGTCCTTCAATCGAAACATCCAAACTATTTGTGTATGCTATTTTTTTATTGATGAGGTACTGTTTTTATAGAATAGGCGGGCAAACGAGCAATCAGATCGTTTTTACGACTAACGACGCTCACGAACATCCACATAATTACTGTGTCGATGAGTTGCCCTCCTGCCCTCTCAATGTGAGCGAGTTATGTGAGCAAGAGGTACCTCCTTGGTCGTGCCGGGCCGAGTCCGTTGAATAGGTGCATGGAGTGTCATGCTCTATGCATAGCACTGTATAGTTTCCTTTGTATTCTCTCGCGAAAAATGGCTGAATTTGATTGAAATATACTACATGTTGTAGGTTTTAATCTGTAGTAATACAAATATATTGTCCCAAATATAAAATGGTGTCGTTGGGTGTGTTTCATGCGGGTGAAACCGCGGCGAACCGGAAACTGCTAACAATTTAATAACTTCCTTAATGTAAATCCTGGAGATGGTTACCTTTTCCAATTTGTTGTACATTATTAATGGCGTATTATAATATTATAATAAGAAAACCTCCTTTAAAGAACGAATGTAAAAACAAAATTGAAACCAAACTCCGAGTTTTCCGCATTGTTATCAAAGTACAGCAAGCAAATTATCTTCATTTTACATACATTGACTTATGATAATCGTATGTACCTTGCTCGCACATCTTTATTTTGATTATGCTATGTTTTGTTTTCTTTATTAACGAATCTTATGTCAAATGTCCTTTCCGTCCGAATGGGAAATTTCAGTTGCGCTTTTGTTACCAGGATGGACTCGAAGTCTTTGCGTGCATTAAACGACTTTTAGTCAGCTGTAGACGGATAAAACGTGCTCGTTCCTATGACATTAATTAAAATAACATAATTTAATGTATTATTTCAAAATGCACAGGAAATTTCGGAATTCGCGCAATTTTTTAAAAAAGGGGTGGGTAACACATGGATAAATTGCCCGTTCCATTAGAGCATATTTATTTCACAAATCATTTAACTTGAAGTTGACGTCACACAAAAAAGATGTACAATAAATATGAGAAACATACATATATTTTGTTATCTTTACATCTTGTCTTATTTGCATATGCTAAACCCAGGCGAGGCATTTATTATTTATTCGCATATGTCAGGCCCTTTCTGAGCGTTGATACATCTTCGTTAGCCGCCAAAGTAAACTCTACATGACATGATGTAAGGGATAAATATGTTCCGGCTGTAGTCTTTCATTGAGGATTCTGAGAGTTGTCTGGAATGGATTTTATGTCTATCTACATTTTTTTTATTCTAGTATAGGG
>JAFELO010000053.1:86678-109130 GCA_017140195.1 Eumaeus atala | reverse complement strand
CCTCGTCTATAAAAAAATCCTTCTATTAAGGCAGTGTGAAGGCAGTTGAGGATACATCGGCGGTACATCAGTTTTGCCTCTCCGTGAGCCACTAGCGGTAACTAATACGGATTCACGTAAAGTGAATGAGTCGATGTAGGTTATTCCGTCATATCGATTCTGTCATAATTCCGTGAAAAGCCATAATACGTGAACAATAAAATTTTGATGGCAGTATTCCGTGAACACATACGAACAGTTTAGAGAACGATTATGTGCTTGATTTATCGAACATTCCGACGCTTAAGCACTATATAATTCGTTTATTGGATGATGAATTTATATTAGAATTAACTCTGAGTATAGTCGAAGGAGTAAATTATCATTTCGTATTCGGCGTAACAATTCGTATCTAAATAAATAAATGTTTCTCTAAAGAAACATTTATTTATTTAGATACGAATTGTTTTATTTAGATACGAAAACATTTATTTATTTAGATACAAATTATAATCAAAATCATAAATTAAAGATAACAATCCCGTGTCACAATGTTATACATATTTAATCTGGCCAAAAATACTGTTACAATTAAAAATTTAAAATACATTGACGTCTTAAGTTTACGCGAATATTACGCATTACAATAAAACAATTTTTCCGGATTTTGTCGCGGCTTATTTAATTATTTAAGTAGCCCGACGCTTCAGAAGCCTTACAGCAACCATGGTCACCCCTGATTTTTCGATATTAATTATTAACAACAGAAGACTACACTTCATCCAAACCCGACCTTATCCTGCCAATACGCTGGATTATGATTTGTGGTCAGTTTTAGAGAGCACATCTTGCTCTAAACCCCATGATAAATTATCATGGAGTTCCTAAAGCAATCCCTACGATTGGAAGTGAAGAATTTCCCCAAGGAAGGAGTGCGTGCTTCTATTGATAACTGGCCTCAACGTTTTAGGGACTGTGTTGCAGCCAATGGAGACTATTTCGAATAAGCTTCTTATATTTTCAATTGTTTTATATTTGTTTATTAAACTAACACGCTGTAAAGGTAATAAATCTATTTGCAATTTAAAAAAGAAATGTTTCTCTACGTTACAACATTTATGACAATTATTGATTAACAAGTCAATAAATGGAAATTCAAATAATTTTATTACCTGTATCTATTTGTTATGACTTAAAGGTTATTTCAATTCACGTCAGAAGAATTTTAATACTGTAAACAATGATTTACAAAAATACAAAGATACACAACTTTCCAAACAGTCCATATGAAAGATGTGCACATATCAAATTATGTACTTTGTGGAAATAACTTAAAATCGCGTGCGTAAGGGTTTATAGTTAGCAAGAAATGTGTTTAAATTAGGCACTTCTTATATATAAAATCTGCTTTACCATAACGACTTGAAATCTTGCGTGTAAAGTTGACTTTGCCAAAATGTATGTTTATGTACTGTCTCGGACTACTGTGTATCACAGTACAATATGAAATCGTGTATCTTGTCTTTTAAATCAATGACTGTGTAGTATAAAAACTGGTATCGGTGTGCATGATATTGACCCGAAGTCCATACATTGTGATCGCAGGCTATCTAATTGGAAAAATAGATTGCTTTTCTTAATCTAGAATTACATATTTTTTTAACGTGGTATTTTGTTGCCATTGTTATATTTTACTGCTGTCACCCATTGCATCACCCTGACACTGCATAAACACATACCCTATTTGTTGACGAAATTGTAAACATGTGGACGTAAAACTAATATCAGGGGCCTAAAATATGTATGTTGTCATACGTCATCACAAATATCAGAGGATGAGCCGCTAAGTACATGTTGAATGAACGTTGTTTTTGTCGACAGGGTGACTCTCCGTTCGGGAAGTCTGAAGCGTATATAAAGCTTGAGCAGCTCGGCGAGGGTTCCTACGCAACAGTATTTAAAGGTTATAGCAAGTAAGTGATACTGTTTATTATCTGTTTATGACTGATTACTTGAAACGTTCGAGCCGTGTACCTCCGGGGGTTAGGCTCCATCTTGCAGAGAGAGAAAATAGTGCCGACAGTTGGCCCATAATATATGGCTTTATTTAATACTCGTTAAAGACTCTGAGACATTGTCATAGGCCGGGAGGCAGCGTCACACTTTAGATCCCGTCCGCCCATGTTCTTGAACCAGTAGGCAGGTGTCCAAGAGACTGTAACTTCCTGATAATTACTATAAACTGAAAACTATTAAAATCATGTAATTAAAATTAAATGTGTTCTAATAATAATTAACTATTAATAACTTAACAGGAGAAAAGTCGCAAGTATCAACATGTTTAACATATTGCTACAGTTGAATGGCACACAAATAACAAACACACTGCGAGGTTAGGATTTGCGGGACCGAAGCAAGTAAGAATTCATCGCTATGAATGTGAAATGAAGTTCACAAACTGTGGCAGTGTTAACGAGCGCGCAAGTTGCTGAAACGTCGCATTCACGGGATGGGGGAGTCCCGCAGAAACTTAGTAGATTATGTTTGTTATACCGCGATTGTGAATGCTAGCTTTATCTTTTACCATTCACGGCCTCAAATGAAAATTTATGTTCCTTCTCTAGTTTATCGTCATTTTCATCTCATTCATCAATTCTTTACTGAACATGATTTATGGTCATGCATACGCTCCTTAATGACGAGAAGTTGGAGTCTTCTGAGTACTACCGACACCCATAATGATCCTAATAATTGTTTTACATACGTGTTGCCGTCCTTATTTCCTCTCATCCAATGGGCCAACGGAAAAACACGAACTGCACACGATATCATAGCCATTGATATGCGGTAGTATCATGTGAGTGAAACTCCCTCCGTCTGTTTGTTCCGGCCTCGTTCAGCCACAACGCAGTATGCTACATTGTATTAACAAAGCTCTACGTTTTACTAAGCTATAAGATATCAATATCTTTTAACAAGCGATTTTATAAAACACTTATATGTTATAAGTGATGGTGCCCAACCATCAGGCTGTAGCAGGGAACATACAATTATTAGTAACACACATCATCAATCATCAATATCAGCTCTTATCGGTCCACCCCTGGACAAATCAATGAACGTCAAGACGACCGATCTCCTGGTGCTCGCATCTATCCCGGACAAGCTACTGCACGGAGACCATCTTTCCACCTGGAGAGTGGTCGACCAACACTTCTTTTTCTTAAACGCGGCCTCCACTCCAGAACCTTACTGTCCCATCTGCCACCCGTTCTTCTGAGTGTGTTACCAGCCTATACCCACTACAACCAGCTTATTCGTCGACATCAGGTACCTTAGTTCTCTGCCCTATGACTTCTTTACGAATTTTGTCGGACAGGGAAACACCCAACATATCACATTCAATAGCCCGTTGATCTACCGCTAACTATCGGAACAGTCCTAATTTATGAGGCCTTGTTTCGGCCCCGTGGGTCATCACGTGGAGAACGCATTGGTTCAAGCTCTGCGGTATAGGCGACGTGAGAATGTGACAAAGAACGAAACGAAGGCGAAACGAAGATGTGAGAGGTACTCGAAGTTAATGTTTATGCCGCATTCTGCTCAGTTTAAAGTCTTAAAGACGTCCTCCAAAGCATTATTCAATAGTTTCGGGGAAATGACATCCCCCTGTCACACTCCTCGATGCAATTGGATTGGCCTTGTTTGAACTCCCGGAATCAGAACGGGCACAAAAGCAGCGTCATTAAGTGCTCGCAGTACTTCGACGTAACGCCAGTCGACCTGACATCGCTATAGAACTTCCAGAGCAGCCCAGGTTTCGACAGTTTTTTATAGTTTACAAAGGCAAGGCACAACGGCTGATTGTGCTCATGTGTCTTTTGTACACGACCTTCCCGCACCTTCCCCCTTTAAGCTGCGCAAGAGCTAGACTAATCTCACTCAAGCTGATGTCCGGAAGATCGCCTGCAAAATGTCGTGTCAGGCTTGCACGCGGTTCGTTGTTCAGGGTATCGGGATGAGGAGCGTGCTACGTATATAACTTGTTATAGAAAGCATCGATCTCTGATAAGATCTCAGTCTTAGAAGAAACGGTAACCCCAGAATCAGTCCTAACCTTTGTAAGATGACTTCTTCCAAGTTTCTCCACGAAGACCTTCGACACTAGAATAGTGCTCAATCGCTTCAGTAATCCGTTGCGTATTTGAGCAGCGAAGGTCTCTGAATGTTAGTTTGCGGTTTTGCCTAGAAAGAAGCTAGACATCAGTAGATGTAACGTCTTCGTGTGCTCTGCTTCCCTCATAAGTCCAAGCGTAGTAACATCCATGCGCTTGATAAAACATTACACTTCTCAGAATGGTAAAAATACATGGTCCCTTTGGTGTAAAAGTATGAAATAAAAGTGATAAAGGATGAACATTATTGAGGTTCATGCAGTGGGCTAAGCCGGTGAGTTATTTATCTTGTCGGGCAACAGCTATATGCATTCATAAATCTTTGTTAAACCCTAAACTCTACATTTTAATGACATGATTTAATGTATACACTACACTCTCGCAATAATGTAAGTATTATGTGCTATTCCACTTAGGAGGCAAATATTTTTTTGATATATTTTTATTTTCCTTTTCGTTCATTTTGATTGAATCAAAACGAACTAAAAAAAATGTTCAAGTTTTTTTCCTTAATGAAACCCTTCGGATTTTATATTTTAGGGTTAAAGTTTATTAAATTTATTATACAATGTTATTATATTTTATACAATGTTTTCCATATTGAGATTCAAGTCTCGGTAGCTAAATTAGAAAATACATACATGAGTGGATTTTTCCCGACCGCGACCTGTTCGTTCCCAATTTCGATTATATATCGAAATGTATTTTCAATATTTGTTATGATTTGACTTAAACAACGTAACTAGGTCTGCGGTGAAGGAAGCCATTGTGAAAAAACCTGCTCACCAGATATGAATAAAAGCCTTAGGACATGGGAGGTTCGCTAACTGGCATCTGCTGCAAGCGCTTGATGAATGAGTGATGGAATTACGACCTCAGTGATGAAAACTTATGTGCAATTAATCAACTATCATCATAAAACATATGTGTATATCAAGTGAATTTGACTGAACTGAATCTATATTTCGAACTGGTGGTTTTGACTTACAGGTTATGTCAGTCTGTATGTAACGCTAGTCCCACAGAGCGAGTGTATGATGTTAAACAATAGAGCCTAATTTATTTAAATGCTTGTTATCTTTTTGTATTAGCACCGGAATGTTTCCCATGTACATGAACCACAGATTCGCTGTTGGCTGTCTTGAAAATTTAATAAATTAACAGAGATTAAGAAATATATTTACATAAATTAAATTAGTTAGAATTACATCATCTCGGTCTGTACATACGCCTATTGTGGAATTGTGTAGTCATGAGGAGGTCTATAGTAACTTTCTTTTCGTCTTTTTAAGTATCATGAGGCTAGCGAGCTGGTCCTTATGATGACTACCTTATAGCGTTCCACTGGAAACTCACAAACCGTACAAATGGGAAAGCATAGCTTTGGGACTGTATAACATAGCGAGAAATGTGAATAAAATTCGCATGACACTACATCTTTATAAAATGTATTGATAATGCCACTACAGCTCCTAATTCTTTTCATAATCGAATATGATGCCATGCATTATATGCGAATTTTATGGATGTGATTATATTGAATATTATGGATGCGATTATAACGCATGACACTTTTTTTTTCTTTCGGAGGCACCTAATACTGGTTGGCGGCGCTAGTCCAGCCTCTACAATTTGACATACTACGAAGACTTTTTTGTCTTCAGGTTTAGGGAGAATGCATGACACTACATCTTTCAAAAATGTACTGGTAAAGATACTAGGGCTCCTAGTCCCTTCCACAGAATTCGCATGTATTGCGTGGAACTACCCCTTACATCGATATATAGGTACTAGGGCGCCTTATTCTTCCCATAAAATATAGTAGAAAAAATCCACGAGTGGCTTAAATATTGGTCATCCAAATGTACTATTTATACATATTAATATCACTATGTTCTGAGTCTGATACACCCAACCGGACACCGGACGGTGAATTAACCCTGCAAAAGAAAACTACGTATATGCTACTAGCTATCACATCTTGTGATACTTGTTCACTATACCGTCTTGCTTATGTGATTAAACTTGTGTACTGTATATCACGTAGTGGTATTGTACAAATCGCCGTATAACATTACGGCTAGCCATTTTTTTTTAATAGAGCCGTTTTGTTTTGTCATGAAATTTTGTTCTGTCACCATAAGACTACGGTACCGATTTGGAAGGAGTTTGGCACTGGTATAGATTACACTCTGGAATAACATAAAATGAATCCTATAGGTTTGATTGTGCGCATGTAAAACCGCAGGGCACACTTGGTACACGTATAAATAACAAAATAATAGTGTGTTTCGCTCGCATAATACCTCCGTAAAGTGACGGCCATGCTATCTCGTTTTGTAAGGTTTGTGAGTAGCCGGTGGACTATTGGGGGATGATAAGAAGGAGGGCAGCACATTTGCTGATGCGGATATTCCTGAGCGTCGCTAGTCACCAAACGGCCCCGGATGCTCGTTTATTTATGCTATTAAAACACTAATGCGGTGGCCGTGTGATTTAAACCAATATCTAAGCATTTCGGATAGTCTATAAGTGCGCAGACTAGACTAGACCAATGTAGCTGATATTTATAATTGTTGAATCAACTCACCGGTGTCAATCAACAACTGTCCGGTGACTAACAATCCAAGCTATATGATATCATTTTAATTTATTCATTGCCCTTATGTTTTACAAATCTAATTTGTATATCAAGTGCACGTACCAATAGAACAATCAGGACAAACAACAATACATATTCACCACACCAGCATCATAACAGAAAGGACAACCGAAATTATCTTGCAACCCCACACTTTCTATCTCTTCACACATATCTTTCATCTATCAAAATAAAAAAATCTGTATTTTCTATTCAAACATTTAAAGAGTGAAGAACATATTTCATTCATGTATTGGAGACTTTTGTTTACATTCTGACTCTTCGAATATACGAACATTATCTTAGGTATCAATTTGAATATGCTATATATAACGAGAATATTTAGTACAGTGCTATTACAAGTTGTCTGTATTCTAGTTAGTATATAATTAATGCCTTCTGGTCTTCTTATTCCTTAGACCCGCCATTAGGTCTGACACAACTAACATATCGTATGTCAGTTGTAATTAACACCGATAAATATTCTAAATGTGAATTAATTATTGGAAATCAACAATTCCACAGTACATTCCACATTATTCACGTGGGGGGGGGGGGGCACGTGAACATTTCATCTCTCATGGGTGTATGTCACCCGGATGATCTCAAGGCACCAAACAGGTCCAAACAGTTGGCACCAGATAGTTAACACAAAGTAGTTAGCACCAAACGCGATGACTCATGTACTTTCACGCCGTATTATGAGATCTAGAAAAGCTCATATAATACCGGAGCAACAGGCACTTGGTCGTGCAGGACCACGTCGTGCAGGACCACGTCGTCTTCTATAACCTTGGATCTGCTTACTTTTACGTGTCCATGTTCATGCTATCTATGTCTAACAGTTTAACGCAGCAAGTGGTGGCGCTGAAAGAGATCAGGCTACAGGAGGAGGAGGGCGCCCCCTTCACCGCCATCAGGGAGGCGTCGCTACTCAAGGAGCTGAAGCACGCGAACATCGTCACGCTGCACGACATCGTGCACACGAGAGAGACGCTCACCTTCGTGTTCGAGTTTGTGGTGAGTATTCCACGGGGGTGGTGATCTGTGTTATTGCAATGAGGCTAAAATTAAAGTTCAGGAACGATTTGAGAAGCCGGGTATGTAAAAGACATGAGGTGGCAACACCAGCGTAACGCTTTACCGCGCTTACGTAGCTTACATCGATTGCGCTCCTTTCTCCGTAATCATGTTCGCTCTTAAGTGGTAAACTCCAGTCGTGAATTAAAGCGCTGAATCCAAGGTATTAGGAGCCAAATATTCCATTATTTTAAATTTCATTCAAGTCTTTGTCGCACTAACCACCGTATAGCCGATATTGTGGTTCGCCTTCAACGCCTCTTCAAAAATTATCATCGCCTCTCGTTACTGAAGAGTGCAGGCTCATTTGCTGTTGCTAATATTATGACGTCATGTTATACTCGTCTCCTTGCAGTTGTTTAGTCAGTATACTAGGAAGATGTAGTCATATTGACGAAATTCTAATACCAAAGTTCTCGTCTAGAGATCCGTGTTCTAGGCAAATCTCTGAGAAGGCTTAAACTTGTGTATTATGCGTGTGTAGGACACGGACTTGTCACAATACATGGAGAGGCACCCGGGCGGGCTCAACAAGCACAACGTGCGGCTCTTCATGTTCCAGCTGCTGCGGGGGCTCGCCTACTGCCACCGCCGCAGAGTCCTGCACAGGTAAATACCACCTACCAAGTACCACATTCCAAGTACCACCTACCAAGTACCACTTAACAAGTACCACTTCACAATGTCGTGTACAATGCGGTACCACAATATAACAAACGTATGTATACAACACACACGAAAGAGAGTTTAGAGGAGGAGATACCCACAGGCGGCAGGTTACTTTTTGCTTTGTTTTTTGAGGGCGGAGATGCTATTGCATTTGCCTTAACAGTTCATCGGGCTACTGTAGCCTTTTGTACCTTCTAGTTTACAGGCGTAAGGTACTATACAGGTAGATAATTATTAGTGGCTGCTTGACCATGAAAATGATATCAATAACTTCAATTTAATGGCTTTAAATTTACAAAATAGCCTAACAGCTAAATTATCAATGAACAATAAAACAAATAGCCAAGTAACGTTTGAGAATATGAATACACAAAGAAGTGAGAAAAGTAAACCTAACGACGCTCACGACCTTTGATTGCTGTTTTATAAAGTTGGATCTTTCCTCGTCTGCTGTGAGGATCGCATATCCGGGGTAGACGGCGGAAGTTTACCCGGATGTACCCGGTCACAATCAGGCGCTCGGCAAACACACTGCGTCTTCATCATGCGATATTGTGTCTTGGTGTTCAATCTACGTATCTGTATATTCAACAGAAGTGAAAAGGAAATAACACTTTAAATATATACTTATAGTGTTTTGTTTGCATTTATTGAGTCTACTTGCAAGAACTATGATGTTAAATCTCTTGTACCCTTACAGAACTAGATAATTATAATATGTATGATAAAGTGATATTAGAATATTTGCCGGAGGACGTTCCTTGAGACTGGGAAGTTTTTGAAATAATATTAAATTTACGCGTGATTTTTTTTTAAATGAGTGGCGAACCTAGAGCCTGAAGCCTGGTTATGACAGATGCGTATGTCCTCGGGACCTTCTTGGGTTAAGTACAATTTACTCCGGGGTGGTAGTTCGCTGCCTCCAATATCCTGTAGTGTAACCGATCGCTGGGTAATGGGTAATATTGTAATCGTTGGTAACAACTTTTTTTTGTTGCATCACACCGGAAATGACTACCTAACTATACTAGAAAATTTAGTATTTTTATATTTATTAATAAGTTTAAATAAATAAACAGGTATGATTGTGTGACAAAGTAACTTTCATTACAATTGGGTTGACCCATTCCATAATTACTTTCAATTCCGATGAGGCTCTATCAGAATTGAAAATATCTATGGAACAGAAAACCGCCAAACTCGTTTCTCTCCTTAAACTGTTACTTTTTATCTTGTTCCTGGTTGTTGTGTCCATTATCGCGAAACAAGTACTGTAATAAATGTTAGGATGTATGTATGGTTTCCTGGTGCTCTCGTCGCGTAGTACTGTAATGTCGTCCTGGCAGAATTCCGGCTATAGCGGCCATCTCTATAAAAAAGAGCCATCTGTGCGGGACATATTGTAGTGCACAAAAGTTTGCACAGGCACACGACTCTCTATTCCTTCATGCTCCTATTCCGATGGGACGGCAATCCGACACGACCAGAGAGAAATGAGGCGCAAGACCGACGGCTTTACGTGCTCTCCGAGGCACGGGTGTGTAACACCGCCAACTGTCTCACTTCGGACAGTTGTTAGGATTTGAAAAATCCTGATAGCACTTTTTGTATGGTCCGACCGGGGATAACCCGAGAACTGCCTCTTGTAGTGATAAGCATGTTCAGCCACAAGCGTGAGGTCCTGGGTTCGTAGTACTATGAGACCATACCGACGTGAAGATGGTAATGGCTTTTGCGTTTCGCGAGGCTATGAGCATGGGGAATAGTCCAGCACCTGTAGTGTGAGTTTTTGCAACTATTTACGTTTAATCTACCAAAATATATGGATTGTGTGAGCGCCTGTAGCGGATAGTTCAACAACTAACACTGAGTGTGAGTTTCATATGTCGTTTACGCTAACTTTTTAGTCAAGATTGAATGTAACGTAAAATTTGAGTTAGTAGTATTTTGACATAAATGCGAATGTCACTTGCTATTTTATAGTTAACTAATGAGATATACGCTAACGCAGTAGTAAAATTAGTAACTTGAAACTTGGGCAGTGAAACAACAGTGAAATGCATTTTAGGTAATAACTTATTATTTTTCATAAACTGAAGAAATATTTTACAATGTGTGGCTTATAGCAGCGCAAAATTACTTTCCTTGCAAAAAATCCGAGACTCCTTTAAAGCGCTAGATGATTTAAGTGAAGCTGAATTTACGTGTTGTTCGTTTTCATTATTTTTAAACTTGTACCTAAATTTAAACGAGAACTAAGCGTCCCTATTCTCTTATTATGTTGTTGTATATGCTCAAAGCGAAGCAGCGATAGCGCATTCTTAATAATCAAGATGCGCTTAAACTAAACTACACTTCAGTCACTCCGTATGATCTGTGAACAGGGACGTTTTAAAAATTGTAGGGCAAACACAATCATACTATTATTAAAGTGATTATAGTTGACATTTATGGAACTTACACTTGCGTATGATACGTGTACAAAATATACGAGCTGTCTCGATTAATGCGAGTTGCGTTTCGCTGTCTTATGAATGGGACTCACACCCGCGGGACAGCAGTTTGATAGGTGAACCAAACCTCTCCGATCGTCTCGTGAAAAGTTTTCGTATTATTATATCATCATCATCATTCATCATTATCAGCCCTTATCGGTCCACTGCTGGACATAGGCCTATCTCAATGAACGTCAAGACGGCCGATTTCCTGCTACTCGCATCCATCCCGGACCGGCTACTGCGCGGAGATCATCTTCCCACCCGGTGAACGGTCGACCATCACTTCGTTTTCGTATTATTATACAAGAATATATATATTTTTTCCTTGTGACAGGGACGTTAAGCCACAGAACCTACTAATAAGTGCGCACGGCGAGCTGAAGCTGGCGGACTTCGGGCTGGCGCGCGCCAAGTCCGTGCCCAGCCACACGTACTCGCACGAGGTCGTCACGCTCTGGTACAGGCCTCCAGGTAAGTCACACACTTGATGATTCCTTCCTGAAAACTACATACAATTTTTAGAAAATTGTTTCCGAGTTTTGTTGTACTGTTTCTGAGATGCAAAGGTTTTATTCTCCGATTAATGACACATTCTGAAGGAATTCCTCAGGTTTCTGCTCATTAATTGGAATAAAATAGTTGTTTTGATATTAAATTTCCAGCGAAGAAACATTATCAAACTAACAGTGTTTTTTTCTCTCTCTTATTATCAATTCTTCTTTTATAAGTATGTTTACCACACTCGTTGCTGTATTGCTGCCCATGTCCCCCCACTACTGTCATTGAAGTATTTCCTTGTTTTAACTATTCTATTCAAGTCTCAATTCACATTAATAGAATTAATGTAGATAAATATCCTTTGTTTAAAATATGTTACTGGAAATAAATAAAAAATGCTTCCCATATTTCATTTGTTTCTCGTGACCGAACGTATGAGAGAGGACTAATGCTTTGTCATTTGTTCTTATGTAAATGACACATTATGCGTAATAAAACATATTTATTGCTTATGTAAATACACCTGCCGACAGAATACGGCTTGAGATGTAAACAATTTTGCAAGTGCGTATGAATTAGACGCATGTATGAATTTAATTTTTTATGATCCGTTTTCCCTTGAAATGAGAATCTTTAGCGGTGGAGTAGGAGAGTGCGAGGTCCTTAACTTTAAGTTCTCCAGAGTGTTGGCGATTTGTTATACAGTATGAAGAGGTAGTGCCATTTCCGTATTGCAGCTGATACGGGCCGGCATGATTAGGGTGAAACTTCTGGCACTATTCCGAACAAAATTAACAGCTATTCCGCCGCCTTTCATGCGGTTTGTTAATTAGGATGACCATCGGTGAATAGGATGGAAGACGACGCGTCAGTATAACTACTGATTGTGTGGTTATTTATGGGCGTTGATAGTCTTTAAGATTGGTTTCTCGTTTGCCATTACACGACCACCCCTACTGTCAAGTTGTATATACCTAAAAAGCGAGAAGTTGATTTTGGTAAAGGAATACACTTTGCATGTTTTAAGTTATTACTTGAGAGGTTATTCTGGCTTTCATTGGACAAGGGCTTCTCTCTGCTATGGGGTAACTCTAATAACTTTAGCTTCATTGGCTACTCTATTATTTATTTATATTATCAATTTAACGAATCAAATTAAAAAAAACAGTAGCAAACAGACATCCGTGCAAAAACATTGCCATCATACGATGTATGAAGGTTGTAGTGTAGTGTGCATGTTTTAGATGTTCTCCTGGGCAGCACGGAGTACTCTACGTCGCTGGACATGTGGGGCGTGGGCTGCATATTCGTGGAGATGCTCAGCGGAGTGCCCACCTTCCCCGGGGTCCGGGACACGAATGATCAGCTCGACAAAATATTCAAGGTTAGCGTGCTACATACTTATATCTATGTCGTACTCGTATTGTACAAATCGCCTTATAGCTTTATGCACCCGCTTCAAAAACGGGGCCGTTGCGTTTTGTAGCGGGCTAACGATTAGCCGGATTATCATTGCGACGCGTTCTTCAATATGGCGGCTCTAGCGTTTAGCCTCATTAAGTCTCTTGATTTTAGCCAGTGGTAGTGATCCACACAAGTATGAAATTAGGCCAAATGCTCTGAGTGCAAATAAAAAAAAAACATAACCACGAAGGCGTAATCGTGAGGTACGCTCCCGCCTGCACCTTCGAACCCATATGGGCATAAGTTTTTATTACTCTATATTCTACAGTCGACGCCATTGTTGGTGTCGAGTCAGGCAACACCGCGAGTGCTAAATTAGGAACTAAAACACAAGTTTTATATTACATTTTGACACCAAGAAGACGGATAGTAAAACTTTATTTCAATAAGGCTAGCTTTATTGAATATCGTGTAACGGTGAAAGCTTTCCGGCGCAATTTCGCTCAGCTGTATTCAATCCGGCTGATCGTTACCCGTCACAAAATAAAATGGTCCTGTTTTCGTTTTTGAAAATGGCGAGCCTTAATGATAAACGGCGATTTAAATAATCCGACTGCGACATCAATATCACAAATGTCTATTACTACTTATTATATTTATTTAAAATGCTTACACACTATATATTTGGATATCCTCTTCTGTCTTGTGAGAGTTGGCCGACACCACCGAGAAGGTACGCGCCGTTGAAACGATGCCGCCGTAAAGTGTTTTGAGCGGTTTGTGTTTCCGGTGGCCTATTGGAGGGAAGTTTGAAGCAGGGCAACACATATGCATAACATTTATACGGATGGTTATGGGCGGATGCATAACATTTATACGGGTGGTTATCGGATGCCTACGATTGTTCGTTTGCCGACTTATCTTAAAGATTGTCCCAAGCGCTCCTTTGGCCTGACTGATAAAAACATGACTCACTATGGTTTCATGGATTATTTTGTTGTTTTGTATGCTGTTGTTGTTGTTGAAATGGGAAATAAAAGGGTTGTTATAATTTTGAAGTCGATATCCGTGTATAGGCTTGTGGTTGTGCGTGTGTGTGGCGGTGCGTGTCCGTGCGCCGGACAGCGCTCATAATCAAGTAATGAATATGTACTTTTAAAGAAGTTAAACAAACCTAAAGATCAATTTTATCTTCTGCTTTTTAGTTTTCTAGTAGCGTCGTGGTTTCTTTTTTATCTTTATTAATAATAAATTCCATTAGGCAAGCGACACATCATAAAATATTGTGTTATATATGCGTCGAGTGACATTTCTTTTAATTACTATCTTATTTAGGAACAAAACTGTAACATAAAAAAAAGGTGATAAAAATATTAAATTCACGGAGTTTGCGAATTTATTCACATTCAAACTGAAACATGCGAATATTTTATTAACTGTCTGCATTTTCACGCGATTTAAGCTTACCTCGTCCATCTCGGTTGTGGCTAACATACAATGGTTCGTGTATGAATGAACACCCTTCAACATTTGAATTTTCGTATGGAAAACTATTTCATGTTTCATACGAGTAGGTAGGTACTCTTTTGTTGTATTTCTATTATACTCGTATTAACTCTTTACATACTGCCAGAATTAATATAATATAAAACCTAAGTTTTTATATCTTTATATATAACAATGCTGCTATTATATAATCCTGCTATAAAATTATTTTTATGAGATATGTAATGAAATTTATTATTGGAATTTTCTGACAAACGACAATACTTATTTCAACCACATCATCATCATTATTAGCCCTTACCGATTCACTCTTGGACATGGGCCTCTCGCAATGAATGATAAAACGACCGATGATCTCCTGCTACTCGCATCCATCCCGGCCCAGCTACTGCACGGAGATCGTCTTCCCACACGGTGAACGGTTAACAAAACAACACAATTTTACCTCATTTATTATATTGTTCTACCACCTTGTTCCCAGATCTCTGGCCCCTAGTGGTAGTTGTTTAACATTTTAAATATTTTTCTTACTTTTTAAAATTTGTGTTAGTATGGCAAGCACACTACGCCCATCGCTGCTACACTTACACTACACTACACTACACTGCACTGCACTTGTAAGCCTTTGATAAAAAATTGTAGAGTGTCCGTCGGAAATGCTGAAACTGTATCGGGATCCGCAAACGACTAATCAGAAGAAATAGGGGGAGTTCGAAGTGACTCCCACACACAGTACGTTAATATACAACTCGTTAATTAAAGTTTCGACAACAAAATTTAAACATACGCAAATAATACGCAGGTGTTAGGCGCGCCTTCGGAGGACAGCTGGAGCGGCGTGTCGCGGCTGCCGGGCTGGCGGCACGCGGCGCGCTGGGCTGCCTGCGCGCCGCGCCCGTTGTCCGCGCCCTTCCCGCGACTGCGCGAGGCGGGCCGCGAGGCGCAGCGCCTGGCCGCCGCGTTGCTGCAGCCCGACCCCACGCGGCGTCTCGCCGCGCCCCGTGCGTTACAGCACGACTACTTTGCCGACCTGCCCACCGGCCTAGCGCGCCTGCCGCACGGTACGTACCGCTCAGTGTCGGTGACCGCTCGTCGCCGCTGCGACCTGACCCCGCGCGCTGCTTAAAAATATTCCACATGATGGATAAAGAACGTCACCCTCATGTATGCAACATAACTTCTATTAATGCTCGGCCATCCGACGATCGGCCACACACAAGAGAACTCGGTTCGTTGGCACTGGTCGACTTATCTTTTCCCTCCTCTATGATTACTCACGATGACCCCAGTCAACTTAAGGGTTAATTTAAAACACGTAAATCAGATCTCATTGAACCCCGAGAAGGGTAGGCAGATAGTATTCATCTAACATCTTTATGTTTATATCATGTTCAACGGTAGACTAGACGAGTATAAGTGACGCAAACAGGACATTTTGTATGTAGTGTATAGGAGGTAGACATGAAATGGGAGCCGTCTGGCGACTACCAAGGCCCGCAGACATCGGCATAATTACTTCCCTCCCATGGAGCTTATATTTAATTATCCAATTATTTCTTCCTCATGAAAAAAGGAAGCAAAAACTGAAACGAATTGAAGGGAATTGTAGAGACTATTATATAATGATTGTTCTTGTAACTGTATCTCCGGCTATGAAGCCATTGATCAGTTTTAATCGAACGTATAATTGGCCGGATCGAGTTTCACTTCCGATGCGTTTTGAGGTTGACTAATTGTTTGATGAGTTGTCTCAATTTGTTACAAAATCGAACTGTTACAATGTTGTTAGATTTTTTATATACTTTACATATTAGTAGCGCAGGCTGATATTTGTGCAAGTGCTTAGGGGACTAGAAGTGCACTTAAAAAGTGTGTGTGTGTACTTATGTACACGCGTTACAAGTTATTCTTTTTTGACGTATTAAAAGAAAAATGTAAATTTTGACTATAGCTGACTTCCTACCGGGAGTCTGTTTCCCGTGACGATGTGAGCGCGCAACGTAAAAGTTTACTGTCAATTATTTTCCCCTAGCGCGTCAAAAGAAGTATAACTTCAAAGATAAATAATGTCTTATGTTATAGAAAAAACATTGAATATAATAAACGTATATAAATAAAATAAGGCACTCCTGGCCTTTCCGCGCCAAAAATTCATAATAGTCCATTGCATGTGAGTTTACTACATGAAGGTGTAATGTAGCTGATGCCTATGTTGTCACACTGATAGGTACTCGTATTTCCTAATTTCCTACACCCAAGTATGGTATAGGGAAATAACCTGACTCTATTGATGTCTTAAGTTTACGCGAATGTTACTCATTCCAATTTTACGGATTTTATCGCGGTTTATTTAATTATTTAACTAGCCCGGCGTTTCAGAATTGTCACGGGCGGACATGTGATCGTGGTTGCTGTAAAGCTTCTGAAACGTTGGGTTAGTTAAACAATTAAATAAACCGCAATAAAATCCGTAAAAGTAGTTTTATTGTAATGACCTGACACTAAATAAGAAGACATAAAACTTGGCAAATGGCGCCTGGGTATCTTAAGATGTATTTTCACGGTAGGGTCGTTTATATTTTTCGATGTAATGTTACTGGGCCGCACTGGGCCCGACAGGTGAGGTGTGCTGCTCGCTCACACAATACCGCCATAAAAGTGATGCTTCTGTTGCTTTGATTTGCAAGTAGCCGTTGGTCAATTGTGGAGGGTAGCGCATCGGTATATATGGATGTTTATGGTCATTGGTATTCACCATATGCGTCCAATTTCTCGTTTGTCTATAAATAAATATTTCTTCATGATATATGATAGCGCGTGTTATGTTACAGAGGTGTCAATCTTCACCGTGGAAGGCGTGGTGATGCAGCAAGAAGAGTAGAGCGAGGGCGCCTAGTTAGTACGTTACAATTCCTATAGTGTAGTCACCCGGCGACACTCGTGTGCGGCCGACACGTTTCGACGGACCAAATCTCGTGATACTTCCCTCGTCTAGTTCAAAACTCGAGCGGGCATCGAATGCCGATGTGTTTCTGTATGTCGGTACCCATCCATCCGTCGATCGCTTTCGACTAATGTTTAGCGCTTGTTAAGCTTCTACGATCCGGTCGCGGAGCAGAAAGGATTTCGTGCAATGACCTTTTGTATAAGTTAAACTGTACTTGTTAAAAGTGGAAAGCCTAATAAAGAATGCCTACTACTTAAAAGTATTGTTGGTAAGGTGGTTGTAAGCGAGAGGCATTATGATGGGAAATTACAGGTGCGGGATTCTTTCTGCTCAACGACAGGATCTTAATGATATCCATCCATGTAATTCAATTATTGTATGGTGACATGGTAACCGATAGGTGTCGTGTACGTTTATTTTGTATAAATATATATAACAGAGCCGAGTGCCATGTCTGTAACTGACAGTACGATGTTATTTTAAATGAAAATCTATTCTGAATATACGCTCATAATTTTTGGGAAAGTGTTTTGAAGATTATTTATATTCTCTAAGGGATAGTCGATGAATCTATATGCAGTCTTTACGCCCTAATTTTGACGATGGAAAAAGTGTTTTGAGCTTATGCCATTTTGTTTTTATCAAGTCTTATGCACATTCCTTCCACGGTGCTAGTAAATGTGTTAAGGTGAGTTCTTTTCTGTTTTTCCGACATGTAAAGGTTCTTGTTCATTTAATGACACAGCATTTGATACAGTTTGATGTGGTGATAAATGAATACACGTGACGTCCGCAAGGCAAAAGTGTGTCGTCAGAAACTTGTAAATCGAAACTGTAAACAAAAATGTAAAAGTAAGTCTGCCTTCCGCCTATAGTCTGATCTTCGATCTGTATTGCACGTTTCCTGATTTAGTGCTGGGCGTTAATACGACAAGAACCTTCAACCCTTCGAGGCTAGCGATGGACTGTATACCGTGATAATTGAAAGACGTCAGCCAATGTTATATCCGACAGATCTCAAGTTTCTCGTAAGTGTGGGACCGTCCTTATGTAAATTGTAACGTGATAGACAATTCGATATAATAATAATTATTCCATGCGAATTAGGTGGAACTCTTAGCTGGGTATAGAGAAATTACTGTTAGTGAAATTTTTTAGAAGTCCCTCACGTTGTAAAGTTTAGATGTGCAGTATAGGGGCCAGTACGCTGACAACTTTATACCGTATTAGAATAATTAAATTTAGAAAAAAAAAACATGAACACCAATTAGTGCCAATTAAGTAGAAAATTTGTAATTTTTCAAGTAGCAGGCAGTCTAATAGAGAGAGTGCTTCAACTGTGTACAGTAAATTGTTCATCGTTTCAGGTGCCCTTATATTGTTCTCTTTTATTTAGTTCTCTCGCTACTAATGAGATTGTAGTGTTGTAATAGTATTTGTATACTGGTGATACGGAATTAAAGATTACTATATAATTATTTAATTTTCAATATTTTTGTCGTATACACCTTTACACGTCGGTGTGTTAAAAGTGAAATAAAAATTACGTTGAAATAGTGTTTTATTAATAGTTAACATTTGAATGTAAGGTTTTTGCTCTTCAAGTGATAACTTTAGTCGTCAAATCGACTTGCAGCGCTACTCGATTAAAATACTTGTTTAGTATTGACAAAACTAAATGAAATATTTAAAAACAGACACGTAATAGAGACGAGTATATCGTTTTGCCTCTCTCGTCTTGATATAATCATCGTTTTATATAGGAGTAATAAAATACAATTTTCCACTGCCATTCTTTGATGGATAACATGAGTTGTCAGTGTGCTGGTGTGGTAACACTAATGGGTGTGTGTAAGTAATGTAGTGTAGAGAATACTGAGCTTTACAATACACGGGGCGACGGGCGAGCGAACAGATGTAGTCTGTAACTTGAACATTTAAATGAAAATCACGATGTATTGTGACACGGAATCGAAAAAAAAACGAGCATTTTGGCACACTAATAAGTTGTTATTTGTTGACATCAATAAGTTTGAGACCTTCGCGTACGCTACTCATTTCGTAGTTACTTTATGGATTTTAGACGAGTCAGTCGGCTCGTGACCGCGGCTACTAGTTGTTATTTATTTATCGTGTTAATACCCTTAAAGTAACTACAAAAAGTGTTAGCTCATTGAATAATGAGGTTAATGTAATTCAATGCAGTTTTTACATGTCAAAATGTAATTTTGTAAATTTTCTCATGAGTATTTTGGACACACACAACTTGTGATCCGGCACCTCTAATGCTATTTATTTTTAATAAAATCGCAATTGATGTCACTAATCAGATAATAAACGGCTTTGTTTTGTACGGTATCAGAGAAACAAAAGTTTCAAAATAAACTGAATTACAAAAGTCATAAAAGTAGATTCGCAGCCCTCCTTCCCCGGTGTACTATTATTCGGCTCCAAACACCAAATTAGCGAGTAAATTGTATAGAGAAACGCAATACTTTCAGTGTATATGATTTGTTGAGTTTTTTGTAAGTGTATTTAAATAAGGCTCGGTCGCGAAATGGAAATAACTTTGTTCCTTAACCTGTTATTACTGTCCCTTTCATGCCAGAGTAGATATTGCGTCGCGCTCGCACTGATAACCTGCGAGCTAGAGACACTTTGTTTCTGTACGAGTGCATAAATAAGCAGTCAAAGTCTTTTGATGACTATCGCCGCTCATATGCGTCGTCTTTAACAAGGGGCCACCGTAGACCGCACAAAACGCGACAGCATCGCAGTCCACTGGCGCAATTTTTGATCCAGATTCCACTTAGGCCGCGTGTGGTCGAATCGGCTGCAATGAAACCATCACTACTTATAACTAAATTATGTTATTTTTGAAATAAGGACACTAATAAGTAGGTTAACGTACGAAATTCGTCCTGCTCTGCGACCGGACTTCAGTGGAAGACAGGTCACCCGTTGAGTGAGGCACACATACATGTCGCATCATGTACAGATAGTGTGGAGATTACGTGGAGCATTTATTTATATGGAGTGAAGTGAATATATTGGTGTGCGAACATTTGTTTCAAATCTCTTTTTTAAATTTTACACGTCGCTAGACGCAAATGAAAATTATCAATAATTTAGTATTATTAAAATTGTTTCAATTAGTATCGATTTGTGATAATTAAATAGTAAATTAGAGATGTGACTCAAGTGTCCGGTGTGCTGTTGATGTTGGTAACACTGTTTTGCATTTGTAATTCGTGAGCTGTTATGATTTATTGTTGGTTTTTATAATTTTTTTGAAATCGAAACGTTCACAAACCGACGCATTGTCTAATCTAGAATTGCGCACACATTGTGTGCGCGCCGATGGCTGACATCGGACGCGGTAGCCTTAGGTAGGTACCATAAACCGATTAGCATTTATCTCCGCCGAACCATTATACGCAATATAATTTAGTCAGACTGTTCCTCCCATTATCTCATTTGGTTTTAATTATATGGTAAAATGGTATAGGATAATTGTGTTAGTAATATACAAATCTTTTAGTCAATTGTGAATTTTATTGTTTAAATTTTCTTAGATGAGATTAGATTTCTGTTCACAATGTCAATGTAGTCAATACTTTGTTAAGTTTTATTCCTAGATGGAGGTATCGATTTGTGAATGATTTTAATATTCGACTTGAATGTTCGTGAATAGTTCATCACTAGTACTTTTTAAATAGGATTGATAAAATTCTTTTCTTTCTTCGATTTCGATTTTTTTTATAAACGATGACAACGATTTATATTTTTCATCCAAATGTATGCTTAGACAATGTTTTACGTTGCATTCAGTCTATTTAATTCCAGAAAAAAAATTGTAACTACCCTTAGTTATTTGTAACATTTCGTTATTGTAGATATTGTTACATACATTTTTTATATTCAATCTAAGTATGAGGATTATGTTCTTACTATTAAAGCAACATATTCCACTTGTTGGTAGGGCTGGAATCCTAATACAAATAACAACGCGGAACTTCAGGCAATCGCCTGGATCATCCTTTGACGAAGCTGTGTCTGTATATCTTACATTTATGACTGCAGTCTATGCGACCGTTAGTAAATGTGGGAAATCATATGAGATATTTTTTTTTGTATAATAGGTTATTCACATTTTTATTTTACTTGAGTAATTTTTATTTTAAGCGGGCGTGCGTTAGAGTAGCGGCTCGCTGAAGCGAATTTAACCGTGGCGATAAACTTCGAACATCTACGATGCTCATTATCAGTTTATTATGTCATACAAAAGGCACTTTGTGACCTCAGGGCAAAATATTTTTGTGCTTTTATTAGTCTGCGAGGAAAATAGCACCTTGTGCCCCATCAACTATTTCCAACAAGTTTCCTGATATTATTGTGATGGAAGACGTAGAAATAATTTGAAGGCAAGTAAATATAATAGTATGTATTTCGGGGCATGTAACTTTTTTCAAGGTGGATGATTATTTAAATGATTAGTGCTATTATTATTATTCTATGATTATTGGCACTGGACGGATTCTGTCATAACATTAGCATTACTCGTCAAATGCTTACTAGTAACTTAGATAAAAAACGAAATGTGTGGTTATAAGGCCAAACCTATTCTCTCGCTTCTATAGCCGTAGATATTTTCTTTGGGATTTAATATATTAAAAGAGCACTAAATAGTATCCGACACTTTGTATGTGTTTATTTTATAAACATATTGTAATTTTTATGTAAATTATTATATCTACTTTGCGTCTGCGTGCACAACTACTATGAGAATAATATGTGATATTCTCAAATCGCTTCCGCTTATCATCCCGCTACACGCTCCGCTACTCTGAGATTTCACGACCGCTGTTTTATTAATGATGTTTCGACAATGTACTTCTAATTAAATAAATGAATGTAAATACGATATTTGAACTGATAATAATAAAATTTTTATTTCCGATATTTTGTTTCATTAATCTATTTGCCTTCGTTATATTTTACAAGCTATTTGCGGTTTTGTAGGAAAAGGTACTTTTGAGGATGAAATTTTCACGA
>JAFELO010000053.1:42373-76621 GCA_017140195.1 Eumaeus atala | reverse complement strand
CACCAGAGGTCACGGGTTCTAACCCTCCACCCCTCGAAGTTTATCTAATCAATATATATATTTTTCATGAAAACAACAACCCATTCTACACTGAATACAAATTCAAAATTCAAAAGAAAAATATTTCATTAAACAACGAATCCGTTTCAACATGAGAAGGAAATTGCGTGAACTCGACAAAAGCTCTAAAGCTCTAAAGCGATATGCCTTCGGCGATGTCATCGGTTAGACGCTCGAGTTGGGAACACGTTACGAGATGACGTCACCCCTGTCGCGGTACGCGGGGATTCATAATACATTTCCATCTGTAGTGATGCGGTTAATAAAAAATGAGTTTTATTGAGTTTTCAGTCTAGTTTAACACTTTTTTTATCTTTATTAATATTATATATACGTAAAGTTTATATCTTTCTTTGTTTTCGGGGGGTTAACGGCGCATGCTGACTCGATCAAGAAAATTATGACACTAATTGATAGCTTCACTATTTAGTTCACGTTTTTTTTGGACTTGAAATTATGTGGAAGCGAAGAGAAGCCCAGTACAGCTTCTTCGGATCCGAATAAATAAAATAGAATATATGGGCAAACGAGCGATCGGATTTTTTTATGACTTTACGACGAGCCAGCAATAAAAAAATCCCATAGGCCCATACATATATACTCCTTAAAGACGAGAGACGACGAGCATTCCTTATAGGCCAGCAACGCGTCTCTCTCTTCTCGTTTCTCGCAACTGCTCGTTTGCCTCCTATCTCATGAAAAAAATGTGTGCACACCACTCACGTATGATGCTAACTCTAACTCGTTTACTTCCACATGGTCCAATGTATGGAAGGATAAGTGCAGCGGATCGTTTTATGGCGCGAGTACGTGCGCGCTCGCAATTAATGACGCGCAAAAATTTGCATATGAAAACTGAAACGGGCGAAAAGGCCGCCATCGCAGTACCGGGGGTTTTCCATAACACGTTTTATGGCGCATTTTGATGGAAATTTTGGTGACATCTTAAAAGGAATATTGCCTGTTAATATGATTTATTTATGCATTCCAAAGTGGTTTGCGAGTCCGAGTCTTCTGCTTATAAAACTATTTGCGCCGTTGTGATATTGTATATATTGCTAGCGATACACCTGGCTTCGCCTGTGACACAGACTGGACCTTAACAAATTATGCAATCAAATTTTCCTGGGGTTTTTTTTCTATTTACTGGTGAAATCCACATAGAAATCTCTTTAGTAGATTTTGAAATAATCGATCACATAGAGATATACAGCGCTTGGGGACTTTGGTTCACATATAAGAAAAAGATAGTGTACTCACTTGATACCGGCGCAAAGTGACAGCGTCGCTGTCACCTTAGAAGAGGGGACAAAAGAGCAGGAGGAGGAGCCGCTCTTTGTGCCCGTCTTATAAGAAGAGGGGACAAAAGAGCAGGAGGAGGAGCCGCTCTTTGTGCCCGTCTTATAAGAAGAGGGGACAAAAGCCCAAAAGGAGGCGGCGCTTTTGAGCACAGGGCGGGCGAGGATGAGAACCTCACACTATTTCACTATCCCAAAGTTGGTGCGGCCATATAAAACCGTAAGGAAATACCTTCAGTGTCGCGTTATGTGCGGTTTGTGAGTAGCCGGTGGCACATTGGATAGGGGAGGGTGGGAAGAGTGCAACGCATCGGCATAGTAATTATGTGCATGTTCATGGGCGTCGGTAGCCGCAGAAAGGCTCCGATTTCTCGCTCGCTTCCTATTCTGTAAAAAAAAATATTTTGAAAAGAAATCATTGCCGCTAAGAACTCAATTTACTCAAAATTACATATACATCAAAACAATCGAAATTTTCAAGGGATATATGAGCAAAGCTTGCAAAAGGTGCATGAATTCAAATAATTCAAATAACTGCTCGGGAATGCTCGTCGCCAGTAAATGTCCAATTCTGTGGAAAATAGGAAGGAGAACGTCGCGACCAATTGAAAGCCGAACCCTCAGCAGTTCCACGCGTTGCGCTGTAATCGTCTGGGAGTTATGCTTAAGATCCGCATCTTCGTGTCGGTTTACGTCGAATACTGCCGTTTACTTATTTCATACTTAATTTCCTCTTATTGTAATCTAATCTTTATTGCATAGTTAATTTGCTCCTTTTATTTATTTACGAGTTATTTAGACATTTTGAAAATAACCTCTGGAATTCTTTTTTTTGGAGCTAATAGAAACCAAACTATTAATCAATTTGGTGACTGCGACCCATTAACATCCGCACAATTTATATTACGCATATTGCCCGCAATCGCACCAACCCGTACTATTGACCATTGGCTAAAAACTGCATAACGCAAGCAAAACCATTGCCTTCAAGGTGGTAAACAAGAGGGACCTCCCCGGGCGTACTGGTCCGATACAGCTTCATTTTTTTTCCTCCATCTACTGATAAATGTTTCATTTGGCTCACGTGTATTTGTTTGTCCACCAAATGGAATATTGTATGAAGTAAAAATGTATCTTGTATATATTTTAGTAAGAGGTTGTGCCATGCTGTATTGCAGCGGAATTGGGCCGGCACGACTGGGGAGGTACCTCACTTGCTCACTTGATACCACCGTATGTCGCTTTACGGTGGTATCAAGTGAGCAAGTGAGGTACCGTACGGTGTCGCGTTTCGTGCAGTATATGAGTAGCCGGTGGCTCATTGGTGGGGAGAGGTGAAAACGAAGGCAACGCATCGGAATAGTAGTTATAGGCTTTGATTGTTCGTTTGTCCCCCAAACTATTAAAAAACTGTGTGA
This sequence comes from Eumaeus atala, assembly GCA_017140195.1. NCBI lineage: Eukaryota > Metazoa > Arthropoda > Insecta > Lepidoptera > Lycaenidae > Eumaeus > Eumaeus atala. The sequence goes on along the minus strand of JAFELO010000053.1, from coordinate 73,845 downwards.
TGTGTATTGGTAATGTATGTAACTCGGCAATTTAGCAATGAATAAAGATGTTCCATTCAATTTAGCAATGAATAAAGATGTTCCATTCAATTTAGCAATGAATAAAGATGTTCCATTCAATATTCTAGTCAATACAAAATACGCAATACATTTTACAGAACTCTTAGTAACCGTACAGAGTATGACAGTTTAATGATAGAGAAACGATGAAGACGAGGATTATCAAAGGTGTCAAAATGAAACTGGTAATACAATTCAAAAATGACAACGAATACTTTATGGAAAAAGGTTAAGGTCTAATTTGAGATGACACCCTCAACATACAACTGTCATTTTAATGAAGACAGCAAGACGTTTCAATATCTCCCAAAGCAAACCGCAGCAATTTAAACTACACGGAGCATATGATAATCCTTTTGCGTGTAGAACTTTTAGCACACCTACATCAAAGATGTGTCTCTAATAGACGAGAGTCGGCTAAGTTGTCGATATTCATTCGATGTTCATTACCCCCGGAATAGATTTGTATACAAAGACTAATCTAACAATGATTCTGAATATACATGTTGTATACATATGTATACAAAAATTAATCTAAAAATGATTCTGAATGTGTGGGTTCACGCGAACTTATTTAAAAACAAACAGCTCAACGTAAATCATTTTAATTATCCGGAATATTAATTTACATTCCATTTACTCATATAAACTTTAACGAGCACAGAGCCCGGTGTGATTAAACTTTGTATGATATTACAGTAAATTAAAGAAAAATATTAAGAAAACTCTCCCACTATTCACAATGAGTCGCTTGTAATGAACCATCTCGGTTCAACTTTATAATAACATATACATAGCAAAAGTTTGTCGAACGCTGCGAGGAAAAACTCGAGTATTCGTTATCCCGTCATGTAAAAGAGTTCCGCAGCCTTGGGCTCCTCATGAAGTGTCTTGACTCGAAACAAACAAAGTTCAGCGGAAAAACGTCACAATTTAGCTGAATGATGAGTTCAGTAATTCACAACGGATGTGATGTTCTACAAAGTATTTAGTTAAGCTTCGAGATGGTACTACTTAGCGTGTTATACTTATCAGTGTAATTAGGCATAACATAAGTATCTTTTCCCTTTAGACTTCCAATGAAATAAACTTGTAAGCCACACCAAATATACCTCACTAATCCTGTGTGACGAAGAACAAAGATGGTGATATTATAAAAACCGGCAGAACGCATATCTCTCTTCAAGTAACAAATCAATCTTGTTCGACCCAACTTTAGTTTGAAGTCTTTATTGAATTCGACATTCTAATTTCTTTTACAATTTCATTCTAGGCAGTTCATAAGTTAGATGAGCACATAATCAAAGTTTCTTACAAGCTTTCAAATCATTTAAATTTATCTATTAAATTACACCCAACACGGCTATGCCCTCTGAAAATAAAATAAAATAATAATTACTTTGTTCTACAATCATAATACAACATTATTTTGCAGCGGTTCATAAAGTACACCTATTTTCTAAATTTCAAACATTCCGTACCCATATACTCCCAGCATAAGTCGCAGCATGAAACAGATGGACGGACGGACATGATGAAACTATAAGAGTTTTTTTTCCTTTCAGCTACGGAATCGTAAAAACATCACAATTTCATGTGATATTGATTATAGTGCTCGGACCGCAGATGCATACATCGTCCCACATATAATTCTTGGTATTGGCCAGGCCAGGCGTGTTGGTCCACTTACTCTTTATAGCCCATCTCCTTACATATTAAGTAAATTAGCTGTGTTATGTGAGCGTACATTCCCGGTCGTGCGGCCCTATTCAGTTGTAATGCAGAATGCACTTCTTCTTTCTCCTTCTAGCGGGGAAGCACATTTTAAGAAGTGTAACCGAATCTCAACTCTCAAGTGAGGAATTGAGAGTTGAGATTAATTGAGGAACACATCCGCATAAAACGCGACAGCATAGATAGGCGGAGTAATATGCCCGAAAGGACCTCCCCTTTCGGGCATATGACACCGCGAGTCGTTCGTGAGTGCATGACAACAATAAAGCAGGTGTCTATATGCGTCGGTAGTTTTCAAAATGCTATGATTTCTCGTTTGTGTATACTATTCGTAGTCTGTCTAGAAACACTGTTTCAGTTAAAAATTAAAAATATTACATTTGAATTTGGAATCCGTCATTTTTATACCATTGTTCGTTGTGTTTTCTCATTTTGGCGCCAATGTATTGTACAAGATTTCGCGATATTCAAATGGTGATAAAGAGAAAAGAATCGCTGTGATTACATGAAGTCTATAGTCACGTCTAAGTATCCAAAAACTCTCCGTACACTCGGTATTAGTCAAATGTTTGTGTACCGGGCTATAAATAGGTACAATGAGACTTCACCTGTTTGTGGCAGAGATAGATCAGGCCGTACGCGTAATATTCATACGGAAAAGATGGCGATTGTTTGAAAGACTCAACGGAGGATCAAACGATTGCCTAGTGATTCATTATCTAATCTAATTTTAACCACTAATCTTAGAATTAAAAATATACAAGCACACAAATAACAGTTTGCAAAGTCGGTTAAAGTAAATAATTATTTTCTTAAGGGACAAAGAGATTAATTTCACACCCTAACCGCTCGCCGTTATTTGACCCTATATAGCGATCCCTATTCCACCCCCACACATTAGGGGGATAGAAATTGAAAGCGGTCACAGTCGAGATAATAATAGGGCTGTTCATTAGTTATAGCCGATTAATGATTGTAATTAATTAATGATTGTAATTAATTAAGAACGATGATGTTACTGACGTACCGACATGAATGAGAATCTGCTTTTAAGGGTATGCTGAAATTATATCTACAATTTTATTGTGAATATCCTCTGTTTAGGAGGTGTTAAAAGCGATTTTTAATAATTATAAAAACATTGGAATGTGAAAATATTAATTAAGAACTATATAAATAAATAATGCCTCTCTAGTCTCCTTCCGCAACTGTCTGTTTAGAGCTAGATTGGGCCTCAGCTCGCCAGCGCCGACAGGGTCTGCCGCGTGGTCGTCGGGCGTTCTGGGGGATCCAAAGGTATGATATTTTGTCCCAGAAATCCTCCAACATGCGGCAAATGTCGCCAGCCCAGTTCAACTTAGACATGGCAACATTCCAGAGGACATCCATTATCGGAATCAAAAATACATATAATATTTATATATTATACTTGTAACTCATAGTGTCGACTAGTACCCGGACAAACGTTTTCACTTTTTAAGTTTATTAGGTATTTAAAACTAAATGTAGTTCTCTTTGAAATTATTTTTAGTTAGATCGGGCTGCCGCTAATCGCCCGCATAAATGAAATGTCAGGCGTCTATCGATATCGTACGGTGTCCATATTTTCTATAAATGATGACACTAAATTTAGTGAAGTCTTGGACATAAGCCATGTTTTCGCTTTATTGTAGTTTTATTGGTTACATTGTCCTACCACTACCTACGGTATCCTAAAAAGAGATAAAATCGTTAACATTGTGCTGTATATAAAAATTTGTAAGAAGTTTCTTCTTCGAAAATACCAGATGTTTAATACAAAATTGATGCGACACACACATGAAGAATTCAGTAGCCTCACTCCGCCGTTTTACGGCACATAATCATATATTGGCCTCTAACCTGTCCACACATTAAAATGTACATAAAGTAAATGTTATTTTGCTATAAAAGACTCGTGGAGCTCCGGTACATGCCTGTGACGACACAGTGGAGACGTTCAGGGAGCGTGAGGCTCTGAGCGCGTACGTGGGTCGAGCGCGTCCCCCGGGAGCGTGTGGGCACCGTAGCACCGCGGGGCTGCGGGCTCGTTTATGTGCTGACAGCTTCCACTGAAACGCACGCGAGTAAATAGGCGCACGTGAAATAATTCCATGGCTTAGTGCGAATTTGTTTATATATATTCTAATTTCCTATTACACATGGCGCATATTCCTAGTGAATACATGGTGTAATATATTCGTTTATGAATGCTCCAAACTAGGATCGAGATAGTATTGAGGGGACGGTTGGGTGAATTCTGTTTCTTCACCTTTTATATGGCCCTGATAGTGTCCGGAGAGTGCCAAGTATTAATCGCCGGAATTAATTAACTTAAAAAGCTTGTACAGTCAAACGCATTAATATATGGCTTGATAATGCCAACGGTTATCAATTTATGCATGGTGAAACACCTTTACTAATAAGGACAAACAATTAGAGATATATTACACTTTATTACCTTTACATTAACATATTGAAAGCAAAGAGTGATCCAAAATCAAGATACCGCCTCATAAATTCTCTGTCCCCACTCTCCTCTCCTCAAGACGCCCCACTCTTCTTCGCACCTCATCATGCTCCCCGCTGTTGCCAAGTGCACGCCTCCACTCTCCTATCCACGTAATCAAGATACCGCCTCATAAATTCTCTGTCCCCACTCTCCTCTCCTCCAGACGCCCCACTCTTCTTCGCACCTCATCATGCTCCCCGCTGTTGCCAAGTGCACGCCTCCACTCTCCTATCCAAATAATCGACTTGTTACAGTCGACCGTCCTGAAACAGTTGCACCGCAATTGGTGCACACACCAAATTAGCTCTCTAGCAGATCAATCAAATCGTCCCTAATACTACATCGTCATCACTGCTCGTCTCGCTAGAGGCAGGGGCACTCTTATAAGCTTGAAAAGGATCTGCAGCTACTATCCCGGTAATTATCAAAAGCAGAAAGAAGCCCTACATTCAGATCGTCTGGAGAAGGGCACTGGAATGCTTGCGCATTACTCTTGAAGCTCATGCGGTAGTCCTCGCATTATGCAGGATACTTCAGCTTGATCGCTTAATTTACACCTTAGACACATGGCCAACTTTCTTGATAACACTTCGTCATCGATTCCGTTGGAAGTTTACTTCTAGCCATTAGTTCATATAGCTGATTAGCATGATCCTGATAACGAGGTAAAGCTCTTAAAATCATAGTTTTCTACTCTTCCCAAGAACGATCGTAAGAGTCTATTAAACCAATGCCTGGCCTGACCTTGTAATTTCGATTGTAAAATGAAAGATTTTCTTTCATCATTCCAATTGTAAATTACCCCTAACTGCTCTTTTTATTGATAATTTTTTTACAATTCGATCAATACATTTTAAACACGGTTTTCAAGATCCAAAACAAATTTTTCAGTATTACGTAATTTGTTAAATCCGATACGCAAAATCTCCTCATCGTCGCATAATGACTTTCTTATGGCTTGATCGACCTTTTTCTCTATTATTTTTGTTACCGACGGTACATTAAAATTTTGATTAATAGAACTCACGTGGGATTCTCGGCTTCGTTTTGATCGTTCCGGATGACCTAGTAATTCTCGGGATCTCTTCATTTTGGACTTCTGCCGTATACCACTTCTGAATTATGAAGGGTAAAACTATTATACTAATAAAGTTAAACAATTTGAGATATATTACGTTAACGTTAACTTAATGGAAAGCAAAAAGGGACCCAAACTTTCTGTCCCCACTCTCCTCTCCTCAAGACGCCCCACTCCTCTAGGCGTCCTCCTCACCACTCCTCTCCGCACCTCACCACCCCTCCCTGCTCCCCGGCGTTGTCAACTGCACGCCTCCACTCTTCTATCCACTTAATCGACTTGTTACAAATTATTTATATTGATATTTTAGTTGCCTTCGCGCCGACTTAATTCGGCTGCACTCTTCCTCATAAAAGCCTGATGTAAATTTAATTTGATTGCTATTATCTCACAAACATTCATTCCTATTAACATGCACGCTGCGTCCCACAGTCTACCTCCCTTATGACGGAGTAATGATTGTAACTTGACGTGTAATTGGTCCTCTAGATCACTCATGAGGATTCATTGCTGTGATTTAATTTCGTACCGACACATCCGTAAGACGCGCAGGAACTCGGAGCAGTTGGAGCTACTGAGAGAATGCGAGATAAAGTTCCAAAACTGTGAATAAACCGTCTGACGTCGTCATCTTCATCTACCCGTCCAAGCATTGATATGCAAATAGTAATGAAAAACATTAACGGTATCTTTTTAACGAGGGCTGAAGAAAGGCATTTTGGCTTTCAAAGTTGATTAAAGTTTTAGGGTCATTATTCTGCGTTTAGGACTGAGAATCGGCTACTATCTATTTTTCATACCCCTAAATGATAAGGGTTGTTCGCCCAACCCAGCAAAACAACGTCTGCCTAAGTTAGCTAGTCCTTTTATATAATGACAGCAATAAGATCTGTGTAAGTTACTCGTATATGTTTTTGTCTCCTATGTTACGTGTATGCCTTACATTTATATTAAAACTATTGAAGAAAAGATCAAAGCGGACTGGTATCATATAAAACGCTAACCCTCTTTACACAATATCTCAGGTTTGCGACGCAATGCCCACATATCTCCGACGGTATTGGCAGCGCTTCAAATTTCTGCGACTTACACTTTTATCAAAACCTTCATGTGCCTCAGCGACTGGAGTGAAATGAACGAGATATTACTTTTTTATGTGAGTCTTAGCTGCCAGTTGTATCAACATCATCTCTTTTCTGACGAATACTTAACTATTATAAGTCTGTTATTGGGTAAGTCAGGAGTAGGCCTACCTCTCCGCAGTGGTACCAGCCTTGTCGTGGCGGAGGGGCTCAGTAGCCTCGACTGAATCTAGGGGATATTTCTTGTAGCCTGTAGATGAAAGAAGGCGCTTTTGCGCACGGAGTCTGTTACAGGACAACCCCGTCTGTGGAGTTGGTGTCGGTCCCTTAGGAGAGATGAGACTGATTTGCAGTTCCGGGGTACAGCATCTCCCTAATGGCGGTACTGATTGCACTCGCTGTGGTCTCAATTCAAAAAGTCAAGTCGAAAAGTCAAAAAAATTCGGCACCATAATATGCCGTGAGCTCTAGATACCAGTGGACCCCGCCCAAAGTCGATGATTGCGTGTACATACGTTTCTTTACGTCACCAACAATGTAAGAGGTAATATTTAACTTAGCCCATGCCGCCATTTTATTGGGGCGACGGAGAGAGAGAGAGAGAGAGAAAGAGAGAAGTGGCTCTCCACCTCTCTCTCTCTCTCTCTCTCTCTCTCTGCATTAATTGTGGCACAATTCTATCTTAGATATTCGGTTGTTATTGTTCTAGAAACACACTCGGGCTACACGACGTACAATCTCCAGACTTAGCTTTATTGACGCAGATGGCGGAGCTCGGACCACGGGCTTTTGTGACATGTCATCAGGTAACAAACAGCTTACCGGTTAAAGAACGGGACGCGGGTAGAGACGTCTTGCTGCTGGATGCGGGGATAAGCTTTATGTCATATCAATGAATTTTACACTTTTTTTTGGTTAACGGATATTTTTTTTTTTTTGCTTTTACTTTGTGACTTCTTGGTGAGTTCAACGGTGCATCGGGCTCGCGGCACATTATAATACCGAATATCCACTAAGACAACCGCGAGTGCCATCAGTGCCAATTTTGGTAAGGCGCCCCGGAACAAATAATCAGGACAGATCAACGGCTAGTCAGTCCTCTAAGGGCACCCCTTGCTTCATGCGCAAAAGTGCGCCCTCCTCCTACTGTTAAGCCCCTTGTTTTTCTTATAAGAAGGGTACAAGGAGCAACCCCCTCGGTTCAATTGGCTTCGCCCCAAGTCTCCGGGTTTCTCCCAGGTTACTGACCCCAAACACCACAACAAGGCAAAAAGATAGTGGGGATATACTTCTTGCTTGCTACAGGACGGTATAACTAAGCCCGTATGTGTCTGTGTCCGCATGTCCCATAAAGTCCAACACCAGATTCAGTAATTCAATAATGACTGCATCAGGCTTATTTGACTGGTGCTTTCGGCGTGGAGAGACAGCTGTGTACATGCATTCTCGTGTGGCTCGTAGAGCCCAGTGACCCTTTGGAGGGATGGAGTGCTGTTTATGGGCATCTGTAGTTAGATAAGGATTAAACTCCACGTTTGCACCGTATGTTTACAAAATGTAATTACAAAAAGTCTTATAATTTGCAGTCATGTCCCTCTAATAATAAATGACAGTCGGTACGTATGTTTGTTATTCTTTCCCTTTATAAGTACGGATCCAATTGGGACGAATACACACGTATAGATTTTATAAACCACTTTGTCTTAAAATATCATAATTTTACTTTATATTCTGGGAATAATAATCTTCTAAGGCTTAATTTTACCGTCACTCCACCCGTGACCATGTTGTTGTAAATTTATGCTGGTAAGTCGGATATCGACGTCAGCTGCTCTTATTGGTGTTAGGATCACGTGACAACAACAAAAAAAATATGCCTTTTTATCTGTAAAAGAAGCAAACTTTTGAAAAGCAAATTATTTCTATGATTTTGAGAGTATTACTTAAATTTTAAATTTCAATTGCAAACTAAAGAGTATTGATTAGTTACAATAAGTGTTAATAAAAGACTACAAAATACTGTGTAATAGAATGTCAGTAATGACCGCCACTTTCATTGTACGTTCTCGAAAGACCTTAGATGAAGTATCCAACGAAAGACAATCAAAATACCGAGTTAAGTTTTTTCCAATAACCGCATGTATTGGGGGCGCCAAATGCATTTAAATCACTCGGGCTGCCGTCGTTTTGGTTTACGTCACTTTATCTCGCGCAGTCTGCTTATTATTATGTAGTACGTCCCGTGACCTTAAGCGCGTAAAATTCTGCCTAAGTAAATGATTATTTCCGGAATATAAAGTAAAATCACATATTCCAATATAAAGTGCAATATAAAATCTATACGTGTTTATTCATCCCAATCAGATCCGTACTTTTTGCGAGACAGAATAACAGACATACACACAAACTGTCTCATTTATTATTAGAGGGACAGGACTGCAAATTATAAGACTAAATTAAATTTTCTAAACATACGGTGCAAACGTGTAGTTAGATCCTTATGTAACAACAGATGCCCATAAATAGCACTCCATCCCTCCAAAGGGTCACTGGCCTCTACAAACCACACGAGAATGCAGGTACATAGCCGTCTTTCCACGCCGAAAGCACCAGTCGTATAAGCCTGATGCAGTCATTATTGAATTACTGAATCTGGTGTTGGACTTTATGGAAAATGTGGACACGACCAAGAAATAAGAAATATGTCCTCACCATGATTTTTGGTGGCGTGTCGTGGTATTGGGGAGAGTATCCTCACAGAGACTTTGGGTAAAGCCTGTTGAAACGAGGGGGTAGCTCTTTGGTATAGGAAAAAGACGTATGAGAAAAAGAAGGGATTTACCCTTTTGCGCATGGAGCAACGGGCGAGGATGGGAACCTCACCCTATTGCACTATCCTAAATTTGGGGGGGTTAACCTGTACTTTAGGACTCCTCTGTGGACGTAGTGTTGTTCCCTTAGGGATGTGACTAGCCGTCGGGGTGTCCTGACGATTTGTTCCGGGGCGTCCCACCTAAGTCGGCACTTATGGCACTCGCGGTGGTTTTAGGGGGTATTCGGTATTAAAATATTACTGGTACTGGTAAAGTGAAAAACTTGGAACAAACAAAACATACCGGCGCTGTTATGTTATCAACTGTAAGGTTATTAAGTAATAACAAATATCAATGTCAGCGATAATCGATATTATTTTTTAATACATTAAAAAATGCATATACATTTAGTATAAATTTCCGACTTTATATGATAAGTATTCATCATCATTATCAGTATCAGTCCCTATCGGTCCACTGCTGGACACAGGCCTCTTTCAATGAACGCCAAGACGACCGATTACCTGGTGCTCGCATCCATCCCGGACCGGCTGCTGTATGGTGATCGTCTTCCCACCTGGTGAACGTTCGACCAACACTTCGTTTTCCTAAACGCGGCCTCCACTCCAGGAACTTACTGGCCCATGCGCCATCTCTTCTTCTGAGTGTGTGACCAGCCTATTCCAACATTCCCACTTCATCCAGATTATTCGTCGTGTGACATCGGATACCTTAGTTCTCTGCCTTTTGACTTCTTTACGAATGCTGTTGGAAAGAGAAACACCCAACATAGCACGTTTCATAGCCCATTGAGGTACCGCAACCTTGCGGACGAGTGCTAAATTAAGAGGCCATGTTTCGGCCCCGTAGGTCATCACTGGGAGAACGCATTGATTAAAGACTTTTGTCTTCAAGCTCTGCGGTATAGGCGATCTGAGATTGTGAGGAAGCTTCCGGAGTGCCGCCCAACCCTACTGAATCCTTCTATCGGCTTCCTTATCGAATTATATCTACCTAACGTTGAGTTGAACATGACCTTTGTATTGTGTAAGTTCATTCTAAGGCCAATACATCAGTAGGATTCATTTAGGCTTTGTGGGAGCGGCCTAAGAATACCCCCACCCTCAATCCAAACCCAGGGTGACATTAAAGTCGTCAAAGGGCAATAGTCTCTTTAGATCTAAGTGGCTTCAGCGACCTGGTTGTTTGGTGTCCCGTCTGCTTCATAGTGACAGTGAAGTAGACGGGAACACCAGACAGCGGTCGCGCCGATTGATGACGATACTATCAACAGGCGGTGACAGGCAGCAGTGGCGCTGGTCCAAAACCTAATCTGCAATTGCAAATCTGCCTGCTCAGTATGGCAGTTAGGAACACTTGTTACCATTTATTCTACAAAAAATGAATTAGCACTTCTGAGGATAAAGGGCTGTTAGAGGTTTAGTTAGACTTTCTAATACATTTATTAAATCATGGTCACTCCACATTCACAATCATGACCAAACTTTAAATAGTACGAAACAAACAATGGAATCAATACCGTATTTAATAAGTATTTGTAAAAAAGTGAGGGAACAAAGTCTTATCTTTACAATTGTCCGAGGCTTCCTGCAGCAACCAGGAGGTATCCTTTCTATGTCTTATTATAAATCAATCCTCTAAGCAACAGACTCATTGTTCTTCAATCCTCAACTTCAATAGTGGAAGATAATGGTGACATCATATCTTCACATTAGATATCAATTTAATAAAAAGAAGGAGTAGCGCACTGAAAAGAACATACAACCAATAAGATTCCGTCCCATTCTCTTGGTTTCATGAGCCAACTAAAATCAGGCAGCATATACTCTGTTACAATTAAATAGAATTTAACACCAAATTTTCACACGTGGCGTATACTATTCAAACTAACATATTAATGATACGGTCTATCAAATCAACAGCCATACAGATCATGTAAATGACTATATCAAAATGCACACATAAGAGAACAAAGGCATTTTAGCATTAAGAAAGATTTATCGAAACTTAAGATATGAAACATCGCGTTGGCAAGAAATCATGAACTCACCCTTTTATTTTTAAAATTATTAATGATTCGTGCATCGTGACACGAAACTATTTGATTCATCATTTGGTGATGCCAGATAGCGTCAGCCATTATTCCGTCCTCAACATCCAGCGAAAGAAAAAAGTGTCATTTCTTCGACATCGAGCATACCCTTAGTCAAAGATGAGATATATACATTTTTAAGAATCTTTAAGTAGCAAAAATATAATTGCTACACACTTACCTTTAATGGATGATAACAGCAGAATTCGCCCCCTATTTCCCGGTAGTTCCGCAAGTCCTGGCCACAGTAGCGGCCAAGGTAACGGTGGAACAAGGGGTGCTAAGAATCTCTAGGCTACGGTTTGCCACCACCGATTTGACCTGACTACGTACAACGGACGAACTCTTCGGCTAGATAACCACTTAGTTGAGCTGGAGGTGGAACTGGGAAAAATCCGATGGCACGTATTGGGGTTACCATACTTTGCCATCGGGTCACCTATTCCACTTCTGGGAAGGTGACGCTCCATCACCAGGCGGCGTGGGATTTCTCGAGAATAAGTGTGTCAAGTAGGGTGTATCTCGTACTTAAACAAACTAAGAGTACAGCCTCAAAGTGATAGAAGTACACGCACCAACCTCGACACATTCAGATGACGACGTGAAGGCAACTTATGAGGATGTCTCAAAAGCCTTACATAACACCTGTAAGGCCCACTTTAATGTTGTTATGGGGACTTTAATGCCGAAGTGGGAGTACGAAATAGTGTCGAATCGAGTGTGGGGCCACATGGAGCCGAAAGTCGAAATTGAAGGGGGCAAATGCTGGTAAACTTTCTCGAGAAAGAGGGCATCTTCTTAATGAACTCCTATTTTAAGAAGGAGCCCCATAGGTAGTGGACATGGCAGAGCTCCGATACTGTGACATGGAACGAGATTGACTTTATTTTGATGGACTGAAGGCATATATTTAGGGATGTCTCCGTGATCAACAGGTTTAAAACCGGAAATGATCACCGATTGGTTAGAGACTCTCTGAATATAGGCTTTCGACGCGAGCATGCCCGTTTCGTACAGTCAATACCTAACCTAACTTCCGGCGAACCACGGTAGGTATCGAAAAATTCCAACTGGAATTAAAAAACCAGTTGGATGCCTAGATACATCGGAAACTACAATTGCAGTTGACGACACTATGAGTGGCGTGATTAGTTGCACGCGGGATGTGGATAAAGGATAATGTAGGAGTAAAGTATACGAGCAGGAATGCTGAGCTCTCAGATGCGACGCTTGGACTTAGGAAGGAACGCAGAGCACACGAAGACGTTACGATGTGACGATGTCAAGCTTCTTTCTAAGCATATCCGCAAAGTAATACGCCGAGACCTTCGCTGCTCAAATACGCAACGGATTACCGAAGCAATAGAGCAGAATTGAGGGTCAAAGGTTTGTGTGGAGAAGCTTGGAGGAAGCCATCTGACAAAGGTTAGGACTGATTCTGGGGTTACCGTTTCTTCTAAGCCTGGTATCTTATAGGACATCTAAGCTTTCCATAACAAGTTTTATACGTCGCACGCTCCTCATCCCGATACTAAACAACGATCCGCGTGCAAGCCTAACACGACATTTGTCAGGCGATCTGCCGGACGCTGCTTGCTGCCGCCTTAAAGGGGAAAAAACTCGGGGGAAGGACGGAATTACAATCGAGCTCCTTAGGGCAGGCGGTGAACCTGTGTTACGAGAGCTAAAAAAGACTTTTAGTTTCTTTCCTCAGCAGGGCGTACCTCCCAAAGCATGGCTTGGAAGTGACGTTGTTTTGTTTTTTAAGAAGGACGACAAATCACTTCTTTTAAATTACAGACTAATCTCACTTCTTGGCCACATTTACAAGTTATTCTCAAGTTAAGGCAAGTTGCATGCATGAATCCAATAAGCCGTGTGTAATTTGCCTTGAAAAGCGATTGACTCTGTCAAAACCTGGGCTGTTCTGGAAGCTTCACAGCGATGTCAAGTCGATTGGCGATACTTCGAAGTACTGAGAGCATCGCATGATGCTTTCAGTACTTCGCTGCTTTTATGTCCGTTCTGATTCCGGGAGGTCAAACATGACCAATCCAATTGCATCGAGGAGTGCGAAAGGGGCATGTCGTTTCCCCGAAACTGTCCAATAATGCTTTGGAGGACATCTTTAAGACTTTAAACTGGGCAGAATGTGGCATAAATATTAACGGCGAGTACCTCTCACATCTTCGTTTCACGGATGACATCGTTGTGTTGGCCGAATCGTTGGAGGGCTTGACAAATATTATACTATTGTAATAATAATAACTTCTATGGCCTACGGTGTGAAAATAAATGATTTTTTTATTCTTTTATTATTATGAAAATAGATGGGACAGTTTCATACTGCCTACCTACCAATCGTCATCTAATTTTCAGTCAAGAGCTTTCTACACTGCAAAAAAATATTGCCAAGTAATCTGCGATAAGTTAGAATGTAAGTATACTCGTCAGCACCACACTTTATCCATTCCATTATAATCATCATTCCGATCGAGCTCTGCTAGGCGCCGGGGCCCCATTCAATAATTTATTATTGAAAATAGTTCTACTAAGTGAAAATAGTTCTAGTAGTCCTAAGACTAGTGGGGCCCAGGATTTTAGCCCCTCATCCCTTGTAACCCTGGCCCCCAAGACATGGCAATATGTTACACTGGACGATGTGAAAGGACGAAGGGATGAAGGTGGTTGATAATTAAAGCGGTGACAGCTATAGCAATAACAAAATGTGTTGGCTCTGGTATAGAGTTTAGCGCCCCTTGTGATTGACAAGAAATGATCCCTACTAGTAATTATTCTGACCAACATTCTTGTGATTCATTGAAAAAAATGTAAGAGGTCGCTTTTCGCTCACATCATAGCGCTCTAAAGTGACATCTTCACATTTTGTGTGCTAATAGTAGTTAGTAATCGGCGGTCTTGACGGTAATTTAAAGTGGCCTAAATTCCGCACGCACCGGAATCAATGCACCCTGATGATGCTGATGAAGTCAAGAAAATAAACTCATAGAAGTTTGAAGAAATTATTCGGACCCTGTTCTATTTTCAATAACTATGATATATACTTTACTCGTGCCAGTGCTATCATCACAGAGCTACGAATGTTGTAGCGCTAGAGGCGCAGTGAAACAATGGATTCCAGGCACTTACGTTGTTCGTTGAAATCTTTGGTTCTATTTTAATATGGACCGCCTTTGCTCGTAGCTACATCGGGGAAATTGCTTTTCAAGTTTAAAATATCCTGTAAACAATCTATGATATTGAACAATATCATAGATTGTTGTCAATCATCATCAAATGTATAGTAAACACTTGCTATCCATATAAAACAAAATTACATATATGTCGTAGTTATTTTGTAAAACTCGCCGTATAACATTACGACTAGTCACTTTCCAAAACAGGGCCAGTTTGTTTTGTAGCGGGGGCTAACGGTTAGCTGTATTGACATTGCTTGACGTTCTTCAATATGGTAACTTACGTTTAGCCTCATTAAATCTCTTTATTTTAGGCAGTGGTAGTGCTTGGATACAAGTATGAAATTAAGCCAGGTATTTCGAGTGCAAATAAAAAAAAAACCTAACCACAAACGCCTAATCCAGGCGGAAGCGTAGCTCCCTAAACCGAAACCTGCGAACACATCTGGGCATAGTTTTCCGATTTCTCTGTATCTACAATCGACGCCATTATTGTTGTTCTGTCTGTCGATCTGGAGGTTCTTCGAGACGGACGCGTGCAGGAGGAGTACGAGAGGCTCAAGGGCAAGGAACGTAAGAAAAAGAAAAGCGCCATCGCGAACGATATCATCTCCACTTGGAAGTCACTTGGTGCCGACGGGAGGGAGCTGTACTGCGTCTTTCCAGAAGTTACAACGTGTCTGGCATATCAATGGGTGGAACCTGAGTACGTTATTTAGCAGATACTAACAGGGCACGGGTGCTTTAGTAGTCGCCAGCAAAAGATGGTGTTATGTGACCTGCCATCATGTCCTTGCGGTCATGAAGCTGAAACCAGAGACCACGGACGGCATCCATCGGACAACAGTGGGCCCAGTCTGTCACCAGGATTTGGTTGCAACGGAACAGAGTTTTAGGCAATTGAGGACATTTGCGCATACATGACACGCGAATAGGAAGGAAGGTCACGACGTTGTTGCATCGAGATAATTAGGACTGATGAGGCCGACGACAACTTTTGTATTTGTCATGTCAGGCTCCAAAAAGGGGAGAATGAAATAACGAGAGGGCACTTAAATAACGTGTGGGAATCAAGATTTACAGGTTGGAGAACAGAGCCGGTGAGAAAACTCCTGTGTGTCTCCCATGATTCGCTACGGATACCGAGAGGTGGGTAGGAGTATGGGAGGAGGTGGGTTAGTGTTGTTGTCATCTCAAGCAAGGCCGCAAGTACTAAAGTAAGGAATTAATTACAGTGTGTCATAAAGACGGATAATTCACTTTATTTCAACAAGGCTAGCATTATTGAATGTCGCAGAACGCCGAACTTCTTATAGTGTGCAATTTCTGTCAGCCATATTCAATGTAGCTAATCGTTGGCCCTGCAACAAAATAAAACAGCCCTGCTTTTGAAAATGGCTAGCTATCATGAAATACGGCGATTTAGAGAATCAAACTGCGACGTTCATATATATATACATATATATATATATAATAAAGCGTAGCGTAATGTTTACACAACATTAACATCATAAAGTGTGTGCGGCCAGCGCTTGCTAGTATTTTCTCTCAGGTAAGAGGAGATTCTGCGGACCGAACAGTAACTAACGTCTTGAGACGAATATTGGGTTGGCCATGATTTCATATTTTCTCGGACTTTACTGCATAAGGAAAAAAAATAAGTATTAAAAAATATGAGGAGTAGTGTGAAATTGTAACCGGTCATGCATAACACATTACCCTTCGCTTCAGAGTAATGCTCGTTTATACAGAGTACTGAGCTCGGTGGCGTTTATAATGAAAGTTTTAAATATAAATATTACGTTAATATATTGAATATGTTCCCGTTGTTATAGTGTATTATTATCTAGTCTACAAGATATATCATATCTAGTACCTAGCCATACTGCCTTACGCCAGCAGGTAATCTCAATGGACGGAATGGAAGGAGGGGGATTTATCAATCTTGTACTGGCATTTTGCCCGTAAAACTTAATCCCATCGTCCTGTGCGCCGTACGACTAGCGAGCGAGCCCGGATTAGACCAGGACTTTATCTTTGCGTACAACGTCAACTGTATTCTCTACTTTGTTCAATATGTTGCAAATTGTTCCTCTATTTATATGAGGAGAGTTTAACGACAAGTGAATGCTTATTTTAGTAATACGCAATTCATTTGTCGATAAACTCTCTCGATAAACTGGGCTCGTAGCTATTAATAGAGTAACTATTTAGAAGGTGATGTTGTAAGGTTCCAGCTGAGAACTTACACGTAACGGATGTGCAGTGGTGGCTATTATTTTATGTCGATGTCGTCAGAGGCACGGGTAGTGTTTTGCGGTGGGTATGTTAAAATATGTCTACATTTTCATTTTATTTTCATTCGTTTGAACAAATAAACTGATACTCTACTAGGAAGGTAAGGATTATGGTATTTACGGGAGGACAAGTCATCACACATTAACATAAGACAAACATAAAATTCATTCAAGCACAGCTCGCGGATGCTGTGATTTTAGTCTGTATTCATGTAACATTTATTTTTCAACAAATACCAAGCATTGGATCTTGCCCTTTGTTTCATTGGTAAAAGTCGATATTTGGCTGTTCTAGCTGTGCATTATACTGTATCGGTTTATTGATATTACTTTCCTAATGCTTTATAGGTGCTACTATATGAAACTCCTGGTTTCTCACAAAATTCCACTTTCATATGTAGAAAAAAAATGGGTAAAAATTTAACATACAAAAAAAATGTTGTATGGTAAAAGCATTTAATTGTGGTAACCAAAGATAGTACCAATTGCCGATGTATCAAATACGTTCGTATTTATTTTTAGAAATAAAAAAATATTTATTTTTAGAAATAACAAAAAACGACGAGATCTATTCACTAGCCAATCACGGCTTGCTTCGTGTTTAACGCCTACTGATGAATATAAATTAATTAGTTTATGTGACGTTTGCAGGCGTAATAGTGCTCTTCATACAAAAAAGTGGCTATTTAAGTAAGTGTTACTGCTGCTGCTGCATCTTCAGGAGAAGGTTACAAAAGCACAATTTCAAGAGATATGAATGAGACTATTATTCGTTTGTTTTGTGTCCCTCTAATTTTACTTTGCGACACTTACTGCGTTGACATATTAAGTAAACACACATTACCATTAATGAATAAAATTGGCGGTGTTGGATTCCTAAAATAGCCATGCGCTTCTTAATCCGAGCCAACATCGGTAACAGATGAATTAGGTCTACATTATTTACTTATTTTAATGTATAATTTATTGTCTTAATTCAAAATGCTAAGCTATTTTACTCCTCCTTTATTATAGAACACAAATAAAAAAATTAAAAATCCACTGCAACCTCATAATTTTTTAAACAAGTTTTTTGGTATTCATAATTTTAATTTCTACTGGCTGTTAAAAATGCCAAACATTTGTGTTTATATTTTTGTACCAATTATTTTTTAATTGTTGTTGATTGACTTGTTGTTGACAAGGGTCCATATCACTCATTCAACATCATAACAGAAAAAATATAATGTTTTATTTTTTGTAGGTCGGATTTACATTTAAAAAAAAAACACTGCATTTATTATCGCACCATAAATCCGTAAAGAGATATTTGAGAACATATAAACGAGGGTTATAGCGTTTATGCTACATTGCACCCGAATTGACAGGTGGCACATTGGCGAGCATATGTTGAAGGAGAGCTACGCATCATTTCCATTAACCGTGCCGGTGTCAATTACCCATTTGTTTCCGTTTATTAAAAAATCCGGCATTGATTCGGGACATAGTAGATAGGCCTATCAATTAATCGTTCCGCACGTGTTTGTGTAGGTTCTTACGAGGGTGGATAGAAAAGCCTAACCAAGAAAATAAACACATACTAAATCAGTTATATTTTTATTTTTCTACATAATCACTATCAAATTCCTTGCACTTTTGCCATTTCCCATTTAAAGCATTTATGTCGTAGAAAAAAAATCATTCTACCTTAGAATCAAAATATGCTTCTACTGCTGTTTTGACGAAAATCGTTGACCTCCCAAATGTTTTTAGGTAAGGGAACAGTAAGAAGTCTGACCGTGCCAGATCAGGTTAATAAGGCGGATGCGGTAATAGTTCAAAGCCACAATTGTGGATTTCAACCATTGATTGCACAGACGTATGAACACGTGCGTTATCTTGATGAAACCGGACTTTACTTCTGAGCATTCCTGTGGGCTTTTCATTTATTTCCTCTCATAGGCGGCGTAGTAGGACACAGTAGTATTCAGAGTTTACAGTCTAACGCTCCTTCAAGATAATCAATCATAATCATACCCTTACAGTCCCAAATACTTAAGCCATCACCCTATTTACATACAAAATCGCCTTAGCCTTTTTAGGGGGTGGTGAACCAGGTCTTCTCCACTGTCTCGATTGTAGTGTCGCTTCCGGCGTATAATAATGAACTTATGTTTCATCCATTGTAACAAACCGATTCAAAAAAAATCTGCTTCGGCTTCAAATAACTCCAAACAGTCACGTGAAATAGTCAGTCGCGTCCTTTTTAGTTCGACTGAGAGCAGTTACGGAACCCACCTCTCAGACACCTTGTGAAAACCCAATTGTTGACTATGATGTTTTGAGTTCATCTCTCTAATTTTTTATCTGCGGTCTCTCATAATTAAGTCAAGTACTTTTTAAATAATTTCGTCAGAAGTGGACGTCGAAGGCCTTCCAGAGTGGACCCCGGTCTTTCAACTCTCTGTACCACGCTTGAATTCTGCTATCCTTTTTTATATTTATTTTTTATTAACTAGTCTGAACTAAACTAAATAATGTGGATAGATTTGGTCGAATTGAACGAATTGTGTTAGGCCGAGTACTTTCCAATCCACCTATTACTATGCAGAACAGGAGAAACTTGCGATATGAGCAATTTGGTGATTATCGTTGGCCATTAACATCTATATTACCCAATTGGAAAACGGCTACTTATAAACCGCACAATACGCGACGGCGAAGCTATCACTTTTAAGCCTCCCAGGTCGAGCCGGCCTCATGCTGTTACAATGCAGCACGTCACTACCTCGTACTAAAGCTACCCAATATGTAATGTCATTAAATTTTATCATTAGCAGCCCGCCACTCGTTTACTTCAAAATATTTTTTATTGTATAGAGGTGCAAACGAGCGTTCAGGACCTTTTTCTACTACCGACGAACAAGAACATCAGCACAATTACTATGCCAATGCGTTGCCCTCCTTTCGTCCGCCCTTCCGATCTCATCACCGGCCACCGGCTACTCACAAATCGCACGAAATGAGACACCGAAGATGTAACTTTACTATGGTATCATGTGAGCGAGAGGTACCTCCCCGATCGTGCCGGCCTATTTTCGCTGTAATGTTGCATGGCATTACCACATGTTTTTTGTTCGTGGTTCTCTGCCCCTGAGCCAACGGATAGCAAACCGCACGACGACGGTCTTAGGAAGCCTGTCACAAAGTTTTTCAGTTCCCGGCAGTAGGAGACACACGCGACATTAGGTTTAAAGCCTCGGTAGTAGCAGACGTACGTAGCCTTCCTAACAAAAAAAATTAAGTTGAAATCAACTTCAGATAAATATGAAAACTAAAAAAGAATATTTTATGTTACATGAAAAAATATTATACGGTCGAGGCGAGTAATTAAAACAGTAATATTTCACGTTATAACCAAAATATTATTATTAAATATTGCAATTTACATCGGCATTGGGTGTATGTACCTTTTGAGAGTATTGCTTCGCTCTTTGAACTCTGCAGAGAGAATCAGACATGAGATATGTGTAAAAATGGTTGAGGTCACTCCCGTCCTCTAAAATTTGGTGCAATAACGGAGAGAGCGTCTATATTACTTTTAATATATAATAAAAAATTACTGGCTGCACCCTGTGGTTTCGCTCGCTAATCGAAATCTAAAGATCCTTTGGGATTGGGATACTTTAATTCCTACTGAATATAAGCACAAAATTTAATGAATATCGGAAGAGCCTTCGGAGGAATGCAACCACAATATACCATGACAAAATATTTATGTACACAAGATGAAAGGAACACATTGAATTGCTGAAATAAGAATATTGAAGTCACAAAGAATATGAAGTAGACTTTTTTTAAATTGTGGAAGCGTGTATATATGTAATTAGTAAATAATGTATATTTTAGTTTTTGGCATTATAAGCGGAGAATTGACCGATCTTAAAAGTTCGTTGGTTAATTGTCCAAGCCTTAGTCCAATACTGGATTTATAAAGGCCTTTACTGATGATAGTGATGATTATGATACGATGTTCATTATTACTTGATGCTTAATGCCCCTACGCCGGCAAGTGAACACTACATGTGTGACGTCACTGTCGTTTACAGATCAAGTTATAAAGCACTCAGCTGATTGTTGAAGCAATACCGCGCTGTCAGTCACTGGACTGTTCCATGTGCTAAGATTATAAGTGTCACACGAGGTTAATTATAATTAACAAGAGTATAATTGTCACTTAAAACTCCTTGCTATCGAATCTAAAAAAATAATTTTTGGTTTCATATATTAAAGAAAAATGATATATCAAGATTATAAATTCTATATAGTAGAATTTAACTCTCCAATTTAAAACTCCAATGAGCATATTTTTATACAACAATAAGCCACAATGCCGCATATAAGTGTTATGAGATCAATAAACAAACACCAAGTCGTCTTATTTTCTTTTAATCCTTGTCACCCTAGCGTGCTAGTATTTGTCTGGAACGCTGCCAGTTGCTAGGGACCGTATAACGAGTAATCTATCAAATATTTCCTACAAACACATCGGATGTTGTCACTCTACTGCATTAGAAGCTAATACACTTCCGCTCCAAGTGTGCGAGAGCTTTGAGGAGCTTTCAAGTTTCTTGTTTATTCTACTCATCGGGTTGACTTGATTACGAGAGCTTTGCAAGCAAAATAAATTTTCAATGTGGGTGTGGTTGGAAGTACCGAGGGTTTCTGGAACGCGATATTGACCGCTCGCAACAAAACTTAAGAGTACTTACTTCGCCTATAATAATAATTATTTATTTATTCAGTAATGACTAAATTCTAAATTACAGTGATGTTCTGAGCCGAATTAGTTTCGGCTTAACGCTTGAATGTCAGGCTGCAGTGCCCTCATATGTATATGTCTCTACAAGCGTTGATTTACAAAACGAAGTAGTGCACGTGGAATGGGCCGGCGCGATCAGGCTGAAAATGTTTTAAAATGGCAGCATTACTGTTGCATTTCGTTGGCGCATTGTGCGGCAGACGAAAGTGGCAACGCGTCTGGTTTAATTCATATTATTATAGAGAGGGTTAGTATATATTTTTGCTGTGAGCGTAGCAACGCGCGCGGGTAGAGCAAGCCATATTCTTAAAAAAAAAAACATTACAACAGTTTCCTAACGATTATTGTTCAATGAAATATGGTTGCAATCTCGAATTAATGTACATTTAGGAGCTCTACCTAAATATCTGTATGATCTCTTCAATCTAACTTACACGCTTTGTGTACTATTACAATTTTATTTTAACTACGTCTACGAGGCGCGATGACGCTACAAGGTACGAGCTACAGCGCTCCGTCGTAATGAAAGATATCTTCATTCTAAGGCAGTGATTGTGATCGAACGAGTGTTTTGAGTGCAAATAGAACAAAACGTAACCACGAAGGATTACACGGGAGTATAGCATAGATGCCGCCTAAACGTTCCAATCTGTCTTAGCATAATCCGGCGGATCGTTGGCCCGCTACAAGATTTAGATATTATATATAATATACTCGAATATAAGTTTTGTTGATTTGTATCGTGTCTGCTGATTTTGTGTGGTTTCCGTGTGAACAGCACTTCATGTACATTTACCGCGAACTATCTAACACGTACACTAGATACTTTGTATTACATTAAATTTACTTTACAATTTCTTGCTGTTTTTTCAGGAAATATTTTCCATGACATTACAAATCATGTAGGTGCGATTCAAACTCCAGATAAACTGCTTCATTCAGTTGGACGGTGTCTACACCAGACGCACAGACACGTAGCTAAATGAAAGCCAACGATTAGAGTGGATAGTGAAGTGGCGACTGAAAACCGTAAAATTGCTGCAATTCGCAGTAATCCGTTTACGCCGGCCGCGACACGCCGCGCGTCGCAGGCATCGCAATCACTTTTTCAATCACTGCGGAGCCTCTTGACTCTCTCGCCCCTACACCAGACAGTTTTATATTTATTCTTTTCAATTGCTTTTTACATGCGTTATGATTTGAAAAGATTGCTCTTTTCGTATAGTTAATAGTTGATAGTTGTTGATTTATGTGAGAGGTATATTTGAGAAATGTGTATATGTCAATTAACTTTTATATTACAGATCCTAATGATATAATAAAGTATGTGTGTTTTCTCATGCAAAATCTAATGAACGGTTTTAGTTGAAAGATTAGATCATGTACAATCTGGGCTTGAATAAAATTCCTTTTTTCATTTTGTATTAAAAGTATGTATGAACGCGCTAATATATGTATTTTCCCTCAGAACAAGATGAAGAAGTAACATGTTGACATAAAGTATGAAAAGTATAGTATTTATACAAAAAGGAGAAAACTAGGGTAAATTCATTTGATGATAATTCAAACACTGAGAGCTAAGAACTTAAATAGGGAAATTTAAGTGAAAAATCATTATCGGGACTTCTTCGTAACTATAATTACTGATTTTATATAATAATAAAGGACGTTAAACGGTCTGGTGTATAGTGACTACCCATATATATCCGCAAGACTGATTCCTATTTATCTGCGCGTTGCCGGCCTTTAAGTTATAGATAAAGAGGTAGGTTTAAGACGAGGTAGTGTCATGCAAGGTGCATGACACTCCATCGTCCTATGCCACAGAATTGAGCCGGCACGACAAGGGAGGGGGGTACCTCTCGCTCACATAATACCGCCGTAAAGTTACGTCTTCAGTGTCGCGTTTCGTGCGGTTTGTGAGTAGCCGGTGGCCCATCGGGGGAGGCGGGGAAAAAGCAGGGCAACACGTCGCCATAGTAACTATGTGGATGTTCGTGGGCGTCGGTAGACGTAAAAGGGCTCCGATTTCTCGTTTGCCTCCCTATTCTATAAAAAAGATGTGCACTTTTCTTGAAGATCCCTAAGTCGTATCGGATCGGATAAAGATCCTACTGCCTTATATTTTGATTTTATAAGCTCAATAAGCGAGATTGCCTTTTTACTTTAATTACGAACGCCATTTACTTTACAAATGTTTTACGTGAAATTCCAGAATTAACTTTATATTTCGAGCTTATGAAACAACTCATTTAAGCCTCTTCCAAGAGCTACACACACAAAAGCAGTCAACAAAGGCTTACCTTAAGTCTGTTACACTAGGTAGTTCACGTGTCATTGACAAAATATTAAGAAACCTTAGAAGCGATTTTTTTTACTATTACAATTTTATCTCGATAGTTATCTTTTTTCCACTAAAGTATCCTTTAAATCACCCTCGGTTCAATTGGCTTCGCCTGGGTTCACCCCAGGCTACTAAGCCCCACCGCCACGACAGGGCTTGAACCATGGTGGGGAACATTTCTACTCTGTGTCAGTGTGAGTTAGTTAAGAGCGGCAGATACCATTCCAAAAGCACTCAATTTTTAAATCAAATAGAATAACTGCTTATATTTTAGCATCTATCGATGTGCATAAACTTCAATTTCAAATTTACGTTACGAAGCACAGCTAGTGATGACGACGTGATGTTTGACATCGGATTTGTTAAACTTTTTGCGGTGAGAACTTACATGTGACGTCTGCACTCAGCCGCGGTCTGTTTTTATTGTAACAAGTTTAACGTCAGCACAATTTGTAGCATGGACAAATTGGAATATTTTTTGTGTTCAATGTTAAAAACTTAATAAAAATGGTGATTTATCAGCTGAGATGATGTTGTAAAACGATTTGGATTAAAATATATTCCATTTAGATGAAAAATAATAGTTATATATTTAATATTTAATTACGTTTACCATACATCGGTTAACAGCAGTGAACTCCACACAGCGATTAATCACGAAATCTCAGAGGCTATAACACTTACAAATTTGAAATTTGGCAGGTTCTACTTAAAATGTCAGACATCCGCTAAGAATGAATGCACGTAACTTAGGAATGGAATAAGGGTGGAGTACACGGGTGAGACTTATTTACACTTTCCTCTTTCTTTGTAGGTAACGTAAATTGTATAAATTTTCAATTACCTAGTTCACGTCGTCTGAAACAATTATTTATCCCGATCCGGGATCCAAACCGCAGTGACGGTTGATTTTACTCATTAGCTCCATATCAAAGGCAGCGGGATGTTTCCAGTTAATGAAGTGACCGTAACCTCGTCGTCGACAATAGCCGCTCGTCTGACGCTACTACCGTCTGTGTTATGCTGTAAATCCTGGCTAATATTAGCAAGTCAAGCTTATTGTTACACTTTTCACACTATGGAGGCACTGTATGGTCAATCATATTGCGCAAAATAACGAATTTTGCAAGATTTTTGACCGTTTAGTATTTATATTGAAGAATATAAGCTTGTGTCCCATTGGGGGAGGGTGAAGGAAGGCAACGCATTTGGATATGCGGGTAGTAATGGGTATCATCATCAGTCTTACTTCTTGCTATTCCACCTATGATATAAAAAATATTGTGCAATGATGAAATGTAAGTTTGAACGATTTTAATTGTTACTGCGCTATATTTCATTGCACAATTTAGTTGATCATGTATAGGATGCGTAATAAAGAGTCCAGATATATTTTGATTACTAGTAACTGCACGTTATTAAATCACAATAAAACTTCTCGGAGCATTTGTTGTATAGCGAACTTACTTGACTGTAATCTAACGCTAACGCTCTACCAAAATGTTTTAATGTTAGACTTATTTAGAAACATTTTCTTTTTGTCAGACCTCGTTTATTTGGTCTTTTTTCAAACCTGAACGTGTGTTGTGGAGAGATGGGAAAGATATATCTCGGTATGATTGTTGATTTAGTCACTTGAGTTTTGCTTTCTTCTTCTCAATGGTACACTCTTGACAGAGTGGTCGTGGTTTTATGTTGGACCGTCTTCCCTGGACAACCCAATTCTCGCAATGCGTCTCCACTCATTGCGATCTTCAGCATAGTGGAAACATTGGACAATGGACGTCTGTATTGCAGCCTTTATGGACTCTGTCCAACGCGTAGGTGCCGGACCACGTGGCTGTTTGCTTTCAACTTGCCCTTGTACAAAAATACGTTCCACGTGTTAGTCTCGAATTACGTGTCCAAAGTATTTGCGCATTCTTTTTCACACAGTGGGCAATAATCTCTCCTTAACTTTGAGCTCTTCCAAGACCGAAATATTGGTCCGGAACGCAGTCCAAGGGATCTGCAGCAGTCGTCGCCAGCACCACACTCCAAGTGCATCAATTTTCCGTTGGTTTTTTTCCGTTTCGTTTTAATATAGGGAAGACCAAGCTTCTCATGAGATGAACTTTCGTGGCTTGAGTGATGTTGCGGTTGCACCAGACTCTTTTCGTTTTGCTTTCTCGTAACAGAATTTATAATTACTATACGGCCTTATGACTAGCGGCTAAAGCTTGGGAGAATCAAGTGCTACCTATCCGTAAATTTTAACTACCCTCTAAGCTTACCCAACTTTGTAGAAGTTTCCTTCCGTTCTACTTTTTAATACAAGTTTCACGCCACCAATGCTAACTTCGCGAGCAGAAACTCTCGTACACCGTAACACAATACACGCCGCACACTTCCTTATTCCCTGGTAGTTTCACCGTACGAGTTCATAAGTTAATTATCTAGAAATTAGTCTCTCCGCCTCAGTTCGATGTGCTTCATCTAGTTACCTGTTCCACAACTTGAATTTTAATTCAAGTTGCGGACATTAACGAGCTCGAGCAGTTTTGTATAGACGAGCTTCATGTAGCTCTTCCTGACAGCTGTGTAATAAATTACACCTACTAGGCTTGCAGAAATTAATAGAAAATGTTTCTAATATTCATTTAAACATAAATTATGATATTACAATCGCCGAAAATAGTTTAAATGCGCTAAATTAAATAAATCCGTAAAGAAAACGTGCGTAGTTGATAGAAATATTTTGTTAAACTAATTATTAGTAAGAGGTTGTGCCATGCTGCATTGTAGTCGAATTCGGCCGGCACAATCGGGGAGGACCTCCCGCTCACATGATACCGCCTTTAAGTGTCAACTTTGGTAAAGATGCAAACTAAACGAATCACGACAGTGCAGCTTTACGTACTTGATATTGAAGTACATTATTATTTCGTCAACATTATTTGGTCACATATCCATAAACTCTGACTACAGAAACACCCAAATCAACTCATTGGCCAGATTACAATCCCGGAAAATATAATCTTAAACAGTGACGATACTTATATCTATATCTACGTATATGAATAGAATAGACAACAAGAAGACTGACTATGTTTCTAAAGGGCAGGCACTGTTGGAAGTATAGCTTTATAAAACATATACAAGTACGTTTCTCACGCTTATAGTCTGGTTAACAAGACTATAAGGTTAGGCTCCTCGCCATCACCGGCTCACGTTGTAGCTATGGACACCCTCAAGAAGAATGATTCTTGATAAAAAATCGAAGTTCAGATTTCCCTGTAATCGTGGATCAGATTATGATAAAATTTCCATTTTCCACTACCAAACGAATGGTATCTTTGACATGACCTACTATTAAGTTACAGTTTAGTTTCACTGCATCATTTTTTACATTATAATATGGAAAAAAAAACACACAGATCGTGATAAAATTACTTTGAAGCTAAAAATATGAAGGCACTCCCACACGTACAATCCAATTAATCTCAGTATTTCTTCTTAGAAAGGTTTTGCAGCTGTTACTTAATTAAGTAAAAGTGTGCACCTTCGTAATTTTATCGTTGCAAAAAGTGCAAAACTTAAAAGTAACGTTGTTTTAAATGATATTTTTCTTATTGGTTTCTGCGATCGCCACGGTTTTCGAGCTTATGTATGTATGTTGACAAGTACGTGGACTTATGTGTTCCCTGATACAGCTTGAAAACAGCTGATGTTGACGGGTCAGTGTGGTTTTCGTCGTTCTAATAATGTGTGAATAATGTGTGAAACCCCGGGATTTTATTTAATGTTATTCTTTTTATAGTATAGGGAGGCAAACAAGCTATCGGAACCTCTAGACTACTACCGACACCCATAGACATCCGCATTATTGTAATACAGATGCGTTGCCCTCCTTTCCTCCTCTCCTCCAATGGGCCACCGACTACGTATAAACTGCACGGAACGTGACAACATAGCTCTCACCTTACGGCGGTGTCATACAAACGAGAGGTACGTCCACCAGAGTTGAGATTTTGAGTTCGGTTTGAAGTTTCGGTTTGATTTCTTTAAAATGTTCCCAAAAAGATGTGCAATACAGCATGACAATAGCTCTTACTAAAACTAAGATTCTTGGTAATCAATTATATTACAAGATAAGATATAAGCATATTTACGTTTACTTCGAAGTGTAAATCCAGTAAAGCCGCGGGCGACAGCTGCCTGGCGTGACTCTGTGAGCGTGCTGGTAAAAAACTGTGTCGTTGTCACATCGCTGCTCGCCTTTGACCTCACTGTGCACAAAGAGCGGACTACTGCGGAGTTCAGATGAGAGTCTACGCGCTGTGCGGATACACTTGCACGTCGCCTGCTTGGTGCAAGTTATGGTGACCCATTTAACACCAATAAAAGATTTTATGAATCATTGGCGTTAGCTCAGGGTTTTCATTGAAAGAGGCGTAATACCCAGCAGTGGATCAACCAGAGCCGGTAATTATGTAAATATGATACTAAGCGGTACATAGACAAAGAATTAAGAGATTTGTAGCACAATCTCTTAGAGGGAAATTAATTTATATATGCCGCTTTTTAAGATTTAATGTAATGCCTAGTGCATTAGGCTAGTAATTTATTTCAATATGTTCTATTCAAAAGTCTAGTGTGATGAGATATCAAGTGGTCGTACCAGTAGTACCAACTTTCTAAGTTACATAATATTAACAATATTTTTTAAATATTGTTGTATATATGCATGAAGGGCCATAGGCTACATAACATTTTCTAAAACGTTTTTTAACTTTGTTCGAATTACAAATTCATTATATACCAACCAAAACTGTTTTGATGGCTAAATAGCTCCAACCGTGCATATCAATGGAAGCTCCAATATCCTAATGCACCCGTCAAAACTCTTTAGCATCCGGCTACAAACTTCAACGTCACGGAGAAAACATTATGTTAATGTTATCCCGCGGGATCGCGCAATTTTTCCTACCATGTGATATTATTTTAATCTCTATGATACAAATAATAACACATAAAATCGTATACTTCATAACAGGATCTTGACTGGGAATTAAAGGTTGGTTTATGGCAGATTTTATTTAGTCGGAATGTACTCGTACATTGTATTTATTTATCGTTAGAGAGTATTTTAATGTTTACAACGACACAATTTTTAGTTACAGCGATGCTGTCGCGCTTCGAATAGCCGGTGGCCCATCGGAGAAGGAAAGAAAGGAATACATGGATGTCTATGCGCGGAATAGTCGTCAAAAGGCTACACGTGTAAAAATCTTCTAATCTATTAGGTGCAAGCAATACTACCAGAGAAAGCGCACACATGC
Source organism: Eumaeus atala (assembly GCA_017140195.1). Taxonomy (NCBI): domain Eukaryota; kingdom Metazoa; phylum Arthropoda; class Insecta; order Lepidoptera; family Lycaenidae; genus Eumaeus; species Eumaeus atala. The sequence goes on along the minus strand of JAFELO010000053.1, from coordinate 44,475 downwards.
ACACCTGTAAATGTTAATTATTTATGTTACCATATAATACAGACGGGTCCCGCATCATGACCAGCACCACTTGTTATGCTGCGAGACCGTTAATGTACATCGGGGTTGTAATGTCACTTCATTAAGTGATAAAAATTCGTTACCTTTGAAACTGAGCTAATGTGTAAACTAAATTGAAGTACCGGACCGGGACGTATGATGTTTTTAAATTAAGTAAATTGTTAATGTATTTAAGTTACACAGGGTTATTTGTAAAACACCGGCAACCTCGCAGGACTGCACAGCTAACACCATAAACGTTTGATACGCTTATTTAGTACTAGCGTTCCGCTCCGGCTTCGAGAGTAAATAAATGCACGTTAAGAAAAATCCTTTCAGTAGATTTTGAGAATATTTAACAGGCGTACAGCTTTTAGTGACTTTATATCCGTTTCGTAGATTTTGATAAAATTTAACAGATAAACAGCATTTGGGGACTTCATAATATCATCATCTGGAATGGATTATATAAATTATCAATAGTCAGCAAAAGCAATTATTCATAATCAATGGTCATAGACTGTTCTACGAATTTTGATTATATTTAACTAGCCCGACGTTTCAGAAGCAAACATGGTCAAGGATGGAATGAAACGTCGGAATGCTTTAAACGCTGTAATTAAATAAACCGCAAAAAAATCCGTACAAGTAATATTAAATACATAAGAAAATTTGTTATTGTAAAATTGGGAAAATATTAAATACATTAAAACTATATAGTTGTAAAAATGAGTCGATTTATTCCTTTCCTAATTTGTACCGAGAGACAAGGAGTAACTCTTTTCACTTTACGGAGACTCAAATATTGTTCTGAAGCTCTGGAGAATTAATAATTACAATTCTCATTAAGTTAATTATAAAATTCTTTTCTGGTCCGCTTTGAACCCAAAAGTAACGGAAAGAAAAAGTGGAACAACGTAAAACGGTTTTGCTATATAAAATTCTGTTTTTGTATTTTTTTTTAAAGACTAATTATCCACTTTTAATGTCCCGCCACGCCTTCCATGTTTGGAACTCAAGTTTCTAAGTGACATAAACTTTCGCATGTCTGTAGCTTTTATAATAAGCTTAGCAGAGTTGTTACGAAAGCTCAAAGTATAATGCTGATGTAATCCTGGATTTTACGAGAGACACATATTGTATTAAAATGGCGTCCGGAGTTTGAGACATTTACACTCTAGAGAATCTACCATGGTGAGTCAGACCCGCACAACCCAGGGTTCCGTACCTACGAGAAGTACGAGAGCTTATTATATGACTCGGAAAATTTACGTATGACCTTGTGTTTTATTTTATTTTTATTTCTCAATAATTTTATTTTTGTTTCTCAAGCTGGATCATACACTTCTGACGCGTATGCCTTTATAGGTGTCACACCACTTTCCAATTTACAAGTAATTAGAATTTATAAATAATTTGATACAAAAATAAAGATACAAACACAGTATAACACCAGTAAATTTGACTCTAATATAAGTTAATTTTTTTACTGATGTTAATAAACTATTCAATTAATTCGACTATTACCATCTATTAGTCCGATGTATGCCTTCGGTTGATTTAATCCCATTTTATTCTTTTGGAACGCCGTGCGGGACTCAAAATAACGCAAAGCAGTTTTTTTATAGTTAATATTAAGGTTACGAATGCCATATTGTACAAATGTCTATAATTCACACTCAATCAATGCTTATATCTATTATTTACAAAGTATAATTATATTTTTACTTTTTGTAATGAAACACATTTAGAAATAGAATTTCGGAGAGTGTTTAATCAATGTCAAAATCGGCTCAGCCATGACAGATATTATTCCATATAAACGGAATTACAAACAGAAAGACAGAAATCTTATAAATGATTATTTATGTAAAATAATAACAAACAATGTAACCATCTCCACAAAGACTAGCCGGACATATTATCGTGCACAAGTGTGTGCGCAGGCGCAAGTGCATCTCTGTTCCTTTATTCTCCTACTTCGATGGGGCGGCAATCCGACACGACCGCAGTGAAGTCTAGCACAGGACTCCTGGCCTAACGTGCTCTCCGAAGCACAGGCG